>OX411555.1:27738304-28072132 GCA_948146395.1 Fragum whitleyi | reverse complement strand
CACTTACCAAAGTAGTTGTGGGATGGCTGGACTTTAATTGTTTCCGTCAAACATAACTGTGCATGTTGAAAATGGCATTATACAAGAATTCTTTAGAGTTTTTAGATTATTTATGGACTCCTTTAAAATGCGAAATCAGCTGCCAATCCTAAATCACGCGGTTTAAACTTTTGCGCAAGAAAGTTATTAAGCAACAAGGTGGTTATTCGCCTTACGGGATTTCCCGTTGGGTAAGGTGGACAAAAACTAAGTGGCTGAAACTGTAGTCCGCTGTCTGGGAGACAACGGGAAATATATAAACATCCCTGCAATCTAATTAGATGATGGAACCTGTGAGGAGTGAAAGAGTGAAAGAATTCCCATGCAGAATTTATAATACATTTAATTAATTTTCGTGGCAATATGAAAAAAATCAACACAAGTAGAACAGTGTCTTGCATTAAAATTTCATTCAACTCACCACATTTAAAAATATTCAAATACCGCGCCAGTTGTTGATTACGAAAATATATTCACCTAGCGCTGACATCTCTCTGTCTGCCACTCACGTGAGACAAGTTACCAGCGAATGTGAACTTATAAGCCTATGGTTTGAGATATAGAATTTCGATGATATCATTAACCTTGAAACTGAATCTGTATTTGCGAGATTCAATTTGTTCCTTGTTAATATTGTTGTTTGGCGCTATTTGTGGATGTGAACATGTACGTAATTAATTATCATTAACACTTATATTAACTTTTAAACTTAGAGTTTTTTAGATTTCATATGAAGTAAACAGTAAACAGTAAAAAAGAGGGTCGGGGGTCCCTTAATATATATGTATTCCGCCATTCTAAAAGGAACAATCTGGGTATTGCGATAAGATTTTTGCAAATGCGATCTCTGATTGACCGGCCCCGGAACCAATCTAGGATTCAAATGATATTTGGAAGGGGAGGGGATCAAACGAATCCCTCTGAAGACTGTCATTTTGTTTCGTTTGATCCCCTTCGCGTCCAAATACAATTTGAATCCGTCACTGGTACGATACGATAGGTTAATTCACGCTTCGGTTCAAAACCGAGTGACGTCTTTGCTATCCTATTTGTTGGCCTGGGTTTAAAATGCGACCTCATGCTGTAACGTTATCTGTCTCAAACTACACTTAAATATTACATGTATGTTGCAGACGCAATATTTCAATCGACCTAGCACATTTTTTAACCTGTGGTAATATTTCATCAGCATGGTTGTTATTAAACCACTCAATTGCAAAACAAACAACATTACGAACTGTTGTTAGACTATTAAAATTTTGATCACAATTTAATGCAACATGAATCAATTGTCTTAATGAGCCATTATATATGCATCTAAAAAAACTTAATCAAAACACTGAAAGTACTGATTGTGGACGTTTCTGTTGGCATACTATAATTATTCTTCCATTCTTTGCAAAAAAAAAAAAAAACAAACAACAAACTCGTACGTGTAAAATAACGATAAAAGGAAATTGACTCGATCAAAGTTCGCAAAATCCCAAACTATTATACATGTCCAAATTGTTCTCAAATATTTCATTACAGAAAAAAAGCTGATAGAATACTTTGAAGAAATTATACTCTTTTTAAAAATTCATGTTATGTTTGCCGTTTGAATTACAAATTGAATTTGGTATTATTGGCTTAATCCTTGAATAATGTTCATCCATTAATAAAATATGCAACAAATATCAGCGTAAGACTAAATGTACTTGAATATCAATTACGAGAGAGAGAGAGAGGGAGAGAGAGAGAGAGAGAGAGAGAGAGAGAGAGAGAGAGAGAGGAGAGAGAGAGGAGAGAGAGAGAGAGAGAGAGAGAGAGAGAGAGAGAGAGAGAGAGAGAGAGAGAGAGCGAGAGAGAGAGAGGGAGAGAGAGAGAGAGAGAAAGAGAGAGAGGGAGGGAGGGAGAGAGAGAGAGAGAGAGAGAGAGAGAGAGAGAGAGAGAGAGAGAGAGAGAGAGAGAGAGAGAGCGAGAGAGAGAGAGAGAGAGAGAGGTGAGGAGGGGAAGAGAGATAGAGAATAGTTGGAAGAATACTCTGATACTATGAAGAAATTAAAATGTGTTTTTTATTTATATCATGTTTGTGCTGTCCATATTACAAATTGAATTTTCATTCGTTATTAATATATGCACCAAATGTCAGGGGCCTTAATGTAAACATCTTGTTAACAGAACTCCTGTTTTATCAATGGATATATTCATTTGGATCTTTCACAGAATATTCCTTTTCAGTGAATATGTGCATTTGTGGTTTTTATAGTTACATGCTGCGTCATGATAAATTGGACCTTTATGTATATTCTTTGTTATCGCAAATCCTTGATTTATACACGTATTTTCAAAAAAAAACCTTAACAGAATATTTCTCATCATGTGACCATGACCACATTTATTTTGCCATATGGCGATACTAAATATAACGGAAAAGGGGGCCTTAATGTACACTTTCTTGAAAACGCAACGCCTTTTTTGACGTGAATCAAATATGTTCCACAACAGGACTTTCAATACTTTAATTGACATAAAATTTGCGGTAAATATCTAGAGTCAAGTGCCTTTCATGGATGAAGAGAAACTATTTTGTCCCTCGAAAAAGTGGAGGGCGGTTGACGACTCAGAATACTAATTTGTCACTCAAAGGGACGTAAGTGGAGGACTCCTCGATAGTTCCTTAAGGCTACCTTTTACGAATATGAGTCGAGGTCGAGTGGAGGAATTGTTTTAGAATTGAGCCAAAAGTATAACAAGATACGCCCGTTACACTGCTGGATCTCCAAGTATGAAAAACAACAAAGGGAAATGACTGAAAAATTGAGGAAGGAATAGTCACGGGTTTTGCACAATGTACTCTGTAATAATCAGAGAAACATAACTATCAAGTTTGGTCAATCAAACATAAGTTGACTCAGTTATGCTCCGAACAAAGAAGTTAACGCCTCGCACGCCCGGTCGCCACTTGTGATCACATGATACGTTTCGACTTTTGACGGTCATATAAAATGATACTTACAAAAAATTTAAATGCCAAATCTTTTATGTAGTCTTTTCACAAATGATTTATTAAATTGTTATTCTGTTTGAAAGGACAGTATTTGAAGGCGATCAACTTAAATATCCTCAGACTGGGCCTATACACTTAATCAGTTTCTTTGTCTAACATTAATATAGAGCATAAATAAAGACTTCGATCATATTCCCGCGCAAATTTTTGTGACGTCTTAACTTTACCAAAGAGACGTCGGTATGAACAAAAGTGACGGTGTAAAGCATTGCGCAATTTTTACGGCACGTTAGTTTGTTAGGAGCTAATTTAAAAAGTGCCCCTATGGAACGTCTATCAATATCTGCTTGGAAAAATACTATGGTCTTACCTTTTACGCAAAAATAGCCTCAGTTCATTTTTTTCGGACCTTTTCATTTGCAGAGACATTAAAATTATTTAAGGTCCTCGTACTTCGCACTCGGGCGCTAAACCATTTTTAGGATCTCTGCAAATGTAAACGTCCTCAAAAACAACGGATTTTAAATTGCATCATTAGTATTAAAACATAGTGTTTCTTGGTTTATTTGCTAGTGAATATCAAACATTTCATAAAATATTTCTCAGAAAAATTATGCGCCGAAGTATTTTTTCATTCAAACTCTTAAGATATCTCATTCTTTCCATAAATAAATTCCAGTAAAAATCACGATATTGTTAATGGTACTATCGAGTTTTTGTCGGCATCCCCTGTTGACATTCAGAAGGCGTGCTAACAACCCTCGTGGGTTGGCCAGATTGCTTATTTATCGGTTATAAATCGCTGAAATCCGCAAACCAGTTAATCCTGAAATTTTAACCGTTTTGATAACAACTCGCGCTCAAGACTATAACGAAATCTGTTGTATTAGTTTTATCCAAATAACAATTGAAGCGATAGAAATAGATAAAAAAAAAAGCAACAGCGTATATCAGGGTTTACAATCGCAGAATTTCAAGCGTATAAGAGATGAATCCAGTTTCAGTTTTCACGAAAGATATAACAGTTGGACTTTTATTTATTACTTCTATGGCAGCTATTTGTATAACTACAGTGGACTGTTGTTTCATACGTAATTGTCCACCAGGTGGTAAGAGGAGTATGCCTGTCGTGTCTGCAAGAGGTACACTTCCGGTAAGATTCTTTATTTGGCATACAGTTAACAACATCGTGAGATTCACAAGATGAATGATTATGGCATTATTAAGGAGTGAGTTTGAATGAGTGTGTGGATCGAGTTCTGAGTGAATTTAATGGGAGGTAATCCTATTTTGCAAATTGTGTTCAGGATGAACAAAATTAGCGATATTGATAACCTCCCTTTAATAAAATATGCATACAAGTTCTATAGATAGTCTCCTATTTCTCCAAGATCCTATTAGACGCTAAAAGATTGAATCATGCTAGTGAAATCGCGATTTGTTTTCCATTCAATATTTATTTTGAATAACGATGTTGATTCTATATTTTTGAACGGGTTTGAGCGTTTTTGACTGGTCTGAGTGAGTGTTTGGAATGAATAAATGGAGCGCTGAGTGGGTGATTTAGAATGATTTTGATTGAGATGAATGTCAATTTCACGATCTTTTTAACTGTATCTATCTCATCACAATCGATCTTTGAAATATCACGGAGAAATCTTTTAAACTGGGTGAACGTTTTCCCCTTTAAACGTCGTCCATTTGTATTACGTTGTTTACTTTGTTGTTTGTATTTGTAACAAATGACGCACTATGTTCATTGCATGATTGAATGGAATTTTTCGCCGCTTTTCGCATTTTTTTTTTCAGTTAAATCGCGGAGGCTGGAGCACATAACAATGGTTTCCTGGTAGTTCTTTCACCAGTACAATCATCACATCCTTTCCTAGCCTCCAGCTGCTATCTCACATAGGTCTACGATTATCAACTCATTGCTGAGAGACAAATTGTCGGAAAGTATAAGTTACGATATGATAAAATATCTATTCTGTTCGTCTAAAGGTATGAGACCCGAAATAGTTCCACAATGTTTCGGATATAATAAAAAAAATATATCCTAGGTTTCCTAAAATAAAGGATTTGGTAAAACTTGGTACATTTATGGCGTCATTAAACATTACAAGGGAATTTAAAACAAAACGTTTTTTTTTATATGCTCTAAATGAAAATTAGGTATGAATAATGTTCACACATTTTACTTACGAAATATGTTTTCTTCTTAAATCGAACATAATTAGTATTTTAAACCGAATGCATTAACTAAAAATCTTTGGACAAACTAGCATTATAGAAAAAGATAAGTATCATTCAAATTGATCAAAGTGTGTGAACGATATATTCAAGTAAAAATGCCATGCGTTAACGGTACATGAAATAACTTAATCCACGTTTTGATTTCGTTTAAACCTGGATAATTCTTTTTTGTTAGAGTATAAACTCACTCTCACGAAGCGTTCTGAAGCTCAGAACGTTGCTGCGTAGCCGAAGCAAACCTGTTACTCAGAGCTTGAATGAGCCAAAAGGGACATATACATCCAAGGTAGCTCGATCTCTTCTCCCACCAGGTCTGCTACAGTTACAAACATCGTGAAATTAACAAGGTGAATGATTTTGGAATGATTAAGGAATGAAAATGAATGAGTGTGTGGAGCGAGTTTTGAGTGAATTTAATGGGAGGTAATCCTATATAGCAAATTTTGTTCAGGATGAACAAAATCAGCTATATTGATTACCTCCCTTTAATGAAATATGCATACACGTTCTATACATAGCTTTCTATTTTTTCAAGAACCCATGCGACGATAACAATTTGAATTATGTCAGAGAAATCGCGATTTTCACTATCAAAATTCATTTTGAAAGACGTTGTTGGTTCTATGTTTTGCAATGGGTTTAAGCGTTTTTGAATGGTTTAAGTGAGTGTTTTGAATGAATGATTGGAGCGCTGAGTGAGCGATTTAGAATGGTTATGATTGAGATGAATGTCAATTTCACGATGTTATTAACTGTAACAGGTATCTAAAACTGTTGGTACCGTAAGCAAGCCTTGGTCACCACAACTCTTCTAACAATAACCGTCTTCTGACATTTACATAGAAACTAAAATTAAGGACACATCTTATCACTGTTTAAATATTTCCAAATACGTTATATGCATTTTCATGCTTAACTCCCGGGACTTCAGCAAAAAATACCAAATATCAAGAAATCATACTTGAACGAGTCAAATTTATCTTGATTTATCATTTATCAATGATTTCAAGAGATCGAAAAAAGTTCATAATTTATGGCTAGATTTATCAAGATATTTAGATAAAAGCTAAATTGTTATGACAAAAATGTAAAAGCGTGCTATAGACCGAAAATATTACAATGGTGCAGTGCTGATTATGCATTCTTACGCAGAAAACAGTTTCATTAAATTGGTTCAAAACTGTAGATGACATTTTGTTTTTCTTGCTTAAAGTCACCATGAACATTTCAATCAGGGTCTACAATGATTACCGGTCACAGACTATCATTTCGAACCATTATTATATGATTCGATTTCATTCCCTTAGAACTTTAGAGTAAAAACTGTCAGTCAGATGTTCGAAATTTTAGGACGGTTTTACGGAAATAGAATTACAAAAAACCTAAATGCCTTATTCAAAATAACAGAATGGGAAACGCAAGTTACTTTAAGTAACTAGTATACCCCCCCCCCCCCCGTTCATTCTTTAGGATGAATAAACTTTACTTACTTCTTGTGTAAAATTGTGACCCGTCACGCAAAAGGGACCGTCTGGGAACTCCGTAAAATAAACATTTGAAAAAGATATTGGTTCTTGTACAGGCAAACCAGAGATCGCATTTGAAAAATTCTTGAAAATAAGTAAAGTTTGTAAAGGTTCGACCCAAGGCAGTCCGCGCAGTCTGACTAGGGTCGACATATTGCGCACTACCGAGATCCTTTTCGCGTGACGGGTCATAGAATATCCTTTCCAAAATATGGCCAAACATCTATCTCGAAAGTTAGTTAACAAATCGTCGTAACTTAAACGTGGCATTTATGATTGTGCCGTAGAAAGGTAGATAATATTTTGGTATCACGGCTTTTTTTAAAATTGTTCGTAAGTATTCAAGTTTAGACATTTCGATGGTTATTGCTTATTATATGAAAGTGGTATGTCTGCATAAGCGTATCTAGGACTTTGAAATGTATACCCACTCAGAAGATAACCAAAAAATACATAGGATAAAGGCGACATGTGGACTGTGACAAAAGATGAATACCATCCGTCCGCTCCCAATTTCTATGATTTCAGCGTAGGTGAACAATTAAAACATCGTAACTACAGCTTAAATAAGCTGTAGTTTCGATGTCATGATCATTCATCCACTACATTTTTTGAAAGAGGATTTATTTCTTTTACGCATTTACGTAATTTGCGTAATGGGAGCTACGCCCTTGGTCTGAATCAAAATGTACCGGCTTAAGTCCAGTTTTTTTTTCGTTCAAAGATAATTTGCACGGCGGTAACGCATATGGCTCTCAATCCTGCGGGTCTGACTTCGAATCTTGGCTCGGTCAGCTTTCATCCGACATTGGACAAAAGTCAATGCGACACGAATCATTTGTATCCCAACAATAAGTATTATGCCTAAGTGAGATGAGTGGCTTAGGGCTAGGAAGAAATGTTGTAGTTGTACAGGTGTGAGAAACAACAAGAAGCCACACCAGCTTCTGAGAAATGGATCAAAACGTTAAAATTAGCGTTAAAGCTTATTCAAACAAACACTTCCAAGTTTTTCGTTGTGATAAGTCCGTGTAATTTTCATAAACGATACCTTGTGTTTGTACGGTTTACAGTTAACAACATTGTGAAATTAGCAAAGTGAATGATTTTGGAATGAAATAGAATGAGTGTGTGGAGCGAGTTCTGAGTGTATTCAATGGGAGGTAATCCTAAATCGCAAATTTTGTTCAGGGTAAACAAAATTAGCGATATTAATTACCTCCCTTTAATGAATTATGCATACAGTTTCTATAGATAGCTTCCTATTTCTTCAAGAACCTATTAGACGCTTACATTTTGAATTGTGGCAGTGAAATCACGATTTTTCTCTATCCAAATGATCTTGTTGATACTATAATTTTCAATGGGTTTGAGCGTATGGTATGAGTGAGTGTTTGGAATGAATGAATGAATGGAGCTCTGGGTGAGTGATTTTGAATGAGTTGAATGTCAATGATGTAACTAACTGTAGTATGTACTGAAGACTATGAATATCTGATACCCCTGGATCTCCACCCCTGGGCAAACAGTATCGTAATACTTAATGATAGTGTGACATAACCGCTCGGTGCGTAGTGGAACCGATTATAAGATCGCCGACTAGTGTGCAACTGATAAGTGAATCGGCCTATTCAAAATAGTATTTTTCTAAAATCGGCGATACCTCGATAAGGTTCATCTTGGTTTTAAAATCTGCCAACTAGTCTGCGATCGTCTTTCTGGAAGGCGATATGCTATGGACGACTAATCGCAAGCGATCCGATTATGTACACATTTCAGACGTCTTTTTTGTCTTGTTCTTCACTGCTGTTTGATATCGGCGACTATGCTACGATCTATTTACAATGTAATTTATCTTATAACTATGCAAATATCCGTGTGATAACATCCCGTATGATATTTTTTATGATATCACATAGTTATTTTTAGAACAATGATATAATGTGGTTATTTTTAGAAACTTGTATTTCTGTCAGAATCATCTACGAAAACAAGGAAAATAGAGGTTATACGATAAATATAATACGTAATTAGTGTATTTTATTAAAAATATCTAACTCGGTTGTCGGAATTGATAATTGTCTCGGCAGAGCCTCGACAATGATCAATTCTCCCAACCTTGTTAGATATTTTTTCTCACACAAAACACTAAGTTCGTATTATATATTTCTGTATCATCGTTGGCAATGTAATAAGACAACGTCACTAGTACCGCGTTTTTATGTGACTGCAAAACAATTATGTCCCGAAATCGCAGGCGTCCATCTCACTCTTTTTTAATCGGCCGATGAAAAACAGAAATTTCCTACGGTGTCGGCGTCGCCGTATGTTATGATACTAGCATAAAAGATGGAAAACATTTGAAAATATGTATAATCTATATATACTGGCCAAAAGTCCTAGCCGGCCACTTTAAAAATGACGATAACTTTTTTTTTTAAAGTTATAACATTTTAATGAAATTTGATGTGTGAATTTTTAAGTATAATGTACATGGATTTCCATTATGATTTACCAATAGTTATCAAATTTGGATGTGTTATACAGGAAAAGCTCAAAAAGCTCTAAATCTTAATAGAGCTCGGGATATTGCACTTTCAACAAATCAAAGTTCGCAAATCGTTAGCTGCAACCCAGACCAAGAAAAAAATTGGAAAACATTGTCAATTTTGTATGAACTTTGACTACAGGAGAAACAGAAAGAATAGGAGGCAAGGTAAAATGGTGTTTAAATTCAATCGGCAAACAATTTTTTCTAGCGATTATGCTCAAATATGGTCTGGTGTGAAAAAAACGATGTATCAAACTGATTTTTTTCACATACCCTACATTTTGTAGCTCAACGGGAATTATCAGTCTATATTTTATGCATTTTTGAAGAAAAACCTGTTTTAGGTGTTGTTTCTAGGAACCGTTTTTCTGCATACATAAGCTCTATCACTTTCTTCTAGGGTCATATGCCGCGCACAATTGTCGAACATTTTCAGTGTTTTTCCTAGTCTATGTTGCAGCTAACGACCAATGAGACAGAAATCACTACATTGACAATATTTTGAGCTCTGTGTAAATTTAGAGCTTTTTGAGCTTTTCTCATTTTGCGCTTTAAATTCATTGAAATAACGGTAACTTTTCGCCAAGATCATCTGGAAAGTTGCATAAAAATTCACATAGCAAATTTCACGAAAATCCAAACACCACAGAAAAAAATATCTTTGTTTTTAAAGTGGCCGGTTAGAATTTTTGACTAGTATATAATATAACACATCGTGGGGTTGCTTCGAACATGCTAATTCTAAAAGTTCTACCTTTATGGACGGCAAATAAATCTCATTCAACTACCATAACAAAATAACCAAATGTCGCCGATTGCATTCTCAAAAAAAAACCCAAAAAAACTTCACACACGTCGCATATCCAATCATCGTCTGGTTCAATTCCAGATTAATTGGATATCTTCTTGTAATAGAACGAATAGTAAAGGTAGCAGAACAAAATTATTCTACATACATAATGATATAATTTGTTTGAAACCTGCGATGAAATACTTTATAGACTTTATACATGTACACATGGTTTTAACAGGGATGCAGACATGTAGATGAGCGGACAGGATGAACGTGAAAAAATAGAATTAAAAAAAAACAAAAAAAAAACCCTTCAAGCTGACAAGCTGAAATTAGAAGGGGTCTCCAGTTATTTATGTCGACTATCTTTAGAAGTAAATAATAATGAATAAAGGCTGACTTACCTTAACCTTAAGTGCGTTGACCTGTTACTTAGGCTCCGCCCTACTAGGGAAAAAACGTGGATTATACACTCCGTAAGACAATAAATTTCAAGTCGAGTAACCATAGAATATATATATTTACTCGCTATTGACGTGATTGTTAGGTTTAGTAAAACATTTTTGCTTCATCCAAAGTTTGCAAGATTTGCGTAAACTAGGCCGCCGTCATAGCGCAGTTGGTCAATCTAGAGGGTCCGGGTTTGATCCTCGACGGAGACACTCATCCTTTTTGACTATCTGTCGCCCATCAATGGGTCGATAATCGAAGTCCTATGTGGAATAGCAGCTGGAGGCTAGGAAAGGGTGTGATTGTGGTACTGGTGTGAGAAATACCCATAATCCATTGTTAGATGCTCCAGTCGCCTCGATATATCTGAAAAATTGTTGAAAGCGGCGTAAACCCCAGTTAAACAAACAAACGTTTAAGAGATTTTCGCGGAAGAAAATTTGAACAATGAAATATTTGTAATTTTGTCACATGTTCATATAATTAGTTTCTGATTGGTCTCTGAATCCGGTATTTTAGCATATGATTGATAAAGGAAAAAAATGCCTTTCTGTGAGGAAATGTAAAAAATGGACAAAATGAACATACCCGGGTTTTGGCAGAACAGCGACGATATGCATTTTGAATTAACTCTTCTACTCGTAAAACATCTCAGAATTCCATCCTAAATGACATATCATCATTTTGACATAGGGCGCGGTGTTTCAATGCCCTTGGGTCTTACTAACTTGGTTATCTACAAGTCAATGGTCATTAATCATATACATTTCACTATTTCTTCAAGAACTATACAGAGAAATCTCAATGGATCTCATTGTTTTAATTTCAAAAATAGGAGATTCAATTAGGATTGTTGATCCCCATTGGGTAAACTTTGTAGGATTTATAAGGTTAAACCCTTATTTAAAAGAATAAATAAATTTGACCCGTCGCGCGAAAAGGGACCATCTGGGATCTCCCTAGATAAATATTTGAAAAAAAGATGAATGCCAGTTCTGCATAACCAGGGGTCGCATTTCAAAAAATCTTTCATAGGAAGGTGGATTATTTTTTCTAGATAAAAAAATGCGAAAAAAATCGGCCCTAGTCAGCCTTTGGAGTCCGCACAGTCTGACAGATGCCGACACTTTACGCACTACCCAGATGGCCCCTTTTCGCATGACGGGTCAAATTGATATTACCCTTGGAAAGATCCGAACAAACATTGTTGACCGAGACAAAAATGCGCTTCAATGAGCAGATGGATAAGACCTATAGTAAAAAACATCGTGAAACTGACATTCGTTCCGATCAAAATCATTCCAAATTATTCACTCGGCGCTCCATTCATTCCAAATACTCACTCAAATCGATCAAAACTGCTCCTTGATTTTTAGAAAACATTTCGGAATCGTTCAAGAAGATCAACATTTAATTCAAATCGATAAAGTTATTCTATGATTTAATTTGCTAGCGTGGCTTTTTAAGTGTCTGATTGGTCCTCGAAGACACACAAGCAGAAAAGTGCGTATATTTTATTAAAGGGGGGGGGGGTAATTTATGTATCGCTTTTTTGTTCATCTTGAACAAAATTAGCGATATTAGATTACCTCTCTTTGAATTTCACCAAAAACTCGCTCCACACTCTCTTTCAATTTCATTCCAAAATTAATCATCTTGTCAAATTCACGATGTTCTTAACTTTTCCATGTTTTTTTTTTTACCAAGTCTCATTCTAAAAAATGTCTTTCTTATTGGCATCCGAGATCTTGGGGTAAAGCTACGGGTATAAAAAATAAACTTGAATATGCCTCGAAGCAAATATTAGACTAGGTGTCATGATATAAATTAAGACATCTAGTAAAACATTTACATGCATAATATCGCAATTTTCTTATTAAAATAAAACTGTATATAAATTTTCTTCCCGAACAATAGTCTCCTTTAAAGAAATTTTCACGATGTCTCCAAGGAAATAGTCTTGACAGAAAGTATGATAAGCAAAACAAATTACAGAGCACATGTTCTGAAAGAAATGTCTCCTTGTTTTTGTGCTGCGTAATTTCTTTCCTAGCATCATCCTAGCGTTCAGGATCCAAAAACATCAGGAAACGTCTGAACAAAATATACTCCATTTTGAACGAAAGGAAACATCAAAGCGGGTCATCATTTCTGAACCGTTGCGCGAATACTTCATTTTAAAGTGCAGGAGAGTTCAATCGCTAGTCATGCTTATAATGAAATGAGGATTTAAATCGAAAAGTTCTGGAGCAAAATCAATAAATGCATTTCGATTATTCGTTCGAATATGGTGAAACTGTCTATAAATATTTTGGAGAACACGTGCACTTTTTTCAAATTAACTTGCCACGAACTTTGACAACAAGACTGCTACAGTTAACAACATCGTGAAATTGACAAGGCGAATGATTTTGGAATGATTTAGGAATGAAATTGAACGAGTCTGTGGAGCAAGTTTTGAGTGAATTAAATGGGAGGTTATCCTATTTAGCAAATTTTGTTCAGAATGAACAAAATAAGCTATATTGATTACCTCCCTTTAAAAAAGTATGCATACACGTTCTATACACAGCTTCCTATTTCTTTAAGAACCTATGCGACGCTAACAATTTGAATTATGTCAGAGAAATCGCGATTTTCTCTATCAAAATTTATTTTGAATGACGCTGTTGGTTCTATGTTTTGCAATGGATTTGAGAGTTTTTGAATGGTTTGAGTGAGTGTTCGGAATCAATGATTGGATCGCTGAGTGAGCGATTTAGAATGGGTATGATTGAGATTGAGATGAATGTCAATTTCACGATGCAACTAAATGTACATGCAAAGATTATCTACATTGTGAAGGACAGATGACTTTAATACTTGGTCACAGTCCCTAGGTGAATCGATACTAGCCGGTAGGCTACACTTAAAAACATCGTGAAATTGACTAGATGAATGATTTTGGATTGAAAAATAATGGGTGCGTGGAGCAAGTTTTGCGTGATTTTAAAACGGAGATAATCCAATAGCACTAATTTTGTTCAGGATGAACAAAATTAGCGATATTTATTACCTCCCTTTAATTAAATATGGATACAGGTTCCGAACATTGCTTCCTCTTTCTTCAAGAGCCTATCAGATGCTTACAATTTGAATCATGTCAGTGAAATCGCGATTTTTTTCCATCCAAATTTATTTTGAATGACATTGTTGATTCTATATTTTTCAATAAGTTTGAGCGTTTTTGAATGGTTTGATTGAGTGTTTTGAATGAATGAATGGAGCGGTGAAGGAGAGATAAGGAATGGTTTTGATTGAGGTGAATGTCAATTCCACGATGCAACTAAATGTACATGCAAAGATTATCTACAGTGTGAAGGACAGATGGTTTTAAGACTTGGTCACAGTCTCTAGGTGTATCGATACTAGACAGTAGGCTATCAGTTTAAATCAAAGCCGTTATATCTCAGTACAGTAAACAACGTCGTAAAATTGACATTCAACACGACCAAAACCATTCCAAAACCACTCGTTCAGTGTTCAATTCATTCATTTCAAACACTCACTCAATCCATTCAAAGACGCTCCAAACCCACCGAAAAAGAAAGAATCAACAACGTTTTTCAAAATAAATAAAGCAAGATTAAAAATAGCTCCTTCACTGACATTACATGGTGTTGTTTACTGTAAGGAGCGCGTCGGTCTCCAAAGCAATGTATTTAGGGTTCGATATCCGGCGGCGGCACACGTCCTTTCCGCTATTTGCCCTGTGAGATGAAAAGCTTGAATAACGAAAAGGAGGTCGTGGTAGTACTGGCATGTGAAATTCCAGAAATCCTTGGTTAGGTGAAGGGAAAAACGTTGAAAGGTTAAAAGCAAGGTTAAATTTAAAAGCCTAAATGATTTACTATCGTTAAACTCAAATTAAACTCGAAATACATAAGCGATTTCATTTATCCGAAGTTTGTCCTTTGTTCACTCACATAAAGATCTCGAATTCTGTTTTGTGTATAAGGTAGAATGATCACTTTAAATCAGAAAGTCTGGTTATCCTACGCGTTTGGTGAATTATATAGAGAATAAAATGTAAGTGTCTTAAATTATCAGTTATCTAGTCGAGGTTTGGAGAATTTATCATAGCGAGGCTTAGCCGAGTCATGACAATTTCTCACAGCCTAGACCAGATAACATTGATATTTTAATTCATTTACAAATTATTCTATTTATCATTTTTCATCGCTAAATTATGACTAATCCTTAAGAATCAAAGAAAATCAGCGAAAGTGTATGATAATTGTTTCCAAAAAAATAGAGTGTCTGATAACATATTGTATAATCAGACAAGTGGTGTCAGGTCAATACAGGCTTCATTGCATGATAAAAAGCAATATTTTAACGACTCGGTGTGCCCAAAGGTAAGAAAATAGCATATATTCCTCGCGAAATTTAAGATTTTTTATAAAAAATAAACGGCTTTTATACAGTAATTCATGAATAAAATAGATTAAATGTGATATTTTTACGTTGAAATTATTTAAAAAGTCGAACTATGTTTGCAATTGCCTGGCAACCTTTGGTGTCATGGTGTACAGTTAATAATATCGAGAAATTTACTAGATGAATGATTATGGAATGATTTTGGAATGAAATTAAATGAGTTAGTGGAGCGAGTTTTGAGTGAATTCAATGGGAGGTAATCCAATATCGCAAATTTTGTTCAGGATGAACAAAATTAGCGATATTAATTACTCCCTTTTATAAAAATTGCATAGAAGTTCTATTCCTATTTCTTCAAAAACCTATTAGGTTCTAGCAATTTGAATTATGTCAGTGAAATCGCGATTTTTCTCTATCAAAATTTACTTTGAATGGCCTCGTTGATTCAATATTTTTCAATTGGTCTGAGCGTTTTTAAATGGTTTGAGTGATGTGTGGAATGAATGTTTGGAGCGCTGAGTGAGCGATTTAGAATGGTTTTGATTGAGGTGATTGTCAATTTCACGATGCAACTTACTGTATATATTTCGAACTTGAAATAGATCGTCTTAGGAACTGAGTCATTCTTAATTGCGGAAAATCTACATTCTAAATTTCTGGTGACATTATTACTGTGGTAGTCCGTCAGTCAGTCTTTATTTGATCGCCACTCTATCTTACACAATCGTGATGGGTACGCAAACAGATCCACTTCCGGTTCCGTGTTTATTATTCCATTATCAGTCCAGCCGCCGTATCGTATTCACCATTGTCTCTTAGCAAAATACCGTCACGTGAATGCCAAAATGTCATACCTACAGCTTGAATTTAGATGAAGATATGACATTTTAGTCGCCCACAGACGAAAGAAATTAATTGCATTGCTTTTCTTCTAGTTAATATTATTTTTTTACATGTTTATCTTGACTTTGGAAAAAAAAACAATGGTGAATGGATCAGAGAATTATTTGATTCTAGATTTTGTTTTGAAAGAATCGTATATTAGTGAGAAGGCCTACTGTATTAATAGTTTAAAACGCGTCAAACATGAAAAATGTGCGCGCTTTTCTGGTGTCATGGCTTATTCGTATTCGAAAGCAGCCATTGACTTAAAAAATAAACTTTAATTTACCCAAATCCCTATTGTTACAGCATGACCTAAGAAAGCGAACACCGCTTTACAATTATACGGTATCAATATTGGGAAAACGCCTTTTGTTGTTTATATTTAGAGCTTAAGTACGAGACTCAAAAATTCAATTAAAAGCTTCAATATAGGAGACATTCTCAAATAAGATAGAGAGGAGCTATCGTTTGAGAGTAAACCTTCATTTTACGGGACAAAAATGTCGTATCTTCAGCTTCAGTTGAGCAATAGATAAATTCTGGTAGCCCAGAATCGCTTAATGGAATACAACAGGGTCTCGGTTTACTAAACACCTAACGATCATCTTTTGTGTAAGTCAAAAATCAAAGTTGCTTCTACAATAGTTACTAAATATGGAATGCTGCCCTGCATCATATCATTGGATTCGACTTTTAAAAGAAGAATCTCATGCGTAGAGCATGGGAGGATCAACCATGAATGAAAACGCCGGGAACGATTTGAGATTTTGACTTACTATTACATTGTTCGTAAGAAGTTTAGTAAAACGGGCCTCAGAAGTATACTTGAGTGAAAAGATGGTCTGGTCTGAATTTAGGATGACAAAACGTTTGTAAACTTTTAAAAATGATACATCACTTCGTACGCCAGGGCACATACAAAGCAGGGGGATAATTTCAAATGTTTTCACCTTGAGCCTGGGACTGGATTGAAGGGTATCCGTTGCAAAATATAAAAAAGTAATAAAGATCAATCGGCCTAATATGAAATCGCATTTAGAGGGCAATTTTTGCTTGATAATTCCTAAAACATTAAAGCCATTTTAACGATATGACGTCAGCTCTCGTCGAGTTCAATGGTGATGTTTTTTTATTTTCATTAAAATACCCTACTTTTATTAACCAACCCTCACACAAAGCCACAACATATTGTGAAGCGATATAAATAGCCCCAAAGAATTACTCAAATCAAGTCTGTAACATTAATTTATATGTTAATAGATTTGATTAGTTGACTTTTTGGTTCTCGATTTTTTTCCGGGAAAATCCTAACAGCATTTAATTTCTCATCCGCCCCGAAGCAGATTCCTCTAAATTGGTTGATTTTTATTGATGTTTATGAATCACATGTTTATGGATTATATTTCTAAGTTTTATGTTGTTTTCTCACTCGGCTACATTTATTAAAGAAGAATGATATGTGATCCGTAACGCGAAAAAGGACCATCTGGGTAGCGCGTAATGTGTCGACCTAGTCAGACTGCGCGGACTGCACAGACTGACTAGCATCGAAACCTTTTGCTTCGTGCCTATTTTCTGTATCTAGAATGTTCAATCTAACTTCCAGTGAAGAATTTTTGAAATACGACCCCTGGAGGACCTATACTGGACCCAATCTCTTTTTCAAATATTAATTTCACAGAGTTCCGAGATGGTCCCTTTTCACGTGACGGGTCACATATCCAAATTTTCCATTTGTATCTGTATAATTAACGATAAAAAAGTGACCCGTTTCAAAAATTCTTTCATAGAAGGTAGATTGACTATTCTAGATTCAGAAAATTAGTAAAGTGCGAAATGTTTGGACCCTAGTCAGTCTGCGCAATCCGCACAGTCTGACCAGGGTCGTCGCTTGACGGGTCACAAATATGCAACATCGTTTGTTGTTTAACATGGAAAATAATATGCCGTCTCGTATAGGTTTTATCTTTGTCATGCAGAACCTTGAATGTTCCTGCATGGAATAAGCCTTATCCCTTTTATTTAGACTAAAGGCCAATGTTCAAATACATGTATACAGATAACAACATCGTGAAATCGACAAGGTGAATGATTTTGGGATGATTTTGGCATGGAATGGGGGTGTGTAGGGCGAGTTGTGAGTGAATTGAATGGAAGGTAATCCAATTTCGCATTAGCGATATTTATTACCCCCTTTAATGAAATATGTATACAAAGGCTATTAATGGCTACCTACTTCTTCGAAAATCTAACAGACGCTAAGAACTTGAATTATGTCAAGGAAATCGCGTTTTTTCTACCTTTAATTTTCTTGAATTAAAATGTTGATTCGATCTCTTTCAGTTGGTTTGAGGCGTTTTTGAATGGTTTGAGTGAGTGTGTTGAATGAGTCAATGGAGCGCTGAGCGAGTGTTTTGGTATTATTTTGATCGAGATGAGTATCAATTTTACGATGTTGTTAATTGTATGCAGTCTGACCCTAGTCTATACCACCTAAAATTATCACTTTGATTTTAATGTAATTGTGCTAATGTTGTATTCAGCATGACAAAGGTTATTCTGTGCATCACGAATAGTTGAAAATCCTAGTAAGTAACATCGTGAAATTGCCACTCACCTCGATCAAAACCATCCTAAAATCAGCGCTCCATTCATTCATTCGAAACACTCACGTAAACCATTCAAAATCCCTAAAGAGATAAGATCAACAACTACATTCCAAATTAAATTCGAAAAAAACACTGCGATTTTAATGTCTTTATTTAATTTGTTTGATCCGGATCGGTTCGTAAAGACATAGAATGCTATGAAAAGAACCTGTATGCAAATTTTATTAAAAGGGGGGATTAATATATATCTCTAATTTTGCTAACCCTGAACAAAATTGGCGATATTGCATTCCCTCCCTTTATTTCACTCAAAACTCACTTATCACATTCATTCAATTTCATTCCAAAATCATTCATCCAATTAATTTCACGATGTAATTAATTATACACACACATACCCATTTCTATTACAGTGTTTACCCTGTGGACCGGACAACAGCGGACAGTGTGTGGGACCCAACATTTGCTGTGGTGTGTTCGGTTGCTATTTTGGTACAGAGGAGTCACGTGTCTGTGAAAAAGAGAACCAGAATTCAGAACCTTGTCATATACGGGGAGAACCTTGTGGACGCCAAGGCCAAGGTCATTGTGTCTCAGACGGCGTATGCTGCGATACAAGTGAGCTTGTACAGTTAACAACATCGTGAAATTGACTAGGGGAATGGTTTTGGAATGTTTTTTTCCTTTTTTTAAAGAATTGAATGAGCGTGTGGAGCGTGTTTTGAGCGAAGCTATTTGGAGGTAACCAAATATCGCAAATTTTGTTCAGGATGAACAAAATTGGCGGTATTTATTACCTCCCTTTAATAAAATAAGCCATCAGGTCCTATAATTAGCTTTTATGTCTTGGAGTGCTCATCACACGCTTACAAGCTTCAATAAAGTCAGTGAAATTGCGAATTTTTTCTAGCGATTTTTATTTTGAATGTTGTTGTTGTTGATCTTATCATTTAAAGTAAGTTTGGATTGTTATTGAATGGTGATGGGAATGGTTGGAATGACTGAATGGAGTGCTGAGTGAGCGATTTAGTACGGTTTTGGTCGGAATAATTGTCAATTTCAGGAATTTCTTAACTGTATAATAAGAAGAATAAGAATAAGCATTAAAATGAAATTTTCTGTCCGTATTAATTCGAGTGGTCAGCACAACGCTATAAAGAGATGAAGAGATTTTTTGTTGATTTTTATTGAGGTATGAAGCTAAAATCTAAATCAAACTGCATGAATACGCGAAGAGGGTTCCAAGCGGCAAAATTGACTATGAAAGACATTTTTTTCGTTTCAATCTCTGTTTATAATGGGAGTCAGCAAATCAAACCATTATAATATCAGTATGGATACAATATGGATCTGCGTTGGAGACCTTGGATTTGCTTTATATAGAGACTGTGCGATCTTTCAACTGTCAACATATTCCGATCAGATAGTGATCCGATCAGCTCGCTACCGAAAAGGGCCCTCGGTAAAACTACAATTTTGTAAATTCTAAGGCTAGTTTAGCCATTTAAATGTAGTCTCTCTTTTATAAGATCACGTGAAATAAAGGATTTTCCTATCTAATTTCAAAATGCCCAATTGACTTTCTTGTTAGTGACAAAAAGCGTTATGTCGTCAGCGAATGACGGGCGGTAAGGAGATGTGTTGCTGTGTATCGGCATGTGTGATTTCATATGAGTATAGAATCTTTTAATACCCTTTTCAAATGATAAATTGCACTATTTCATATACATTATACATCTGTAAAGAGGGTCATAAGCGTGTTTTTGCCTAGAAACGACAACGTTTCCCTCCTTTGATACTCTGATGTGGGAGGGATACGACTCTGTCCGTCTTTATTTTATATTACAGCGCCCGGAGCGATTCACTACGGGCACTATAGGTCAATTTTTGGAACATGTATTAATGCTACAAACACCATTTTACCATCTAAACCTACCTTGGTTATTTATTGATAAGTTCCAATAAAAATCAATCGGTGCAAATTTGATTATCCGATGAATTTAGCTTTTAATCATTATCACTGTCTGAAAATCATTCTTTTTCCTTCAAAATCTGACATTATTCGGTTGTTGTTGATGAAAATCTCCTGAGTTCTCGCGATACCCGCCAAAATTCAGCAAATGAAAAAAAAAACAGGTCACCATATTTGTAAGACGTAGTATATTTTGAAAACAAACTCGCTTTGATCATAATAAAGGATGAAAATTGAATGAAAAATATTTCAAAACAGAAAAATATTTTAATCTCGCTAAAATTGGTAAGGTACTAGATAGATACAGGCTACTTGATACTTTAATTTCACAAAGGTTTTGAAAGGTAGGTAAAAACAGCTGCTATGAATTCTACCCAACACCTATTTAAAAAGCATTGAAGTAGTAAACAAAGTGACGTCACAATATATCACATGATCAACACAACTGTAATGGCCTCCAACCTTCGAACATTTGACCAACTTTTAAAAGACCATTACAAGTGATGTATTGGTTCCTTAAACAGTCTTTACTTTCAAAACTAAGGTTTGTATGAAATTAGGCCTTAGATGACCTCTCAGTTCGAAAAACAGAAAGTTGATAACTGCAATATAGAATAAAGAGGGACAGCGTCGTATCCCTCCCACATTAGATTATCAAAGGAGGGATACGTTATCGTATCTAGTCTTTACCAAACAATTTTAATTGTCTTTACCAAACACTTTTTTTTTTAAATTAAAAATCATGTCTAAAGTTAAAATACACTAGAAAACAAGTCAATATTACCTAGGGTCTCCGTGTCAAAATCGACTTTGCTTCAAGTGATCAACTGCCAATGTACACAATCACAGGTGACAATTCCAATTAGCAAACTGTACACTTCCGCTCCTACACTGTGTCTATCAGAAGATCTAAAGTGACAGTAAAATAGCGAATTGTACAGTTAACTACATCGTGAAATTGAAAAGGTGAATGATTTTGGAATGATTTAGGAATGAAATCGAATGAGTGTGTGGAGCGAGTTTTGAGTGAATTTAATGGGAGGTAATCCTATTTAGAAAATTTTGTTCAGGATGAACAAAATTAGCTATATTGATTACCTCCCTTTAATAAAATATGCATACAAGTTCTATACATAGCTTCCTATTTCTTCAAGAACCTATGCGACGCTAACAATTTGAATTATGTCAGAGAAATCGCGATTTTCTCTATCAAAATTTATTTTGAATGGCGTTGTTGGTTCTATGTTTTTCAACGGTTGTGGGCGTTTTTGAATGGTTTGAGTGAGTGAATGGAATGAATGACTGGAGTGCTGAGTGAGCGATTTAGAATGGTTATGATTGAGGTGAATGTCAATTTCACGATGTTATTAACTGTAACATGTATCAAAATTTGTTCGTCATTTATTTTCAGAAGCGTGTTCATTCAACATGAAGTGTATTAGGGAAGATTCAGGAAGTACACAGATTTTATCCTTATTGAACAGATTGCTACAGTCTGAAGATCTACAATAACTCTGGACAGAAATAGTTGAACTTTTTATATTCAAAATATGTTTTCAAACAAATTAAAATATATGAGCCTGTGCGTGACATTTCCAACAATTTTACATATGTAAAGGACTAACATAAACCAGCCTAGACAGCCAAAAAGTTTGATAAAAAGATTAGCAAAATGTTTAAAGACACTTTAAGATCTAATCAATCTACAATTATTAAAGTGATGACTCTGGTCAGACTGTGCAGATGCACAGGCTGGCCAGAGTCTTTTCTTGGCGCACATTGGAAATTGTTGGAAATGCCATGGACAGGCTCATATACCTTTGATCTTCTAGATTTCGTTAAAAACCTGTTTTGAAAACCAAAAACTATCATTTTTTTATATTTTTTCTTTAATCTTTTAACCCAATAATAACAGTCCTAACCTTCACGCCAAAGTTCTCATTTATTACGCTTTTTTAACAGTTCGTCTTTTTTACTTAGAACTACGTTCAAGATAGTGCTATTGCGAACTGATACGGCTAAAAAAGTTGACAGATCATTCTTTTAATACAGTTAAAAACGTCGTGAAATTGACACCCGTTTCAATCAAAATTATTCGAAATCATTCACTCAGCGCTCCATTCATTCACTCCAAACACTCACTCAAATCGATCAAAAACGCTCCGAAATCATTAGAAAACATTTAGTAATCGTTCAAGACGATCAACAATTAATTCATCTAGTTAATTTTATTCTACTATTAAGATCGCTGGTGTGGATTTTAAAGTGTCTGGTTAGTCCATAAAGACGCAAATACAGAAAAAAACGTATATTTTATTCAAGGGAGGTAATAAATATCGCTATTTTGATCATCTTGAACAATATTAGCGATATTGGATTGCCTCCCGTTAATGTCACTCAAATTTCGCTCCACTTACTCATTCACTTTCATTCCAAAACCACTGTAGACCATCAGGTAACTTTATATTTACAGTATGTGGCCGCCTGTGCTACTCAGTGTTTGCACCTTACGATCATTTCAAATTGTTGGAAATGTCACGCACAGGCTCATTTCAAAAATGGTAAAATAATACTATCAAAGTTACCTTGCATCCCCTTGTCCCCATTCTTGTTTTGTTCACCGATCGAATCCACCTGAACTTTCGGCTACCACAGAATTCTAAATCTCGGAAAAGCCTATAGAGACTGAAAGCCAAATTTAACGCACGTTCGATACCCTACCTAAAAAAGGTAATAGTACAACGGATTATGGACAAATACTTCAGTTTGTGATACAAGCATAAAATTTTCACCAAATATTCTTCATACCTAGTAGATCAAAATTGGAAGTCTGGCCACCTTGAATTCTTTCATTTAAGATGGCCGCCCCAAAACAAAATGGCTGCCAATCCACAAGTAGGTATAAAAGCAAATTAGCCAGTTCTTCATTCTAGAACACCACAGAATTATAATATCAATACCAAATAAAAAGTCAGACTTGAGTCTATAATCTGAGATAAAGTTTGTACGTTTAAAAGTGGACCATTTTCAACATGGGCGCCTAAAATTCACAATGGCTGCCAATTTTCAAGAAGTTTCGTGATTGAAATGACTATGTCGCTCTTTTCAACTGCCGTAGAATTGCCAAATAGTACCAAATGAAGGCTAAATTATGTATCTTTGATTTACTTGTATGCTTAGTCACTTGGATGTCGAAGAATTCGAGCTTGGATGCCGCAGAAAGAAAACATCTGCAAAACACAATTCGCTAGCCAATAAGTAAATATACCATATTTTATTTTCGGACCACTAGAGAGCCAACTGAATACTTGCAAGTTAAAGGTTTATTATACCTTTTTAATTTAAGTCAATTTGGTCAATTCCATACCGGTTCATCCCAAGATGGCCGCCAAAATATCAAAATGGCAGCCAACTAGCAAGTATATTGATATATGAAATGGTGATCATTCTCCCTTTGATTTACAAAACGATGAAAGAAGTGCCACTTGAATTTTAAATAAGGCTCCTATGTGTTAAAAGCATGTCCCGCCACTTTGAATCTAGCAATTTAAGAGATGGCGACCCATAAATGGAGTTGGTTGCCAAACCTCTTTTAGTATGGTTAAAAAGTGAATCAGCAATACTTTTACTTTTCGACAATGAAAAATCATTGATAGCAAAAATATTGAAACTTTTCTTTGATTAAAGATCAAATATTGTCCAGAATCTTTCAGGTTTTTTGGTGAACGAAATTTTCGTTCACCAGCGTTACTATATATACTATGAATGGAAAACCCTATAGGATCTTAATAGCTTCGAAATAAAGTAGCACAATTTAGTATATCTCAAGACTTTTCTCCGCAAAATCACTATTCAATTCGTTAATGGCGTGATACCCGAATTCTTCATCAAGTGAAGATAATGAAAATTACCCTTTAAAAACACAAAATTATCTTGAAATGTTTAGACCACTGAATTGATGATCGACGTAAGATTGTTGAGACTTGAGAGCAAAACCAAAGGTTGTTTCTATTCACTGTATAGACAGATACTACGTTTTTGATTTAAGCTTTCGCTGAAGCAACTTGTAGTAATGACCCCTCCCCCTTCCTCATCTTCAAAGGGGGTTTGGGGTAATGAAAGTTGAGTAAATTCTCAGTTGAGTACTGACTAGAAATGTGTCTCAGACCGGGATGGCCTTGCAAACATTTCGTTTTTACCCGTTACCTATTTGACCTTCAGTACCTCTGAACAAACTTTATGTATGATACAAGTACTCATCTAAGAGGACAAGTGTTCCAAGTTATTTTAAAATTCATCAATGCATGTAAAAGTTATGCTACGGACACATTCGGACACACAGAGCCACGCGTTCACACTGGAACAGCGGTAACGGTATGTGCTTGTCGTCATTTCTGGCGGTTGCATAAAAGGGATTACAATCTTTGTCAAACTGATAATGGACTGATGAACAATGTGAAGTCAGGAGAATTTGATTGGTCTAAACCTATTTATTTTACGTTCTACATTTTACATCGATTGGGTAACAAGTTCTTACAACTTAGATTAATCTCTTTTGATTCTACTTCCTGGAAAATTCACCAGTACTCGCGCCTAATGTTTGGGCCAAGATCGATAGCCGCTACCGCGAATAGAGTCGAAATCACATTATTGAGGATTTTGTTAGGCATGATCTTGTTTTATTAAATGATAAGTCTAAAACTTATCTTCATCCTGCATCTGGAAATCATTCATCATTAGATTTGATTTTTTGCATCCCTGATATATTTCCAGATTTTTCATGGAGGAACAGACATGTTTGCTAAGGATTCTTCTCCTACTTATTATCAACCTACGTTTCAGAAGTTTCAAGATGAAAAAAGAAAAGTCTAAACTTAACTTTAGTTCTACAAATCTGGAACATTATAATAGAGACTTTGTCGTTAAGAAGTTGAAAAAATAGCTTTACAAAGGTGCCACGACACTGCTGTCGGATCAGAAGCTATTCATTATCAATTCCTCAAACGTTTACTGTCTCGTTCCCTTCATTGCATACATGACATAAATAATCAGGTGTGGAAAACGGGAAGCATTCCAGCATTTTGGCGGGAAGCTAGCGTTATTCCAATACCGAAACCAGGTAAATATTCCACAAATCCATCAAATTATCGCCCCATTGCTATAACTAGTTACATTTGCAAAACCATGCAAAGAATTTTTAATGATCGTCTTGTCTGGTTCCTTGTCTCTTACCAATGGGTTGATAATCGTAGACCTATGTGAGATAGCAGCTGGAAATAGGAAAGGATGTGGTGGTTGTACTGATGAGAGAAATACCAGGAATCCATTGTTAGGTGCTCCAGCCGCCGCGATATAACAGAAAAAATGTTGAAAGCGGCGTTAAACTCCATTCAATCAATCAATCAATTTTCTGGTTCCTTGAAAAGAACCACCTTTTTACGTCAGTCAAAAGTGGCTTTCATAAACAGAGAAGGACTCTTGATCATTTTGTTCGTTCCGAGACAACGATAACGGGGTCTGTTTTTAAGGCCAACAGATTTTCAGTAACCTTTAACATAATCAATGGCCCTCATTAAATAGCTGTTCAAGGATCAACCGACAGTTAGTAACATCGTGAAACGTTCTAACATGTGTTATCAGCTCTCCATTCAATGCATTTAAACCACTCACTCTTATTACTCAAAAGTGCTTCGAAAGAATTTAGAAAAGAAAACGCTTCGAAAACGTTTTAAACGGCCATTTCGATTAAAGTATCGTTTCGATTAAATTATTGTGCAATCCATCTGGTGTCGATTTAAAAAAGTCTGGCTGGTCTGTGAAGATACGCAAACAGAAAATTCGTTATTTTTTTAAGGGATGTCGACTAATTTCAACTAATCAAATTGAGGCGAAATTAGCGTTACTATATAACTTCTACGGAATTCCAATCAAAACTCACTCATCGCACTCATTCAAATTCATTCCAAAATCATTCACTTTGTCAATTTCACGATGTCTGTAACGGTACCTATAAAAGTTACGTGCGCAATATATCAGTCTGGGGTTTGGTGGCTTACAGTAAATAGCATTGTGAAATTGACCTGTTGATCGAATTGAGAGTGATTAAGGAATGGAATTGAATGAGTGTGTAGAGCGAGTTTTGAATGGAATTCAAGGGAGGTAATATACAATCTTTATATCCGTTCAAAGCGGACGAAATAAGCAATAGTTTATTACCTCCCTCTAAAGAAAATCACGGTTCTTTCCAATTTTTGTGTCTTCACGTCTCAATCAGGCGCTTTTAACCCTTTCCCATTTTAGAAAATTTTGGACTTGTCCAAATTCAAAGGTTTTGCAGACGAAAATTTAAAGTAGATTTCATTTGAAAAATAACCATTCAGTAGGGTAGAAAGTAGTGTGGTAAAGAAGAAATTGCTTGTCAGAAGCAATTTCTTCTTTTTTCTCAGTGTTTTCTCAATCATAAAAACACAGGCACGTAAAAAGCAGGGATTAAACAGCAAAGGGTTAAGGTAACTGGGGACAAATAGAATGACCGAAATTAGAGTTTCTCAAAAGTTGACAAGTAATACCGATTTTTTTTTTCTTTTTGAAATATAGGCTTTGGGAAAGACTTAAATAGTGGATCAAGAATTTATTCAAGTGACGCAGTGACGTCATTTAGAGACCAACCCAATAAACCCAATAAATATTAGCAATCAATTCCGGAAATGTTGGGTCGATTGTCCCCAAAAATGTTTCATTCTGCATCACATAAATCGTTATCGACTGTGTGATCTTCAAATTGATGTTCTGCGATTGACTTTATATTTTGGTAAAATCTAGCTAAGGGTTTTCTAAAAAAAAAAAAATTGGTATGTTGTAGATAAACATATTTGCTTTGCTTTCCGCCGAAAAAGGTTCAGTTTGTGAACGAGTTTTTTTAACAGCTTAATTTCGTTAGATTATTTTTATATCAGACATATCCAGTTGATTATTTTATTTATCAAATTCTCTACAATTCTTTTTTTTTCTATTAAATATTATACTTTGTCCTTTTCTATCGTCGTCGGCCCTCACGAATTGCGCGTATTGATACCAAGAAATTTTTCACATTTTTCTAAATTCGAGGAAACATAAAGACGCTTTGGAGCAAAAAAAAAAAAAAAAAAAAAAAAAAAAAAAAACATGCGTTGGACGTTAAGACGTCGTGCACGCTAATGCTTAAACATTTTGTATCGTCAATTTTGCCATTTAGACGTTATTTCATTAAATTTTCTGAAGCGATTCATGTTTATCGCATGTAGATTTGTCATGCGTATTTAATTTTTTAAAATTGCTTAATAAGTTATTTTCCGAATAAGAAAGAATAAACTCTTTTCTGGTAAAGCATTTTTACTATCTCAATCGGCTTTAATCATTTTTATCTTGGATTGTTGAAAAAACACAGCGCGCAATGTAAAAACGTTAGACGTTAAAAATGATACGTTTTTGAAAAGTATGTCCACACAGCCAAATCTAAATATTTTTGATATTTCTAAACGTATCTGTACGAAAATTTTCCATGTGATTGTACGAAAAAATAATATTTCAAAAATGTAGAATGATTTGTGATAATCATTTTGATTATGAAATGCGGCAGTGAAGCATTTTGAAAACCGGCTATAACACTCGCGTATTTAAGAAATTGTGTCCACACAGATTTTCTTTATATTTTGTCGTATATGACGTATTATTATTTTTAACCACATTAACGAAAACTAGAAAAGAATAATATTTTTATTTTTAAATTTCACAAAAATTCAGTTATTATTTATATTGACAAAACCTAACCATTTTTCACGCCAATTTTTCGTTAAAATTTGACGTTTTACAACTTTTGAATTTTAAAATAAATCTCTATCAATTGTTTGTTATTTTACTGACGGTTATTTTAGTTCACCTACTAGCATGATATCACCTCTCGTGCAAATCTTAAGATTCTCAACATTTTTCATGGACTTTTTAAGTATTTAGGAATTTTAAAGAAATCTACCCACACAAAATGTATTACGTTTAACAAACGTAATTTGAGAGTTTTTGTGACACAGACACTTAATTAAGCGGGAGTTTTATTTTCCTCATTTCACCTAACAAATATACTTTTAAGTATGCTTTCTTGTGGTTCATTCGGTACAAAGAATTTAGAAATTGACCAACAGGTTAGGAAAATATAACAGGTGAAACTTAGCGGAAAACGTTCAATTTCAAATGTTACAGCATTACCGTGCCCGACGTCTAAGCATTTTTGAGACGAAGAACAATAAAAAAAAAGGGACGATTCTTACCTGATCACGAAGCTATTTTGAAAGTCCAATGTCCGTCGTCAGTCGTCCGTCGTGCGTCTTCTCCTCCTGAACCAGTGGGCAAATCTTGATAAACTTGGCAATTATCTTCCTTGGGTCAAGCTCAACCATAGTTGTTCAAATTAAAGAAATCCATCCTTAACTCGCTCTTTACCCTAAACAAAAAGGGTGAAATAGGAAACCTTCAAAAATCGTTTTCTCTGCAACCAGACGGCAGACAGCTATCATATTTGGTATGTAGCATCATCTAGTGGGCTTCTACCAAGTTTGTTCATATCAAGACCCTGGGATCATATTTTGGCAACACCCGGGCACAACCCTATTTACGTAGAATCAAAGAGCGAAAAAAACTTTGGACGATGAATTATTCTAAGACGAAGAACGAAAAAAATGGACGATTAGTACACTTTTTTTATTTTGGAGCGACAACCTCGTCAAAAATGTAAGCATTGGAACACCGGGATTCTTTGAAAATCGACTGGGTACCGAGATGGGCATTTTGGAAGAATTGTGCAGTCTGTGATCACTCAATCACCTGAGATGAGCATTTTAAATTGGCTTAGGTTCGGGCTGAATTGAGTATTTGTCGCTAAAACTGCAATGCCATAGGGTTTCGGGCTTTGAAAAACTCCTTAATGCCACAGAATTAAACAGTCGGTTTAGGAAAGCTATAGTTTTAGAACCATTTCAGGATGTTCAATCGGTAATATTTTAGTTCATGATTGTTTCGTTTAGTTTTTGTTTCCCTAGGTCATGATGATAATCGATCTGTTTTGAAAATTCAGAAGTTTCAATAGCGGATTCGTGGTCTAGAGGTAGAGCGTCGGCCTCTAGACCCAAAGGTCCTGAGTTAGATTCCCGGGAGCGGGTCTCGATCTTGATTCTTTCATTGGTCCAAACATTCGGCGCAAATACTGGTAAATTTCCAGAAAGCAGAATTGAGAGGGAATATTCAAGGTTGTAAGAACTTATTTCCCAATCGATGTGAATTAAATAGGTTTAAACCAATCTAGAGAGGGCGGGGTATGTCAATCAACAATCCTTCTGTAACCTAATCTTTCTTTTTCGCGTGGATATTTAATCAAAATTGCATAATTATAAATAAATCAACCTCAAATTTATACCTTATCAGCCCTATGTAGATATCCTGAACCCATGACTGGGCTTTAATGTATTATCTCATCAGCATGAGTAGGAGAAGCTGCTTGAAAAAAGGCAGTTCCTCCAGTGAAACCGAAAAGTGATATCGTCACAAGTGACTATGACAACATTTATAACACTATGAAGTCCCAAGATTTCATTGCCAGGAATGTAACAAATAAAGGATATTGAATGAGTTGTCATTGAATACCGAATTTATTAAAGGAGTCATCTAAAAACAGATAAAAACGAGGCTGCGCCGAGTTTTTAACTGCTGATAGATGACGAGTTTAATAAATTCGTTATTTTATGAACATAAATTTTATATTCTATTTATAATATGACCCGATTCTTTGCGAATAATCGTCAAGATTCTTGAAATTCAACATTTAAATTTTCCGCGAAACCTATGACGCCGTTTAAAACTGACGTCACAATATATACATTATGACGTCGTTTTCGCGGTTACAAAATAGCGTTGCTATTCGCTCTGGGCTCATTTGCATAGTTATTCCACTAGTGTAATATCAACCGTGTAATATCAAAAATATTCAACGGGGTTATTTCACTCTCGCGACGTCGGTCATATTATAAAATCCCTTCTTATGACCTCTTTTTGAAAGCGCGTATTTAAAGGTAGATCTATATTTTTTAGTATTGTGTTACATTTTAAGAAATATTGAAATTTGGATGTACCATAAACTATTTGTATGCAATTACATTAAACCTGGTTCTTATAAAATCGTTGATTAACTTTGCCGATTTCAGAAAAACGTTGAATGTTTTGAATGATTCCGAAGAAGTTAATTACATAGACTTGAGTGCGTTTTTTAATTGTTTGGTTGGGTCTTTTGAATGAATGATTTGAGCGCTGAGCGAGTGATTTTGAATAGTTTTGATCGCGATGGGTGTCAACTTCACAATGTAATTTGCTGTACTGTCGCCATTCATTGTGACTTATACTGGTCATCAGTCGCATATTCATTGTGTTTATTAATCGTCACCGGTAAAAAATTGGCGGAAAAGTCAAAAGATAGACCGAGGGAGTGTTTAAATTCAGACGAAATATTCTGGTTGTATTTCAGTGAGAAACGACAGGAACCATTTTCATTTAAATATTGGATGGGAGAGTATAATATGTTCATATCAAATTTGTCGAAAGAGTTATTTCCCATTATTCCAGGAAATTCTCATGACAGTCCGGGAGTCAAGAGATGATTTAATCATTTAAAATTAAAACACGATGGCGTAAAACGCATACAGTTATCAACATCGTGAAATTGACAAGGTGAATGATTTTGGAATGACTTAGGAATGAAATCGAATGAGTGTATGGAGCGAGTTTTGGGTGAATTTAATGGGAGGTAATCATATATAGCAAATTTTGTTCTGGATGAACAAAATTAGCTATATTAATTACCTCTCTTTAATAAAATATGCATATAAGTATTATACATAGCCTCCTATTTCTTTCAAGAACCTAAGCGACGCTAACAATTAGAATTATGTCAGAGAAATCGCGATTTTCTCTAACAAATTTTTTTTTGAAAGACGTTGTAGGTTCAATGTTTTGCAATGGGTTTAAACGTTTTTGAATGGTTTGAGTGAGTGTTTGGAATGAATGATTGGAGCGCTGAGTGAGCGATTTAGAATGGTTATGATTGAGGTGAATGACCATTTGACGATGTTATTAACTGTATATGAAATAAGAAGAAATTGCATAGAACTTTAAAATTCATATGCCATGTCCTTTATTCTTTTATTAAAGCCCCCGTCTGTGTTCGTGAATATTTCCGAAATGCAAGACAATGATCTTAGACGACTATGTACACACAAACTATACTTTTATTCTCAAAGATCACCCGGGGTAACCCGATGCAGGGAACTCGGAGGATACCAGAATTTGGAGGTAAACAAAGAAAGACAGATGCAACAATGGTCTGTAATTTTCACAATTTATCACTAAAAAATAAGATAATCAGAATGCTGCAAAGTTTTAAACATTTAGTCAAGCAATCCAAAGATGTAATTATGATAAGAGATGAAAGATTCCAGTTATGGTTAAATCAGAAAATTGAATTTAATTTAGAGTGTCGTGATAAATTTGATTTAAACTACACAATATTCTCGGTATCATTGACAAATCATGCATATATTTCAAACAATTGAACTGCATTAACAGTTTACGGTATATTCTCAAAGGAAATGGAGTTTCACTGTAAAATATGTAAAACTATCAATGTTTGGAGAAAATTAGAATTGGAAGTGTCGCTTTTTATGATACAGGATACTCTGAGGCAAGATGGTGAGAGTTAGGAGTAAGTCGATTTCATGATAATGGTGAACTAAGACGATAATTGTGATGCAGTCATGTTTGATCTTACATATTTTAAGCTTGAACAGTTTAGTAACATGGTGAAATTGACATTAATCTCAACCAAAACCATTCTAAATTGCTCACTCAGCGCTCCATTCATTCTTTCGAAACATTCACTCAAAACTATTCAAAAACGCTCCAAAATCATTAAAAAGATCAACAACTTTATTAGAAAAAAAATAAATAAAGCTATAACAAAATTGCTATTTCACTGACATATTTGAAATTATATGCGTCTAGTTGATTCTTAAGGAGATGGGAAGCTATTTATAGAACTTGAATGCATGCTTTACTAAAGGAAGTTAATAAATATCGCGTTTTTGTACATCCAGAACAAAATTAGCGATACTGGATTGTCTCCGTTATTTTTCACTTAAAAGCCATTCGTCCTACTGTATCAATTTCATTCCAAAATCATTCACCTTGACAATTTTACGATGCTGTTAACTGTACGACTATATTTAAAGGATATTTTCCGTTTATATGTCTTTTCAAGTTCGTTCCGGTCCGTTGGTTTTTTTAATGAAGACATGGAACCTCGACATGAAGGAAAACTTGAGTTTTTTTTTAATCGCTTATATGTACTAAGCATACTTTTGATACACGAGTTAGCATTTAAATGGGTTAAAGAACAAGTTTTAGTCCAGCCAATTGATTTTAGGATGTAGGACTTATGTTATATATTAATCGGTCGGTAGGGGACTTTGTGTTGCCAGAGAAGAGTGCTCTGTGTATAGCAGCAAATACACCACAATAAAATTGACAATAAAATTTAATCAAAATATTAGTTAATGTTTAATGTTGTTAACACATGATCAATTCGACAGTATTATTGTAAATAAACTTTATTTAAGACTATTTAAAAATTATTGTCAATAGTTTTGCCAAATGAAACCGAGCGTTAAGGGGCATCTAAATGATTATTATTATCTGCCACTGAAGGTAAACGTATATTGGTATCATTTTGCGTCGGTCCGTCTGTACGTTATTCATATTAAACATCGCCATTTATTTATGTACGGATTTTCATGCAACTTTTACAGAATATTTTTGATGATGTGCCGTCAGAAAAAAAGAGAGCCTTCATGTGAATTTCCTTGTCTATAAAAGTATACTTGTTTATCCGCCAGTTATTAATGGATTTGCATGAAAACTGTAACAGAATGTGTGATATCGTTTGGCTAGGTGCATGTTGTCAAAGTTTGGCGGCATTGTATCACGTCATGGTAAATGGGGATATAGATGTAAAAAAATCTTGTTTGTTCAACCCCTTGTTTACTGATGGATTTACCGGAATGTTCCTTATCATAAGGCCATGTGCACATTATCGCGCTTTTGTTATATTATGCCGCGTCATGGAAAACTGGCTAATTGATGTTTAACTCTCTAATATTTTTGGGTTTATTTAAATGAAACTTTCACAGAATGTTCCGGATCTTTTAACCATGAAGTATTATTGCACTTAGATAATGATTTGACGTGAAGAAAAAACGCATCAGTCATATAGAAAGAGAAAATTTTTACAATCGGCGAATTTCGCGTTAAAAATATTTAATCACATTGACGCCTTATCCATTGCAGTTCAAAAGACGCAAGACTTATTTTTCTTTTTAATATTAAGGTGAAGAGTAGTTATCCAGCTTCAAAAATGTTTATTCTTCATTCAGAGGTAATACCAGTTTTTGACCACAAGGACTGGAACATGAAGCGTCATATCTATTGCTAATTGAACAATGCAAATTGCCCTTAAGGTTAGGCAAAACGCCAATCCTCTATTCTGAAAGAGCAATTGCTCATTCCTTAACACTAAAGGCATATAAAGACGATTACGAAAAAGACGAATTCTCTTTGAAAAAAAAAGAAGTTCTGGTTTAAAAAGAGGCAAGGTGACATTTGAAGGCATGCACTCCCTGTTTTAATCTTTTTAGCAAGGCTTTTTTTAGGCAAGGGAACCCAATGGTTCCATTAACCTATAGGGATCGTAAGCAACATTCCAAACTCACTTCAAAGGAAATATGTCGAACGGGATGCTCACTATATAGCGCTGAATCCGCAAAAGACAACTAATTCCCTAAGTTTAGATTACTATGCCCGATACCGCTTTGCAGACAATCGCAACTCGCGTTTTTATAATTTTAATTGAGTAGATTTGTTTGCTACTAGTCAGTCAATTTATCCATTAGATCATTCCGTCTAGCAATCGTAGTAATGCTTTTTTAGGGGCACAAGCTCGTCGACTCTTACTTTTACATTGAATTGAATTCCATAAAGAAGTTGTATTTTACCTGGGGAACACAAGAAATTGATATGGTCGATTTCTCACTTTCCCACAATATGGTTCACCATATACTCATACCCCATTATTTTCTAATTTCTACCCGAGATATTTATCAAATTACACAAAAAAAACAAATGTTTAGACAGGTCAAAATTGTAAAAGGTTGCAAACTATACACTACTCAAAAGTTCTAAGCGGCCACCTTACCTTTCTCCATTTTTCACACATTTTCCGCTTTTATTTTGAAATGTGAACTTTGTCGTTTGAATGAGTGGCCATTCAGTCATCATCCTATCCAAATGTTTTGTAAAATCATGCATCAGTAAGTCCTGAAGACGGAATTAAATGCATGTACCCTCAAATTCAAAAGTCACAAAATTGACACTTTTAAGAGAAATTTGATTTTTTCGATACTTTAAAAACGCAAAGCCTATCAATCTTTTGTACTAATATCGGTGGTACAACGCCTGTGGTCTTCTAGAATTAATAAGAAATGCGAAAACTTTCTACACAATTCTTATACTAGCAAGAAATGTCAAAAATACTCCACCCACCAATGTTAAGTTTGAAATCGAGGGTACTCCTACTTTCGTTTAATTTTAAAACAATTCTTGTTAAATCATTTCACTGTTTTTTTTTCTTGTTGACTTCATAAATGATTTGGCTAAATTGTTCAAGCAAAAACGGGATGATACCATGCGGTATTTATAACAAATGACCAAAAAGGCAAGTGGCCGCTTAGGAGTTTTGAGGAGTGTATACAATTTGTGGGCAAATTAGTAAAATTTGTAGAAGAAAGGATAAATAATTAGGGAGAAAGGAGAAAGTGTTAGTTGGCAGAATTTTCTTCTTTTCCCTATTAGCATAGTATTCCGTCAATATCAAATATAATAACTATTTATCTTTGACACAGCAGTGATTTTGGCAGTGAAAATTAAGAAAATATCTGGTATACATGATAAGGACAAGGTTAATAATCAAGATTATATTCCGGAAAATTGACCTCGTGTGTTGTTTCGTCCCGCGCCTTCAGTACTATCAGTTCTTTGATTTTTAGCACGGCGTAGTGAAGTGAAAGCACTGCGTTGAACACACAAAGAACTTCGTGTCGCACAAAAGTTGGTGACGTATACTAGACCTTTTTTGCGAGCGCGTGAGCACAAAAAAGCTTTGTAGTACACATGTACACATGAATATCAAAACATTTTCTTTAGCCGAGGCGTAACAAGAAGACAGCATTCTCCCGCTATACTATCGTAACGCGGAATATGTAATTTCAGTAGACCCGAGCGCGCTGGTTACCAAAACAATTATAATTAATATTATTATTTTAGTATGAATATTACAATGTCTCATGTTATTGAAAAGACTGTATTTTAGATTTTAAAAGATGCATGCATGTATAGTAATAGAGACTTTACTCTACCATATCCACCATGTCTGCCTGCACAACGAGAAATTAGACAGCACAACATTGTTGGGCCAAAATACCAAAGCCGCTAGTTTTTCAACTGCACTTGCGATATTTATTGTCAAAAAGAAGCCACTTATCTCATCTGATTGCACCTTTTGCAAAACAATATTTATTCATATACCCCAAACCAGGATTTGTTCATAGAATTACCTCCTATTTTTTGTAAGTGATAGAAATAAAACAATTATTCTTACCCAATGCACGCGAAAAGATACATCAAACTTTATTATAGCGTCATCTTAACAGCCTCTTTCACCAAATCAACAAATCATGTTCACAAAAAATGATAGTTCCCGGTATCAATCCTCTAAACTCTCAGTATCATTAATTGAAATTACTCTCAATTCCTAGTATCCAAAAATAATCATACCTGGAGACGTTTTTCACACAAAAACAAGTAATACTTCCACACACCAGTGAAAAGGGACAGCGCAAATTGAAGAAAAATGACCAAATTTTATAACTGATCTGTCGGTGTATTAGAAATGTTCCAAAGTTGGACAAAACTTGACTGCAAACTGACATGGACATGCTAGAAATACGCAATTTCAACTTTCAAGATATGACACACTGTTTATTCGCTGAAGAACGACTAGAAAGTTATTACATACTGTTTCTTAGTTACAGATGGCAACCGCCTGAAGAAGTAAATACGCCCGATCTTGTCTTTAAATTGAATAATCAATACGGAAATACAGACACGTGTCGCATCTGTCTTTATTTGTTTACCTCCAAATTCTGGTATCCTTCGATTTCCCTGCATCGGGTTACCCCGGGTGAAGATGAGCTTGAATATGTCATTCTAATATTCGGTAATGCAAATGGTTATAACGCGATGATCTAAATATTTGCCTAACTTGATGAATATTTATGACCCGCAAAATTTTGGCCTCCAATTTGAATACCGCTCCTGCACGTGGGCGTATTTCACGTGACCAAAATTTCATTTCATAATTTTAATTTGTAAGGCAGATAATGCCTTTCACGAAAAAGGCGCCGTTTGCCTATTGATTATTATTCTTATGTACCTCATCTTCCATAAGACCAAATAGAGAAAAAGATTCAAAGAATATTCACGGAAGAGCGATTTCTTTTACTCTCAACGCAAACATTAACGAAAATATACATGTCACGTCTATTCTCTATGATACTACTCTTTAAAGAACATATCGGTTAACAACATCGTGAAAGTGACAATTTGAAGGATTTTGGAACGAAATTGGATGAGTGCGATGAGTGAGTTGATGAGTGAGTTTTGGGTGAAATTAAAGGGAGGTAATCCAGTACCTCTAATATGGTCCAGTCTGAACAAAATTAGCGATGTTTATTAACTCTTTTTTAACTAGATATGCATACCAGTCTTATAAATAGATTCTCATCTGTTCAAAAACAAATCAGACGCTTGGAAATTCAATAATGTCATTGAAACCGCGTTTTTTTCTAGATATTTTTCATTTTGAATGTAGTTTGGAGCGTTTTGAATGTTTGAAGTGAGTGCCTGTAATGTATGAATGGAGCGCTGATTGAGCGATTAAGAACGTTTTGCGATGAATGTTAATTTCACGATGTAATTAACTGTATATATGAAACGTATATTTTCGGTATTACCATTCTTTTAATGAAAATATATCTAAAACAACAATTGACGGAAGATGGTAATGTACATGTGTAAACATTCACTCGGTTTTGATGCAGATATCTTGATCTACCATTATCCCATGGGTGGCGTAGACTCTGTAACAAAAAATATTAAAAAATAATATAACCCGCCATGAGTAAAGGTACCATGGCGTGGAAGTTCAAAAAGTACCGATAGCAACGACACCCGCTGATGTGAGAGTTTCTGAATCGAGAATGCATATTTCAACTTCCTTTAAGATTGTTTTTGAACTAATACCTCTTGTTTGCACCAAGCGCATGAAAACTCTGCTGCACACATTTTCAAGTTAACCAAGTTTTAACAAATCATTTTTTCCCGCAAGACTGACCATGTACGTGCATACATGTTTTATAAAAACAAATATGAGACATAATATGCATTCTGCTACATATTTTCTTTCTTTAATTTGTTTGATATTTTGTGCAACTGAGAGTAGACAAAGTGCTTTGAGTGATTGGTTAAAATGTCTAGTACTCAAGCCATTGTGTCATTAACTTATTCTGGTGATAAGACAACGTGTCCAACGCTTGTAAATATCTGCCTTGCGTTCAGGATGACAAAATGGTGCGAACAGTTAGCCAATTTTACCAGCTTTTCATGTATGTGCACGTGCAAAGTAGGTAAAATTGGCAAACCGTTTGCACCGTTTTGTGATCCTGAACACAGGGCTGGCCATAACACCTTCGGATATAATCAACATTCCTGTTATATATTAGCTTATTAAAAGCGAGAATTAATTAAGCCAGGTCGAAATCCAAATTTTCGGGGGGGGGGGGAGGTTCTATACATCAAATGTACTTGTACTCAAAGTTTGGATTTTTTCTGATTATTTCTCCGATTTTCTCAAAATGCTACGGAAATAGTGAAGAAAACTATTTAATGTTTTATATATAGTGTTTTATCCCCAGAAGGGCGAGAAACCTTGTCTTTTATGATTAGAAATTCTGTTTGGTAGTGATTATTCGAGTAGTATTTTTTCGTGTGAACAGTAGAAACCTCAGAAAACAACAACAGTGTCTTCTTTTGAGTGCTCCATCCAGAATTTAAACGATTGCGAAACGTTTTGGATAAGGGTTCAAGTGAGATAACATTTCAAAACGTTCGCTGATGTATTTTGCATCTTAAACCCGAAGGAAAGTCATACGTACTATCACATGGTGGATATCCACAATAAGCGTAGCAATTCTCCCTCGACCAACCATAGTAAGCGAGTGCGGTACAGAGATCCCCGCTATCATATTGATTACAGTTCTTCTTCTTGTTTGTACACACAAATGGAGTCATCGTAACTAAAATGTTAAATTAAACAATACGAGAGAACTACTTTTTTATGGCGAAGTGGTTAAGCCGCCGAGGGAAGTTTGCCCTCATTTGAACTTTGAGGCTTCATCAAAATTTTAATGTTAACTAAAGCCAACAAAGCTGACGCTTTGCTAGCTAAAAAACAATATAAATTGAAAATTATTCATTTACAGAATCCCACTTTTAGACATCCCCTGAAAACAAGAACGTCGAAAAAAAAAATTTGGTACAGCTTATAACATCGTGCAATTAACAAGACGGATAATTTTGAACGATTTGGAATGAGATTGAATGAGTGTGTAGAGTTAGTTTTGAGTGAAATAAAAGAGAGGTAATCCAAAATCGCTTATTTTGTTCAGAAGGAACAAAATTAGCGATGTTTATTACCTCCCTTCGATCAAATATGCCTACACCTTCTATAAATAGCGCCCTGTTTCTTCAAGAACAAATCAGACTTACTATTTGGATTTTATCAGTGAATTCGCGATTTTTTCCTACCTTTATTTCTTTTGAATGACATTGTCGAATCTTTTTCAGTGAGTTTGGAGCGTTTTTGGATGGTTTGAGTGAGTGTTCGGAAGAAATGATTGGAGCGCTGAGTGAGTGAAATAGAACGGTTTTGATAGAGAAGAATGTCAATTTCACGATGTTGTTATTAAACTGTAAATAAAAATGGCGTGTCAAAGGTAATTTCTTCCTTGTCCGTCACCTTTTGTCTAGTAATGACGAACACTTTTGAAATCTTATCAAAATAATATTTTAATACGAAGCTTCTTTGGATTCGGACTAGTCTAAAGTATGATTTAAGTTGTGTCAATCAATATTTGTGCGTTTTGATTCGCTGAAAAGTAGGTTTTATTCCACAATGAAAAAAAAAAATCAGTACACAATTGTTCTGTAAGCTTCCACAAAAAGTAGTCCGTGAGAAATAAGATTTCAAACTGACAAATCTTTACATTTTTTTTCTTGACATATAATTTTAAGATATGGAGAAAAATTCGTCGATTTCATATATCTTAAAAAGTAAAAACTAAAGCACATTCATGTATGAATCCGCTTCGCGTATTTATACAGTTTGATTAGGTTTTTTAGTTTCATACCTCCATATAATGAATAAATACTATCTTCATCTTTAAAAAAGAAATCAACAAACGCATGTGCTTTATGGAAAAGAAAGGAAAATGATCTCTTTTCCTTAATGATATTCGAACAAGTACACTGTACTTTTTAAGAATATCCCGAAAATCAAGATACACACACGTCATACAGCTTAGTGCCAGTTTGGGTTTAGAGAAAAATGAAGTAATTTCAAATGTAAATATTTCGGACAATAGAAAGACAAATGAATAAATCTAGTAGGAGTATATTATTATCACTATTATAGTGAGTATACTTTAATAAATTTGCTCTGGACCAGACCAAAGTATGGGCAATCACTCAGAAAATAAGCCAGGTTCATGTATGATTCTTGTGCACTGCGCCTCTCCTTGGTGACATTTATCTACCCATGAAGTTTATCATGGTCAAAGCTCGTTTACTTTTAGAAATATGCGCCAGACAGATCCAATGTGATAAAAAAACAAAGGATAACAACTCAAAAAAGACTGGTAGAGTTATGGTTCTTTTAAACAGCTCTTCCTCCTGACAATATCTATCTACACATGAATGATTTATGATTTATATACTTTTAGAGAAATGCTCCGAGAAAGTGGTTCTTGTGCATTGCACTTTCCCTTGATGAGACTTATCCACCCATGAAGTTAACTTATAATGGCTCGTGTACGTTCAGAGATTAGCTCCGGACAAGATCTCAGTACCAAGAAAAGAAAATGGAAAATTGGAAGATATCTAAGCAAGGTAGAGCTATGGGATTTTTTCATTGCACTTCCACTTGATGAGATATGTCTAACCATAAAATAATATAATCATGGTTTGTATATTTTTATAGATAGACCCCGGCAAGACCCAAGTATGAAAAACAACAAAGGACAATAACTCAAACAAGAGGACTGATGGTCCTTTATCGCTCACCTGAGTAAGTCAACTCATAACTTGTCATAACTTGTCAAATATGTTATAAATACCAGAGATTGTTTAATTTATATTTAATTTACATTTAGGGAGGTTTTTAGAGAAATAAACATTAATTTTGCCCTACTACAATTTGATTTTTTTTAAAGTCTCGTAATTTTTCAACCTATCTGTTACCATGGCAACCAGATTAACTTATGAAATTGAATTCTTTCCACAACTTTAGCAGACCTACACCCTAAGAACATCCCTGCAAAGTTGAAGATTAATTGGCCAAATGGTTTAGGAGAAGATAAATCTTTTCTAAGATTTTAGGCAATCTTAACCTAATATTTGTTTCCATGGAAACCAGAGTTTTTGATGAAATTGAATTCTTTTTATCCTTTTTAAGGTCTTCACTCAAGAAACATCCCTGCCAAGTTTCAGCTTGATTGGCGTAGAAGTAAAGGAGAAAGAGTTTTTTATCAAAGATTTTCGGAATATTTTCAGTCTTTCGGTTTCCATGGAAACCAGAGTTTTTGAGGAAATTTAATTCCTTTAACGGTTTTTTGAAGAGCATCATCCAAAGAATATCCCTGCAAAGTTTCGGCCTTATTGACCTTGCGGTATAGGAGAAGAATAATTTTTTCCTTTGATTTTTGGCAATTTCGGCCTGTCTGTTACCGTGGTAACCAGAGTTTTTGATACAATTAAATCCTTTTAACAACGTTTAAAGAGCTTCGCCCAAGGAACACCCCTGCTAAGTTTCAGCTTGATATGCTTAGTAGTTTATGAGGAGAAGATGTTTAAAGAAATTGTTGATGGACGGACGGACGGACAATGGACAGTGAGTGATCACAATAGCTCGTCTTGAGCACTTTGTGCTCAGGTGAGCTAAAAATAAGCCAGGTTAAATAATGGTTCTTGTCCAATGGACTTCTCCTTGATAAAAATATCTACCCATGAAGTTTCATGGTCATAGCTTGTATTCGTTTAGAGATTTGCTCCGGACAAGATCAAAGTAGAAATCACAAATGACAAAAATTCAAATAATAAGCTATGTAGAATCGTTTTTTTGTGTTCCCCACTTCCCCTTTAAGAGATCTATATACCCATGAAGCTTCGTGGTCATAGCTTCTATTCTTTCAGAGATATGCTCTGGTCATTACCCAAATATAATATAAAAAAACAAAGGACAATTACTCAAAGTTGAAGTTAAAGCTCAAAGTCAAGTTGAGCTATTGATTTTGTGCAGTGCACTTTCCCTTGAGATCTATCTACAAATAAAGTTTCATGATTACTGTATATCTCGTATACTTTAAGCGAAATGCCCCTGACAAGATCCAAGTACGAAAAACATTATAGGACAATAACTCAAAAATAAATAGAAAATAAATTGAACGAATTTTAATGATTTTGATAGGAATGAGTGTCAATTTCACGGCTGGTTAGAATCTTTGCTTTGCGCATATTTGAAATTGTTGGAGATCTCACGCGCAGGCTCAAATGTCTTTATTAGATTGAAAAAAAACATTATTATGGTAACAAGACATGGATTACCTTCTTACAAAAAGGGTTTTTAAACCAGATTTGTACCTTCCATCTTTAAAAAGACAGACAAAAGCTTTCTTTGTGAATTATGTGTGTGTGTTTTTCCGAGTACAAACATCAACATGTACCATTTTCTTTATTAACATATCTATGTATCGAGTGGGGAAAAATGTTGGTGAACACATTGTTCGTTTTTTTAACTATCTGAAAATATATATAGAAAAAATATATGCTTATAAGATAACAGAAAGAAATAGAGCACAACATTTTTGTAGGCTGATAAGGATCACTAAAGGATCACTCCAGAGATTGGAATCAATTTGGTTGATATCCATCAGTTATATTCTGAGAAAATGATTTTCAAAGTTTCCAGTATAAAACATATTGAGAAATGACCTCCGCCCATAAAATACAAATTTTTCATCTGATCACGAATACCTTTGTATACTGCTGAAGGGCCATCCAAGGACCATTCATGTAAAATTTAATTGGTATCCATTAATTAGATTCTGAGAAAAGTAACTTCCGTCACCGACGGATCATTCCTGTGAAGCTTGGTTGACTTTCATCCCGTAGTTTCTGAGAAGATTTTTTAAGAAAAAGTTTACGACCGGACGCACGAACGCACGTACGCATGACGGACACAGCGCCTTGACAATAGCCCAAGTGTCCTTCGGCCAGTTGAGATAAAAAAAAAGTGACAATGTGTTTAACACCCGAGTGCGAAAGGGAAGACTTCATTATTGATTTATTGAAGAAGTAAAGGCGAACATTTCAATAAAAAACATTTAAACCTACATTCTTTAAAATATGTAAGCAAAATTGTGTAATGCATGTCACATTCACTTTTGTTTACGCCGGTGTTGCTTGGCAGACTAGTGTTGTCACAAAATTAAGCGCGGGAATAAGAACCTATATGAACCCTATATGAACATTGGAGATAATTATTGTTTATGTATTTTATCTGAACAATGCGATGATTTTTCGACATCAAACTCCTACGTTACACTGAACAAATTTTATTGATTTACTTTGCGACTGAACACATGTTTTGGAAACATCAGAATTATTGAAAATGATAAAAGTGTATCGATCAGATAAACGTTTGATCGATTTGAATTACCCTGTTTTATGAACGATTTGAAGGTTTTTAGAAAGATTTAAACGTATTTTAGCTATTTTGGATGTGTGTATGTGTTTTGAACTACTTGAATAGGAAGCTGATTAAGCATAGTTTTAATTTCACTATTGTTTCATTTCTTAAGATATTTAAAAAAAACGTGATTCGGTGTTGTGTTGCAAATATTAAATGAGCACGTGCGTGACATTTCCAAAAAACCACGGGCGCGTGATAGAGATACTATCAGCTGTCTGAACATACAGTTAGTTGCATCGTGAAATTGGTATTCACCTCAATCAAAACCATTCCAAATTGCTCATTCAGCATCCATTCATTCATATCAAACACTCACTCAAACCATTAAGAACGCTCAAACCCATTGAAAAATATAGAATCAACAACGTCATTCAAAATGAATTTTGACAATGAAAAACCGTGACTTGGCTGACATAATTCAAATTATTAGCGTCTTATAGGTTCTTGAAGAGATAGTAAGCTATTTACAAAACATGTATGCATATTATTAAAGAAAGATTATCAATATCGCTAATTTTGTTCATCCTTAACAAAATTTCCGATATAGGTTACCCCCCCCCCCCCATTAAATTCAATCAAAACTCGCTCCACACACTCATTCAATTTATTCCTAAATCATTCCAAAATCATTCACCTTGTCAATTTCATGATATTGTTAACTGTACATCCAGCAAATTCATAGTATTCCTTCGTTGTGAACAGATACTATGAATCAGTCTCCATCTATTGAACGCGTAATTAAGACTCTGATCAGGCTGTGCTGATGCACAGGCTGATCCGAGTCTTTACATTGCGCCAATGTAAAATCGTTAAAAATGTGAAGCACATACACATGCCCAAATAGTATATTACCTGGTGTGCAGAATTTACAGAATCGTGCACAATGTGCTTTAGCCCATGGTTTATATTCATCGTTGTTACATATAAGTGGTCCATACTGAATACAGTTGTCAACGGTGTCTTCACAGGGTACTTAAATAGACGATATTAATTATATAATAGTGTTTTATATTTAAAAGAAAAAAATATAATGGTTCATACAGTTAACAACATCGTGAATTTAAAATTCTTCTCGACCAACACTTTTCTATATCACTCGCTCATTGCTCCAATCATTCATTCCAAACACTCACACAAACCATTCAAAAAAGCTCCAAAAGATAGAATTGACAACGTCATTCAAAATAAATAAAGCTAGGAAAAATCGCGATTCACTGACACAATTAAATTTGTAAGCGTCCAATTGGTTCTTGGAGAAATAGGAAGCTATTTATAGAACGTGTATGCATATTTTATTAAAGAGAGGTAATAAACATCGCCTTTTTTGTTCATCCTAAACAAAATTAGCGACATTTGATTTCTTCTCTTTTATTTGACTCAAAAAATCCACACACCCATTCAATCTCATTCCAAAATCATTCCAAAATCATTCATCTTGTCAATTTCACGATGCTTTTAACTGTATTCATTACAAGAATTTTCTAATTACAACCGATTTTTAAACTAACAAGATATATTTCTCGCCCAATAAGTGTCATCGGTGTGGAATGAAAAAAAGTAAATGGTCTAGATACCTTTGTGAATTGCACTTTGCCTACATTATTTTGTCTTTTCAGATTTAAAGGTGGAATTTGTGATGCTAAGCAAACTTTCAATCAATTATGCTGTTCACATCATATTCCCGTTATAGCAAAGATGTGATATAGAGTTGCCTGATCTTAGCCTACGTTGTTTTCTTTCTCCTGAATAATTGTGAGAATATAAAGACTAGTTTTAATATCCAGGTATTTGGCAAGTTGTTTTAAACACAATCTAGGTCCATAATGATAAGGGTTAAGGTTGAGATTTTTATGAAGCTTAAAGAAGTGCTCACCTTCTGTTGTTGTTGACCCTGTCGATGACATAACCGGACTTGTAATTATAGGTGGGGCAGTAGATGAAGTAGTTGATGTTACTGGAACAATTGTTGGTGGAGGACCTGTAGAAACTGTCACTGATAGTGTAGACTGTGTAGATGTTGATGTTATCATTGGAGGAGCTTTGTCTGTAGAAGTCATTTGCTGAGTTGTGGATAATACTGGTGGAGTTTTGTCCATAGATGGTATGTTCGGAGTTGTCGATGTGGTATGTGTGGACACCATTGGCGAAGTCTTGCCTGTTGACATTGTAGATGATGAGACAGTAGAAGGGTTGGTAGGAGGAGAATCTACTGTTGGTGATGTGATCACACTAGCCGCGGAAGAGGTCAATTTTACTTTTGGAGATGTTGTCGACGATGTGGTAATATTTGAACCTACCACTTGGACTGTAGTTCCTACAGTTGTTTCATTAATTGATGCAGTAGAGACTGTTGATGAGGGCGAAGTGATTGATGAGCTACTAGTTGCTGTTGTTGAATTACTAGACATACTTGTGACTAGTGATATATTAGTTGATGGCATTTTTGAAGGAGATGTTGCAACACTTGATGTTACTATAGATGGACTTACGGAGCTCTCTGTTGTCACGTAAGAAGGCACTGTGGCTTCACTTGTCGTCATTTGAGGTTCTTTTGATTGTGATATTGTCGGTACTGATGGTGATGAAAGTGTGGATGCTGTACTTGCTGTGGTCGATTTGCCTGTGGTCTCGTTTGTTCGCATAGTAGGCTCTAAATACCATTTTGAAAACAAGACAGACAAATAATGACCCGCTAAAATTAAAGACAAGTATGTTTCGTATAATGTTATATTTTTCCTGATTAAGTCAAATTGAACTAAACTGAAATAATAAAAGCAATTAGCCAAAAACGTTTAGCAACACTTAATATTTTTCGCGATTCATTTTTTCGGTATCGGAAATATTGTAGCCGAACGAAATAAAACACCGAGTTCAATAGATTTATGCATTTCTTTTGTTCCCATAGCGATTTACTGTCACAAACGTAGCCAAAAAGGGCGTAAGTTTGGATTCAAATAGTCACAGCCAGTCATTTTTGTCCAGATTTTGGCTCTGCGTTAAGCTATCAAGCAATCTGGAATTAACATTATTTAAGCATGTGTTATCTGTAGTTATTGGCTAATCTTCGTACCAAAACGGGTCATCTCTTACAAAAAACGTTTGATTGACGTAACGTGTTTAACATCTCTGAAAATATACCTAACATGACAGATTTTAAACGATCTAGTCAGAATGAAGTGACAATGGAAAGTTACACGAGTCAATTTAATCGTGTTATAAATCATAAACGTCAGAGAAATTTACATTACAGAAATGTCGGTTGGGGATCACCTTCCGTTTATCTCCCTATGTGTGTTCCTTGATGATTTAGACTTTCTTTGAACTGTTTTAATTCTTACGCCAAGTTACGAAATGTTGAAATATCAGACTGACTTGAGCCTACAGGTGAGGACAATCGACGTTAAAGGATTACACGTGCCTTTCGTTCAGGATCACTAAATGGTACAAACAGATTTCCATTTGAACCCCGCTTCACACGCAAGCGTATGTGCAAAGCGGGATTCAATTGGCAAACTGCTTGCACCGTTTGGTGATCCTGAACGCAGGGCTGACGTTACGCCCTTATTAGTGATCTCCAAAGTGAGAATTGTTGATTTGGACAGCAAAACGATGGGCTCATCAGCCCACTGAATCTATTTCAATACAGACTTTTTTACAATACAAATCAAAGTGTTGCAAAACTTTGTTGACTATGTATGTTAAAATTGATATTACGTTTAAGAAAAAGGAGTAAGAGAAAGCAGAAAATGTATTTGGAAATGCGTGATATTAATATATAGATTAACATGTATTACCGTTCGAAACCAATGGTGGCACTACCACTTTGGGTGTTGATGAAACACTAGCAGTTACTTTTGTCTTGCTCGTGGATTTTGTGCCAGTAGCAGTTGCAGATGCCGTTGATTGTTGTACTAAAAAGCATTTCATGGAATATATTGTTGGTGAAGCTTTAAATGCGACCCCTCAGTAACGTTAATATACAGGATGTTTCATAATATCTGTCCTTATTCTAAACCATTATGGTCGTGATATTACTAATCAGAATACATATGTAATAATTGATCTGTATAGTAAACAAAATAAAATTTGATTGGTATATAATTATTTTAGTGCCTTTGGTGATGTTCCTCCTCTTTGGCGTCAATTTTCTCTGTAACTTTCAACCTGACGTCACTTTTAGGCAATTACGACATCGGAACTTTATCTTGAAATTTCATTTTAATTCTTCATGTATTCTGGCAAAAGAAGTGGCTACTTCTCTCCTTTGTAGAATCTCTTAAAATCTTTTGTATTTGCTGGTGAATGACTGTATACTTTTCTTAAAAGTTATTCCTAAAAAAGCCAAGTAGACTCGGATCAGACAATTGTGGCAGACGTGTCTATTCAGTCTTGAGACGATTAAAGTATATTGCAAGTAAGTACGTGAACGTTTTGACATATAACACCGTAAGTGCTGCTTGCAGCTGATTTCTTTTGAAACGTGCACGTTCACTAAAATATGTACAAAATATGTACATAGTTTAGCAATGTAGAATTACTTCACACAATGCTTTCGCTTTTCGAGAAAGAAATTCATCTCTCTCAAATCTAATAAGAAATTGCTGGAAATTATCTCATCTGAATCTATTTGGCCTTTTCGGGTAACATTAAACAATTTATATGGTGTACAGCGATTGACAAGATAATGTAAAATATTTCAAAGGTGGGATCAAGAGTGAAAAATGGATACTCAGTTGACCTGGAGATGCAATGAAAATTCAAAATAAAGAACTGACGTCGTTATAGCCAAAAATTTACGTCATGGTTAATATTTGTAAAAAGATTGACGTCAAACAGGGTGAACCCTATTATAGTCATTGTAACAAAGCATATATCAATTAAAATTTAATTTTGGCTGCTAAACAGATGGATAATTAGATAAGTAATATGATTATGAAAATTATATCAGAACAATAACGGTTTAGAATAAAGACAGGTATCATGAAACACTCTGTACTAAAGAACATGACTGTTTTATGGCCATTTGGTCATTTATTCATAAGATCTATTTTATTTTAGCTTGCGACTTAATTTTCACAACCTATAAGGAACATAAAACTTAATTTCAGGTTAATAAAGAACTTTTACACGTATGGATTTAAACTTCTTCCAGTGTTTCTATCTCTTAGTGTTTATGTGATGAAAGAATCTTTCACTCGATTTTTTAGACAATTTTAGGCCAATCGATTAAAGAATTGCATAAGATTGCATGTATCTCAAAGAAAATCTCATCAGGTAAATGTAAAAAATCGTTTCATAGAGATTGCTTTACAATTACGTGGTCTCAACTCACCCGGAGCTTCTGTTGAGGGTTTAGAATCCCAATTCTTGTCTGGTGTTGGACGTGGTTTAAACTCACTTCCCGGAAAATCTGTGAATTAAATATTTTTTATGACAACTTTTGAATTGCTTTAGTAGAGAAATAAAATTATCAGACTTGAAATTACGAAAAATAAACTTGATTAACTTATTATCTCTCATATACGCATGTCTGTATAACTGCTTTCCTATCTGCTAATTATGAAATAATCGATATTAATATAATCATCATGGAAATTAGAGTGAAGTTTCGCTAATCGTACAAAAAACTATTTATAGCTGTGGACTCGCTGACTGCTATTAAGATATTGAATTTTGGGTGAGGGAACGGTATACACAAGAAGTACAAAAACACTTTTAACAGTCACAAGTAACCATTGTCCAGCGTAAATGTCATGTTACACGTTACAAGCTAACACATAAAGCATATATGGCTTATTGATGCATGGAAGAAGGCGATGTAAATAATTGAAAACCTGACCAAGAGAACAGAGATAAAAAGCTTACATGGACAGTCATCATGTATGAAATGGGTTTATTTAACACTGAAGCTGTAAGCGATAGAAGTGATTGCCTTTTCAAATTAACAACTTGATTGCTATTCATGATTCAAACTGTAATTTTTCATACAAGTATAAGCATTGCAATCAGAGTTCCCTTGAAATATTTAATTTGATCGATCAAAATGTTCATTTTTTATAGAAAGCAGAAATTAGTCGGTAACTAAAAGTACACACACTTACACTCTGACACTATACAAACACATGTCAAAAAAAAGACTATGAAGAAAGCGGTAAAGCCAGCTCAAAAGCTTTTTAAAAAGTGGAAATTCTGACCTTTGTCAAGTATATCTGTTGTTGCTATTGTCGTAGTATTGTCATCTAAGAAACATGAATACACCATAACAAGTAAAAATTTTCTTTCTGTCTATCACAAAAGGAATATTGTCTCTTCTTATTATACATGGTGCTTATTTTGAGTATGAATCTGCTAAAACTATGGCATTAACTCCCCCTTCCTTGAGTCTATCTTAAAAATTATCAATACGATTAAATGATCTTGAAGGGTAAACATAGAGCAGCTTGAAGAGTAACTAAAATGAACTAAGAACAGTTGCATCATTTACAGAGAATGTCTATCTTCATAAAACAGAGTACAATCTCCGAACAGGCACATGCGAATATGTTGGATATGCTAGCCACAAAGTCTGTTTTTGATTAAATTAAACCTTTAAATACTACACTAAAAGAATCGTAAGGGCTTTACAACAGAAATCGCAAAAAAGTTACAGGCTTTATATAATTTCAAAAGAAAAGTTAAAATGCGTGCCCTTTCAATTATAGGGGATTGAAATGATAACCACTGCTTTCACCTGAACAGAAATTTATACAGATAAATTTCCCATGCTTACTTTTTCAAAACACTTTACTTAAATCCTATGGTATAGAGGTACACGTATGGGTAAAAGTAGGTGGTCAAACGCCAAATTTGTCTATGTATCTTAACTGCCAATCATATACATGTAATGCATACACTTTTGTCATCTCGCTCGTTTATTATTACAGTTAATAACATCGAGAAATTGACATTCACCTCAATCATAACCATTTTAAATCGCTCACTCGGCGCTCGAATCATTCATTCCAAACACTCACTCAAACCATTCAAAAACGCTCAAACCCATTGAAAAATAAAGAACCAACAACGTCTTTCAAAATAAATTTTGATAGAGAAAGTCGCGATTTCTCTGACAAAGTTCAAATTGTTAGCGTCGCTTAGGTACTTGAAAAAATAGGAAGCTATGTATAGAACTTGTATGCATATTTTATTAAACAAGAACTTGTATGCATATTTTTATAAAGGGAGGTAATCAATATAGCTAATTTTGTTCATCCTGAACAAAATTTGCTATATAGGATTACCTCCCATTAAATTCACTCAAAACTCGTTCCACACACTCATTCAATTTCATTCCTAAACCATTCCAAAATCATTCATCATGTCAATTTCACGATGTTGTTAACTGTACATGTAATGCATACATTTTTGTCATCTCACTCGCTTATCATTAGAACTGTATTACCTTTCGATTTATCTATGGTTTCTGATTGACATTCAGAGCTGTTAGAGTCCCAGCAGTCACTGGTTTGTCCTGAATGATGATGACTTGCATGAAACTGTCTTTTCTGGAGAGGGGCGTTCACTGTGAAAGTGGTGAAGTTCTAAGTTAACATGGAACGAAGTAAACGAAGTTCTAAAAAAGCATGGAATAATATAGATCAATACATTAGCACACCTACAGAAACGGGTTTTTTTAATGTAAGATCAAACTATTTCAATAGTTTTAGCACAAACCATATGTTGTTTGGTAATCATTGGAATCGTCTCGATGAGACGATTCAAAAGAGTACCACAACATAGGGTTTCACTGAGAGATAAAGACTTTAGACGGGATTTATACCCTCTTATCTAAACCCCTAAATGATACGAATAACAAAGAAACATTGTGCCTGGTCAAATTCTATAATCAGGGTCGCTATCTCGTGACAAATAAGGTCCGATAGTTCATGTATAAAATATTCTAGAAAATAGCTGCTTGGCATTGTTTTTACGTATATCTTTGTATCGGAATATTAAGAACAACCTACTATGTAATAAATAAATGGAAATCCTTATACAAACGCGATTACATAAAATCCAAATTTGGGATTACATAAAATCCAAATTTGCGATTACAAACAATCCAAATATGCGATTACATAAGATTCAAATTTGCGATTACATAAAATCCAAATTTGCGATTACATAAAGTCCAAATTTCTGAGACTTGTAATGTTGTTTGTTGGTCTGTTTACTTGAATGTGGCTTTTCGCCACTATCAACTACCCTTAATTCATATCGTAGTGGCTGGAGCACCTAACAATAGATTCCTGGTATTTCCCACACCAGAGTTAACATTACATCCTTTCCTAGTCTTCAAATGCTATGCCACATAGGTCAACGATTACAATCCCTTAACTAGAAGACAAATAGTCAGAAAGTACGAGTGCCACCGTCGGGAATCGAACCCGGGGCATTTTGAATGATAGCCCGACGTTCTACCACTGTGCTATGACGGCTGCTCGAGATTCGAAAGTTCCTTTGAAGTAATTCATAATGATAATTTTCCTAGAAGAGATATGAATATTAAAGACATACCGTGCCTTTTTCCTGGTTTCGGAGGAGTTGGTGGAGCATAACTTATGACTGGAACATCGCGACCTGAAATATAGATTTGGAATCAGTTTAGTAAATTTTGATATTTGATACCTCATTCACGAATCAATCGTAATAGAGGTTGACTTTTCTTTTATTTTCAAGAATATCTGTTGCAAAAGATTCGCAGGTTTAGTTATGTTTTTATGCAGTTAATAACACCGTGAAATTGACATTCATCTCAACTTAAACCTTTCTAAATCGATCACCCAACGCTTCGTTGATTTATTTCAAAGACTCCTTCAAACATTTCTAAAACGCTCCAAAATCACTTAATAATTTAAGATGAGCGACTACATTCAAAAGTAACATAGCTAGAAAAAAATCATGATTTAACTGACATAATTGCAATTACAAGGGTCTGGTTGGTTCTTGAAGAAATAGAAAGCTATCTATGAAACTCGTATGCATATCTTATTAAAGGGAGGTAATTAATTTTTCAAAAAGATGTGATGAATATCGCTAAAATTGTTTATCTTGAACAAATTAAGCGGTATTTGATTACGTCCCTTTAATTCACTCAAAACTCACTCGTTGCACTCATTCAAAAATTGTTCCAAAATCATTCACCTTGTAAATTTCACGATGTTGTAAATTGTAAACAAGCTATTGAGGATCTATATTTCGCTTTTCTTTGCGTTGTAATAATACGGTTCGTTGGTCGAGGGTACTCATTTTCCTAAAATGATTTTTTGTGTGTATTCCGTCTACTTCTAGGAATGATTTTGTATTTGATATTAACCGAACTTGAAAATAAGAAAAAGAATACGTTAGACTATCGGCATTTGACTTAATAAATATATGTGACCCGTCACACGAAAAGAGGCCATCTGGGAAATCTGTGAAATGAATATTTGAAAAAGAGATTAGGTCCAGCATAGGTCAACCAGAAGTCGCAATTCAAAAATTGTTTCAAGGGGAGATAAAGTGCACGCAGTCTGACTAGGCTCGACACTTAACGCACTACCCAGGTGGTTCCTTTTTGCGTGACGGGTCACATATATAAAAAAAGAGCTTTTGACCCAAGATACACTGCCAAAAAGGTAAATCATTCAAATAAAGGCCCTATTTTCTTTGAAGCATTGTAATAAGTAATGGGAAATATACGTGTACACGTGTTCTCTAGATGAAGAATATTCTTTGAAAGTATCATCCAAATCCATCCTTAAATGTGAAGTATTTCAATAAATTTTACAGACATGCCACCTTTTTAGGCAGTATTACATTTCTTTTAAAGTGGTGGTCACTTGTTGAGAAACAACCTATATAAGTTTAATGAAAATCTACAAATTAATGCAGAAGAGGTTGAGTAAACAATAAAATCTGATTTAATTTTAAATGAAGGCATGATGTATCAAAAAATCTAAAAAATGCAACAATTCTACCACCATTATTTTCAACCACGTATTTTAATATGTTTAAGGTAGTAGACCCGTAATAGTTCCACAACATCTTGGACTACATATTATTTCAAAATGTTAACTTGGGTTTCCTAATGAAAATCATTAGGAAACCTCAGTTAACACTGTTAAAGTTCATTATTTCTCAGATGTTGCAAAACTATTACGGGTCCACTACCTTTAACAAACATGTACACATTGATTTTTCTCAATTTAATGTATATTGCATTAAAGGTAATAATAGATATTCGTGTTTTCACTTCAAACAGGGAAATATAATAACGAAACTACATATGCAATAGATCTGGTGTGCTCTCTAAGTGTTATGAGAGGAACGGATTGGCAAAGAACAAAATAAGTTACATCGATGTGATAGTTAATTCTTATCATTCGTTAAATGCACATTTTGCTTCAAAATATATACATGTATAAAAGATTATTACAGTTAAATAAAAGATGTTGTAGCATGGACCGGATTAATTATTAGATCTCATTTTTATTAAGAAATTATTTTAGAATGAAAATGAATCAGTAAAAAAAGCAGAGTGTTCGCGTTTTACGAAATAATCGGCACTCGGATAACATAATGAATGATTAAACAATTACTTTTGTGTACAATCCATCGTATTCTGCGTAATTAATGAACTGGCAGGGCGGGGCTTAACCGTGACGTAATTTGGCGAGTTTACTTTTCAATAGTTTGGGTTCTTTCGAACTTTAGTCGGTAATCATCGTTAACGCGTGCAAATAACTGTATCCTAAAATCTAAAAGACTCACGTGCCTTGAGAGAGTGAACACATTTCACCGTTTGGTCACCAAAGCCTTGTAACTTCAGCTTGATTAAGCTGAAGTTACGAGGATTTGGCTACCAATCTACGATTTAAGGTCTCGAGTAATGAATGTCGACTCTCTTTAGAAGTAGGTTATTTTAGATAAAAGCTGATTTCCCTTGACCTTAAGTGCAACGACCCGTTACTTTGGCTCCGCCCTGCCAGGGCATTAATCATGGATAATATATATTTTAAAAAAAATCGATTGAGATAATGGTTTTCAAGTAAAATGATGAGATTTGAATTGAACCATTTCTTTTCGCAACCTTGGCCTATTTGACAGGACAAGACAAATAAGTCTTACAATACAGAGCACATGTTCCTGGAGAACCCATAAAAGTAAGATAGTCCAATTAAAGTATCTTTCCTCGTAATCTCGCTATCCAATTGCAAGCGTCTTACCATGTCACCGTTACAGCGACTTGAAAAATAAAGTTTTGTTCATGTAAACAACCCTTGAACATGTTCAACACTCAGTTTTGCAACAAAAAAAAACAATGCTTCCTTCATAAAACACGTAACAGTCCCGTGGTTTAACCCCGTGGGGTCCTATCATGTATGTGATTAAAAATCTATTGCTTTGATTTTCAAGTAATCGATTACATTCGATTAAGTCACCTTAAGTTATCACGATTACAGGATGAAACTGACCATAAGTTCAAATAATTACTCTTCTGTCAAATAGTTCTTTAGTAAAGACTTTAACTCAGGGACAAGAAAAGAGACAAAAAACAGTATGAATTAACTTAAAAAGTTATATACGTTTAGTCATTTTTTTCACAATTTATTTACACATCATTTAAGTTCAAAAGCCATCATTTCTTTATTGGTGTGGTTTCCTGTGGCCATCTTGTCCTTGTGCTTATTTGCCTGAAAATACAAGGACAAGATGGTTATGGATTTATAATGGTTCAACATGCTATATCTGAGTCTTAAGCCATGGTCACATTTACGGCAATTTACGTAGTCAGTCGTGCTTTATTTTACCGTAGGTAAGCAGTGTCATTAGAGCGAACAACTAGGTTGAAGTAAGTCAAAGTACCTTAACAAGGGCAATTTTGAGAAGTTTCCGTAGATACAAGTACATGCGAATAAGACAACTACGAAGAACTGCTTAAAGAATCCTAACCGTGGACAAAATCAGATACTAGTACATGTGCTACAACAGTAGTGGAGCACTAGTTTTATATTGGTGAACCGTAATATCGGAGGTTAACGTTAAAGATGTTATAGCTTGGTACTATGGATAATTAAGATTTGATTTACGAATAAGCAGGGCTGAACCACTGTAAGAGTACGGTAAAATAAGGGACAAAATTAAACTCTTAATCGTGAATAGACTTTTAATACTTTTGAAATACTGCAGACGCCCCACTACACCTCACGAGTTTGAACTACGTTCGTCACCACGTGTTGGCACGACAAACTGTGCAGTATATGCTGATTCAAGTATTTTTTACGACTGATTACGTTGATGCATATCTACGGCCAATTACGTAATTGAACGTAAATGGGACCAAGGCTTGCGAGTGAACTGAACTGGTAAATCATAGCGGATATAATTTATTCATTTATTTTTACTTCGTTAAATTGTAGTTTAAGATACAAACTCATATTTTATCTTAATCTAAAGACTTATCATACTTAAAGCTACTCTTTCACAGTTTTTCATAGAAAAATACAAAACTTGTTCTCAGATTTTGAAATGTGTGTATTTTTAGACGATTAAGATTGGCCCAAGGTCATCGGCACTAAAAACAACATAATTCAATAATTTTGTAAATCATTTTTTTGAAGTGTCTATATCAGTAAGGGATCCAGTCTATGTATTTCCAGTCTAAAATTTACAAAATAGTTACTTCCTGTGAATCATCTTTCATTTGGGCTTGTATTGCTATGAAATTTCCAGCCGTCAAATACTTTTACCTTAATCTTTGATTGAATGAGGCAATAATGTGGAATGCACATGCACTAATAGTTGGCTCAAAATTGAAGAATTATTTTTAGGTGTTAGTAGTTGCTTTATTTTTTCAGAATGAATTTTGCTAAATTGAGGAACATCAGTCTTTCTTTCTATGCATTACCAGATTGAATCTTATTATTTAAAGGCTTCAACATGATGAGGTTGTTACTTCCGATTGATTTTTCGAAAATTTTCAAAAATCACGTTTTCCCAATCTGTGAAAGAGCAGCTTTAATTGTTTAAAATGTATATAACATCAAATAAGGTTACTTATCGAAGGAAAGGTGTGATAATTGCTAATCGGTACCTTATAATTATATATTTTGATATTTTTTTTGAAACAAAATGCTCTTTAATCGATGAGTACATGTCAGAATATTATCATAAAATTATGTTTTCTAAATCAAGTTTGTTCTTTGTTACAAGTAAACACAATAATATGAACGTAAATGAAAAAGATGTGACTTATATAATTGACAAAGTATTGAAGATGCATCACATGTGACACGTGTATGCCCTTTACACAAAAAATCATTTTTAAAAATATTTTGCAAAGTGTTATGCAAGGTTTCCTTATATTTTAATTCACTGATTTGCTGGATACCTAAGAGAAGAAAAAACCGAGGAGAAGAAAAAAGTTAATATTCGTATCAAAATTATTTTCAAGTAAGACGAAATTTCTTTTCTACTGAATTTTAAAGTTTAATTAAGTAATTCAGATACTCTCCGCAAGGATATCGCTTTGTTTTAACTTTAAACCTATGTTTTGTTCCTTTTGATAATGAGCTGTTCTTCTTTGTGTCTACACTTTTTTATAATATGTTTTATGCTGTGACATTTTCTTGTTTTTTTATGACAGCCTTTCGCTCAAACACCGAGTGTTTCATTTTGTTAAACTTCGTGTTTAATTTCATACAAAAAAACATCTAGCGGAAAGGCTTTGAAAACAAATCACCGATAATGAAAAAACTTTAAAAAATGGACAGAAGACAGGTCACTAGGCTTATCGTCTTAAAAGGTAGGTTTTTATATCTCGTGTCTACAGAAATTAGAAAATGGTCCGCTATGTAACCTAAATAGTTAACGTCTTTGATAACTAATGAAAACATTAACATAATAACGTTTTCCTTAATGTAAAAAGGTATCAAAGCATTCTTTTTCCAATAACGAAACAAGTTGGCAAATTGCCACAAGATACGTTTGTTACACTGCTAGGTCTTCAATTATAAAACAAACCAAAGGGAAATAACTCCAAAATTAATCCAGATAGAATGACGGTTCTTGGGCACTGCACTCCGTGCTATAAACTGGGCCAAGGGTTCGACTTGACGCAGAATCAACACAATCCTAGCCCTTATAATGCAATATTTAAGAAAGTAGGTCAAAGGTCAAGATTTCGGTCAAGAGTTCTACATGATGCCAGAATCAAAGGCGATCATCTACCAACCTTTAGTATTGACTTAACACAGTCCTAGCCTTTATTATTCAATCTTTAAGAAAGGAAATCAAAGGGTTTGTCAGGGTCAAGTGTTCCTCATAATGCCAGAATCAAAGACAATCACCTATTAATCTTTATTATTGACCTAATACAGCGACAAAATCATTCATATCCTATGCCTAGTTATAGACAGGGTTTTTTTTAATCCTCCCATTTAGTCCCTTTTTTTCTGGCATGAAAGCGTCAAGTAGCCAAGTTAATTTCCCAACAAGAATTTAACAAATCTGAAAGAGCATAAAATAACACCATTCCAGTAAAGTTTGGTTGAATTCTGAAAAGTAGTTTCAGAGAAAAGGATTATAAAAAGATCCAGCAGGCCCATTTTTGGTCTGGTTTAGTAGTTGAATTCTGACCAGAAGTTTCAAAGAAGAAGAAATTTTTCATATTTCACCATCCGCGCCTTTTTTTGGTGACACGTTAGCCCAAAGCACCCAAAATATCAACCCGAACCGAATTAAACAATGAACATGAAAGAACATGTTCTGATGATCATTTCTGGTATGTGTCGTTGAATTCTGGGAAGTTGTTTTTAGAGAAGAAGGTTTTTTTATATTTCACCATTTGGGTCCCCCTTTTGGTAACTCGATGGCCCGAAGCGCCGAAGTTCATTATCCGATCAGGATTTATTGAAGGAATCTGAGAGAGAATGTCCCAGGGATCATTTCTGTGAAAGATGGTGACATTCTGCTCAGCAGTTTCAAGGGAGAAGATACCTATATGAAAAGCTTACGCACGTGCTAACGACCCGCTATGACATAACATCTACTGGACTTAGTCCAGTGGAGCTAAAACTTATACCGAGCGAACCTCCCAAGTATGCTTAGTCCTTTACAAACAAGACTCATGTTGGACATGGCAATCAAGAGCTCATTTGCCCTGCACCTCTACTTCAAGAGATATATCCGAAGAAAACGATTTAATTTTTTAGCGTATACACATTTAGAGTTATTCAAAGGAAAATATTTTAAACTTTGAAATAACAGAAAGTAATTTTCTCTGAATTAAGCAATTATATTGTTGTCCTACGGCTAATATTTCCAAAAGTATGCAAGCTGAAACCATTGTTCACATAAATCAGCAACTCTGTTAAATGAACTATCAAACCATGAAGTTTCGTGTTGATGTTATTATACTTTCATAGATATGTTACAGACAAAAGTGAAGTTCTAGAAAATAACAAAGGACAATAACTCAAAAAAGATATGCAAGATTGAGTTTTGGTACTTGTCCACTGCACTTCATCACAATGAGCTCTATCCACATGAAGTTTCTTAATTTCATGATGACAGCTATTTACTTTTAGAGATATACTAGTCCCGGGTTCGATCCCCGACGGCGGCACTCATTCTTTCCGACCATTTGTCTCTTACCAATGGGTTGATAATCCTAGACCTATGTGAGATAGCAACTGGAGGCTAGGAAAGAATGTGGTGGTTGTACTGGTGAGAGAAATACCAGGAAACCATTGTTCGGTGCTCCAACTGAAAAAACGTTGAAAGCAGCGTAAAGCTCCATTCAATCAATCAATTAGAGATATAACACATACAAAATCACCAAGACTGAAAAAAATGTGATAAGCGTACCGGACTCATCGATAAAACTAAATTACTGATGAATACGACATTTAACCCTATACAAACAAGAAACTAGACAATATTACATAATTGCGTCGCTGGCAATAAGTCAATTGGGTAATGTATTGTCAAAGTCATTTTAACCCTTACTGTTTAAGCAATACCAACTTATCTTATTTCTTAAAGTTAACTTAACGTTTAAGTTAAGATATCAACTCATTTTTTTCGATTTTTGACACAGTTACACAGTTTTATTGGCGACGATTGCTTTTCATAGCAGTCTTGACGCAAACAGTAAATATTGTTTGTTGTCGGGTGTGTTTTTTACTATTGCAGGGGAGCGAACAGTTTAGTAAATAAGATGACCATGATGGTTCTACATCGTTCACCTGAGTCTTTTTGGCCCCTGAGATCTTGTTAAAATAGGCAGATGTCTAATGGGAAATATTTTCCACTTTTTAACAAAAGCATAGACGTTTTAGCAAAGATTATGGATGAACGATTCCTATTTTGTTTCTTTGTGAAAAAATTTATCCCAATTTGACCATAGTCACATGTTATAAACAAAATGTATTTAAGTCAAATAAATGAAACTACATACCTAATACAATGTCACCTGTATGTCATTATTTCGGGGAGGAAGATTTTGAGTATATCCTTATTTATTTCTATTTTTACAAAAAAAAAATACTCCTGCTAACAGCCCAAAAGTGACCCCGGGACCATGACATGAACAAACGTGGTAGAGATCCACTACATGATGATACATACAAAATATCAATAGTGAGTGCCTTCTGATTTCAGAGAAGAAGATTATTAACGATTTGCCAATTTGTTTCTATGTAAAATTGGATGCAAACGGACGAAGCCTAAATTTGACACCAGAGTCATGACGTGAACTTGGTCGTGGTTCACTAGAAGACGATACATACTAATTGTGAAAACTGTCTGCCCTCTGGTTTCAGAGAAGAAGATTTTCAAAAAAATCCCTATTTGTTTTTTGTTAAAAAGAATGCGACCGGGCGGAACCAAAATTTGACAACTGGGCCATGACTCGAACTCACTTGGTAGAGATCCTCTAGAGGATGATACATACAAAATATGAAAACTGTCTGGTATCAGAGAAGTCTTTTGATAGAGTTCCCTCTTTGTTTCCAAGTAAGATTGAATACAGCCAGGCGCAGTCCAAAATTGACCCAAGGGACTTGGTAAAGGTATACTAGATGATGATGTATACCAAATATGAAAACAGTCTGCCTTTGGTTTCATTGAAGAAGGTTTTTAAAGAATTTCCTGTTTTCTCCCCATTGTTGTCATAGCAACCAGAGATAAGGAGAGTATTCAATTATTTGAACAACTTTGGTAGAGCTTGACCGAAGACACAGACCTGCCAAGTTTCATCAAGAGTAGTCTACTGGTTTAGGAGGAGAGGATGTTTAAAGATATTGTGGACAACGCACATCGCATGACCGTCGACGAATATTGTACAATCACAATAGCTCACCTTGAGCACTCGAGTCGGCAGAAATAATGAATAAAATTTTACTGTATTAATTTTTGTTTTCTTTTCTTTTTTTTTCTTTTCACTACTTTTCAAAACATATCTAAAGCAGTTATCAAAAATATGATTTTGGAAATGTAGAGAGACGGTTTAGATCACATTAGTTTCATTCAAATAAGTGTTGCGATATAAGTTTGGTGTGATTTTGATAATGAAAGTGTTTACTCACCAGATATTGGTACAGGGACTGCATTCCCACCAGAAGTAGGTACCACATTTCCTCCTCCGCTTGATGACCCGGGACCTAAAGAAATGAGTGAATTGTTAGTTTTCTTATTTTTTAAAACATCTGACAAAGGATCAAATCCATATCTGGCATTGTAGACAAATTACTTTTAATGGTTATGTATCAATCTTAAGTTTAAAGAAAATAAAACTGGACCATGTTTCCTTTGTGTGTTGTAAATATTGCTAAAATATGCAAGAAAAATGGCGACTGAATAAATTGTCACGAGCTTTTTTATGCAAAATGTTTTGCGAATGATAGAATGAAACAAAGTATGAGAGCACGAGGCAATTATAAGCTGTTTTCATAAAAAGCACCAACAAGTTTAAACATCTTGTGCAGATTAACGAAACCAATTATTTGTTATTTTCTCCTCATACTAGTGAGATCATAAATGTTGCAGAATTATAGTTTAACTTTAGTATAGCAACACTACTAGTAACAACAAGTATGTAACCAGTTTATAACCAAACGCCACAGAGTCTTAAATAATATGTCTAAGTCTAGAAGGAGTAAAATCAACTTACTTGATATATCAATTAAGCAGGCGTTGGTAGGAAGCAAGCCATTCATCAGAAGCGGAAGCCGAAAAAGCAAAGCAAGCCAAAGATCCGTTCTTGGTTGTTACAAAATTAAAGCTTTAAAAACCGATTTTAAAATTTTAAAATCTTTATTTGAAACGAACTTCGTCAAACGACTTGAACAAACCAAAACTTTTAATTATAGTTTACTTTCTTTTTTTTTTTTTTTTTTTTAATTGTCAAAATACCTCGGTTTGTCAAACTTGGTTAAGATGCGGAAATGTGAGTATCTGAATATGTTTAATTTCACATGTATTTATAAGATATTGTCTTTTCCAGACAAACATGCAATTACTACAGCCATCAGCTGCTCATATCACTTAAAAGTACTACTTATCATAAACCCATTGGTGAGGGGCTTATGACTCGTGTCCCAATGACTTTTGTCAAATGACGGATGAAAGCTGGCAATTTTGTTTTGTCCATCTTTCTTATAATGATTATCGTAAAGCGCAGAAATAACAGCATTGGGTTAAATGTACACGCAATTGGAATTTTCCTTTTCTGCGAATCTATTGAAGTATACAAAAGGTACGTATTTAACTGATAATCAAGTGTAGTTTTTCACTCGTTGGTATTTATAAAGAATTACGACGGCTTTATTATGACGGACTTTGCATGAGTTAAGAAAGATTTTCATACTTCTTGCCTGAAATCGGCACGTTTCTTTCCCGAAAAAAATGCTCTATAAAAGGCAAAATACGGTGCTACAAACTTATTAGAATCTATACAGGAAAAATGCTATATACATGTATTTATATAGTTTAAAAAATCGTGAAATTGATGAAATGATTGATTTGGAATGATTTTGGAATTAAATTAAAAGAGTATGTGGAGTGAGTTTTGAGTGATATGAAAGGCGGGTATCCCCATATCGATAATTTTGGTCAAGATGAACAAAATTAGCGATATTAATTACCTTCCTGTTCTCTTTTACGATTTCGATTTTTTTCTAATGATTTCGGCGCGTTTTTGATAAATTTGAGTGAATGTTTTGAATAAATAAATGGAGCGCCGGGTTAATAATTCAGAATGATTTTGATCGGAATTATTGACAATTTCACGATTTTTTACTGTATGTTGTTTGGATATGATAATTTGAGCATTCTTTTCCTGCTGAGTATTTAGATAATTGGACGCTTTGCATGAAAGGTCGTGATGTAAGCAAGATGAATTACTAATGCACCAGATAGGCTAAAGGGTGGAAAAATGAGCGAGCCCGCTTTACTTTAAGATTAGAGAGATTAAAAAAAGTGCAAGAAGCAGTGTTTTTTTGTCACGAAAAGGAACCATCTCCATACTTTAACTCAACCCTGTGTTCAGAATCATAATACGGTGCAAACATTTTTTTCAATTATACCCCACTCTGCACGTTGATTGTGAACGCAGGGCAGGTTTTATTGCTCACAGATCCATCCTAATCGGGATGATATTGAGACATATGTCATAATGTGTCGTACTAAAACTGTTGATATTTTCTTGAAAACTAGTATTTAAATAAATGATAAGGATGCTCAAATATTATTTTTTACTAACCATCGTGACTACATAGGGAGTGGTCGATTTGACGTCGCGCACGGTAATGCTTAACATTTGAAAATGAACGTCCACCGTTAAATTCCAAATGCTATTTCTTCTAAACCTGTAAATCAATTTCTGTGAAGCACAAGAAAACATGCTATTGAAGTATGTTTAATAGCTGAATTGAGAAAAGTGAAATTCCCGTTCAATTAAGCTTCTCTACCATCAAAACTCCCAAATTGCGTCTGTAAAACGTAACAAATTATGCGTAGTGGGATTTCTTAATGACCCCCAAAATGCATTAAATAATAAACGAAAAAAATGTGGAAAATCTTGAAAGAAACATCATGAAAGTATGTTAACTAAAAAAGGCCATCAGCGAAATAACAAACAAATCGGTAACGATTTTTTTAAAAATTCAAATGTTGTAAAACGTCAAATTCGAGAAAAAAAATAGACGCGAAAAAGGGCAAAGTTATCTTCATCAGTGATAGGGAAAAATTTTCGAAAATTCAAAATAAAAATATTATTTTTATCTTGTTTTTGTTTATGTGGTAAAAAATGATAATACATCATATACAACAAAATAAAAAAAAAAAAAAAATGTGTGGACACAATTTCTTCCATACGCAAATTCTATAGCCAATTTTCAAAGTGTTTAGCTGTCGCATTTCATATTGAAAATGATTATCATAAATCATTTTACATTTTTAAAATATTATTTTTTTCGTACAATCATCAGAATTTTTTGTAGAGATACGATGTAAGATATTGAAAATATTAAGATTTGTTTGTGTGGAAATACTTGTCTAAAACGTTATATTTTTTAACGTTGCGTTACATTACATTGCGCGCTGTGCTTGTTTCATCAATCTAAGACTAAAATGATTAAAACTGACTGATAATAAAATCCCTTCCAAAAGAAAAATTGTATTCTGTCTTATTCGGTATATTACTTATATAGCAATTGAAAATAAACACGCAAGGCAAAATCTACATGCGATTTACAAGAAGTGATTCAGCAAAAGACGGTGTAATAACGTCTAAATGGCAAAACGGCGTTACAAAATGCTAGGCATTAGCGTGTGCGACGTCTTTGCCATTTTCTGGTTCATAATTATATTAGAAAGACAGCATAAGATTGAGAACAATTTCAATCCACTAAGGCTAATTTATTATCGCTTTTCTCATCCTCTTTAACCAATTGTGTAAGAATTGGACTACAATCAATAAATCACGTACATAGTCCGCAGAACTTCTTGCAGTTATCCTCGGCCCAGAGTCTGTAATTTGGGTTCGTGCACGTGTCCGCATCGTATGACTTACAGTTTGGTATGTGGTCTATACATGCTGGTGGTGGGGTTGGTAAGCCTGAAAAAGAGTTCGTCATCGTTAGTACAGTTACTTACATCGTGCACTTGACACTCATCCCGGCGAAAGCCACGTTAAACAAACTGCACAACACTCTTTTCAATGAATTTAAATTATTCACAAAACATCTAAAATGCTTCGGAACTAGTAAAAAAATGCTTAAAACACCCCATTTAACCGTTTCACAACTGCATTCCGTTTTACAGATTTATTCAATAAATGTGTGTGGATTTGGAGGATGCGTCTGATTTGTTCGCATAAGTTTTACTAAAGGGAAGTACAGTTAATTACATCGAGAAATTGACACCTATCGCAATCAAAATCATTCAAAGTCACTCGCTCAGCGCATCACTTAAAAATAAGAACGATAACTACATTCAAAACAAATATACCTAGAGTAAGATTTCGATTTCACTGTCTTAATCGAAATTAAAAGCGCTTGATTAGTTCTTGAAGAGATAAGAAGCTATTAATAGAAATTCCACGCATATTTTATTAAAGGGAGGTGGTAAATGTAGATGATTTTGTTCATCCTGAACAAAATAAGCAATATTGGAATATTTCCCTTTAATTTCACCCAATACCCACTCATCGCACTCATTCAATTTCATTAAAAAATCGTCTTAAACCATTCTCCTTGTCAATTTCATGATGTTTTTAAATGTTATATAGCAACGCTAATTTCTTTCATTTTGTTAACAATTGGCGATATCTTACTTTTACACGTTTATAACATTTAAAACTCGCCCATCAAATTCTTTCAATTACATATAGTAATAATTCCCAAATCATGCAAGTAGTAAATTTCATGTTACTCTGAGAGGTTATTATACAAACATGGAGGTGAAGCCTTCCGATTCCATAGAAGTCTCTCAATCATTTAAATCATGTAATGTCATGGGTTCGATCCCCTACACGGATCCTTTCCAACACATGTCTGAAAAGGTGGGTAATCCTAAACCGTACTCGGATATCAGGAAAGGACGAAAAGTAGAAGTTCGGCGAGAAATACCAGGAGCCCTTTGTTAGGTGCTGAAAAATTGTTTAAAGCGGGGTTGGACCGCATTCATGACAAACCTTCTAACTATCCCGATATCACTTATGACGTGTATTTTACTTGTCTTTCAATATTCGATTGCATTTCCGTCGAAAATGATTTAAAGCAACGGAGCTTTAAACACGATATAGTGAAAAAATGTTGACCCTAGACAATAAACGGACTCGCATAAAAAATAACCATAATATCTACTGTATCTTTCAAATATTTTTGTTAAAAGGAAACGAGTAGAGTCGCAGACCCTACCTCCACTTTATCGTCAAAGTTTAATGCACAAATTGCTGGAAAAAAGAGCATACCTTTGCAATAGCCGCAGTAATTAGCACAATTATCCTTTGACCAAGCCTTGAATGTATCTGAACAAGCATTCGCTCCGTAGGCCCGGCAATCAACTTTGTCCTTGCATTCTAAAAAATAACAACATGGACTGACTAAAAATAACATGCAATAAATGCTTAGTCACTTGTATTTTTGTATTTTTGAAGTAAACCAGAGAATATTTTAAATGAGAGAAAATTAGTAATCTAGATGAATAATAATAAATCAAATTAAATCCCATTCTTTCTGCTAAGTAGACAATATAGACACCTAGAAGAATGAAAATGGTACGACAAACAGACATATATTAAAAAGAGTAGTTGTCTGTACTACAATTAATTACATCGTGAAATTGACATTCACCTCAATCATAACCATTCTAAATCGCTCTCTCAGCGCTCCAATCATTCATTCCTAACAATCACTCAAACCATTCAAATACGCTCCAAACTCACCAAAAACATATAACAACAACCTCGTTCAAAATAAAAATAGCTGGGGAAAATATCGGGATTTCACTTAATAAATTGAAAATGTAAGCGTTTGATAGGTTCTTGAAGAAATAGGGAGCTATCCTTAGAACTTTTATGCATATTTTATTAAAGGGAGGTAATCAGTATTGCTAATTTTGTTCATCCTGAACAAAATTTGCAATACTTGATTACCTCCCATTAAATTCACTCAAAAGTCGCTCCACACATTCATTCAATTTCATTCCTAAATCATTCCATAATCATTCATCTTGTTAATTTCACGATGTTGTTAACTGTACAATGTACAAGAGCACGAATGAGATCAAATCTGAAGTCTAAGAAATAGATGGCGCGAGATATCATTAAAGTGCAATTAGGCTAATCTACATGCATTTAATTCAACAAAATAATCATGACAAAAAAGAGACTCACTAGCAGGTGGTATGGTTGTCTGCATAGCATCCATACGGGCTAATTCTTCAGCTGAAAAAAAATTACGAATATATTCATACATCAAATCAATAATCTATGATGAATATAACGTTAATGTATGTGAGGTGTAAATAAATCATGCCAGGCTCATGTTTCGGATCAAGCTTCAGACGGAAAGGGGCAATTGTAAATGAAATTATCTGGATACTTTCAGGAAAGCACTTTTTTAATTACCATTTCTCGGAGGTTTCCAATTGCCTGGCTTAATCATCTGCTAATCAGGACTTCATATCGCTGATCGAAGTCATTTCGCACAAATATACTTAGTTACTTTTTGTGTGCTGTTTTTCAATATTCAATGCATTGTAAATTATTTTTGTTTCTTCTTTTTAAACCTTTGTGATATCAAATTAGCCAATCTGCATTCAAAAATAAGATCACCCATTATGTCTAAAGTAGAGCTCATTTAGTTAAGTCATACATTTTTCTTTTAGCAATACAAATAACTGTGTGACAGCATCTCATATGATGTTTTTTATGATAATTACATGGATATTTTCAGAACAATGACATAGTGCGGTTATTTTGAGAATCTTGCATTTCTGTTCCTTACATCGACGAAAACAAGGCAAATAGAGATTTAAACATAAATATAATACGTATTAAGTGTATTGTATGAACAAATATCTAACCTTGTTGTGGGAATTGATAATTGTCTCGACAGAGCCTCGACAAATATCAATTCCCCCAACCTCGTTAGATATGTTTCATACAAAACACTAAGTACGTATTATATATGTATAGCGCGTTTTATTGAACCGAATCTGACCCCTGCTATTCAGACGAATGAAAATCTGATTAATCATACTTGGCTCTGCATGTGCTTTCACAGGAATGAATTACAAGCGGTATAAAATGTAATATATATATTCTTGATTGATAATATATGCTTGTAATTGATTTTTAAGCATTTTTCCATAGAGGTCAAATTCGGGTCAAATAAATCCAGGTATATGAACTTACGTGTACACATTCGACAATAGTATCTACAGTTCTCTCCTACCCACTTCGTATAATCTGGGTTTGTACACACATTCTTATCGTAGGCTTCACAGTCCGGCAACTTGTTCTTACATTCAGGTTTGGGAGTTGTAGGGCCTGGCGGAGGAAACGAGAAGCTGTACTACGAAATCTCATTTAAACTGTAAAGTGCAAAATTCAAGTACCAATGGCATAATTAGTGTCAGTTACGTTCCATGCGTCTTTAGATGTTAGTACATTGAATATAATTCTACTTTTCAGACACATTATTCAATTTCTGGCCATTCTTTGTTATGAATTTTCTTGTGTTTGATATTTTTATGTACGACTTTTATATACATGTACCGATCTTAAAGACACATTGAAAAGCTGGATGTACGAAGGAAATTGTATATCGTGATAGAAATATGACATTGCGACCATTTCATCAGTCTATGCCTTCTCTTTCTGTAGTTGATTTTTTTATTGTTATTTTTATTTTCATTTTTTTGTCATTTTGTGATTTAAGACAAATTAAAACAAAAGTCAGTAAAACGTGTATTAAGCGACAACTTATAGGACCAACCAAAAGAAGTCGTTATAGAAAATGGTCTATAAGTACATGTTTTGTCTACATAAGCATTTTTTTCAATGAATATATATTTCTCTATTTCGAATTTTCGATAATCCTGTGATGTTTGAATACAGAAGAATCGTCTCATTGAGACGATTAAAATAAGTTTAATCAACTTTTGATAAATAAATAATATTATTATCAATATTATCTACTTTTTAACATAGTTTGAACAAAAGAACATGAATTTTGAAAACGATCGCTTAATAGACGTGGTCGCTTGAGCAAAATGGACTGGAATATTTGCAAACCAGGGGGACGTTTTACTAATGTTCTTAAGAAAAAAAAATCGTTAGTCAAAATCACGAATCGTACCCGGTGTTTTCATTCATTGTTAAATTCTGCCTTGCAATATCTCATTGGAATCGTCTTTAGAAGACGATTACGATGAGATGATGCATGGTACAATTCCATATAAAGTTACTTATCTAGGAACATCTTTAATTTTTGACTTACGCAAAAATATTCGTAAGACGTTTAGTAAAACGAGGCCCCAGCTCTTTAAACGGACCACTCACCACTACAGATTCCACATCTGTTAGGACAGTTGTCCCTGGCCCATTGCTCGTAAGGCGCGTGACAGCTAGATTCAGGCATATCCCAACAGTTCGCCATCTTGTCCACACAATCTTAGCAAAGAAGAAAAGAGGGATGTAAAAGATAATCCGACCATGCAACCATTTAACAAGAGCTTCGCCAGTAATTTGAATAAATATGCTCTCAAAGTTATTCACCTCAAAAGTCTGGATAACCCTTCTGATGGTGAACACACATATCGGGCTTCGTGAAGTTTCTCGCGCCAACTCCGACACCAATGGCAATACAAACGCAAACGACGCCTATGTGATGACAATATACCCCGGGTTTTCTCCGAAAACAGCCGAGCTGATAAAAGAAATCTCTAGCAGAACACAACCAACCCGTTTTGAATATGATCAAATTGTTAATACGCCATATTAAACGGCCACAAATTTTAAGATGAGCGAAATTTCGAAGATTTCCAACAGCTACCTTCAAAATCGATATAACTAGAAAAAAATCGCGATTTCACTGACGTATTTGAAATTATAAGCGTCTGATTGTTTCTAGAAGAAATATGCAGCTATTTATAGAACTTGTATGCATATTTTATTAAAGGGAAGTAATAAATATCGCTTATTTTGTTCACCCTGAATAAAATTAGCGATATTGGATTACCTCCCTTTAATTTCACTCAAAACTCACTCAGTGTACTTTTTCAATTTCATTCCAAAACAATTCCAATATCATTCACTCGGACAGTTAACTGTATGTATTAGATTTCACTTACTTGGGTCGTATGTTTTGGGCGCACTAGTTGCTATAAGAGGTGGCGCTTGTTGGCCATTAATCCAGCCTCCACATAAACCAACCAATAAAATCGCCCGAATACACATTTTTTTCTAGAAATATTTCACAACTGTTATACTATTAGAACATTCAACACAAACGTTTTAACACGACTTTATATACAACAATTGCCCCGTGTACTCGATGAAACTGTTCTAAAGGTCTTGTACTGCCCCAGAGACACTGGGAAGAAAGCATATGTCACGTTGTCAAAAAGATAATGACCTCTTTTAGACACAAGATAAGAGACACGGTACCTTAAATTTTCAGATTTTTAACGATGCCCATTCCTTGTTTATTCTGCCCTGTGTTCAGGATGTAAAAACGTTTCGCGAGCGCTTTGAGATGATACCCCGCTTTACACGTGCACATACGTGCAAAGCGTGGTATCATTTTGAAGGTGCTTCGCTAACGCTTTCATTCTGAACGCAGGGCAGGTCCTAGGCAAGATCTACAATATCATGGTATAGATCCACCGTTTGAGTTAGTGATCAAAGTTCATTTTTGTCTATACCTGGTGAAACTGATAAGGGGGAGGGGGCGATTTTTAAATAAAGTCTGATTGAAAATGAATGAATGTCTTGCGAAAGGTTTGAGATGATACGATATCTTTCATTTCGCTCAACTTGATCGAAATAAATAATTGGCTTGCCTCTCTCTTATTGAATATACACGCGGACTGTTCTACAAATATATTTGTTACCCATCACGCGAAAAGGGACCATCTGTGAAGTAAGTAAAGTGTCAACCCTTGTTAGTCTGCGCGGACTGCGCAGACTGACTGGGGTCGAAACTTTTCGCGCTTGCTAGTTTTCTGAATCTAGAATGATTAATCTACCTTCCTTTAAAAGGATTTTTGAAAAGCGACCTCTTATTAACCTCTTCTGGACCAAATCTCTTTTTTAAATGCTCATTTTGAAAATCTCCCGGGTGGTCCTTTTTCGCGTGGCCGATATGAATAAAGAGTCTGGATATGAATGAAGTGTTTGGTCGTAGTGATAGATGCCGGAGCATTTTGATCAATTTTGATGAGTGGTAAAGGTGCCTTGTTATATCGCTTAATTCGTCTAACTGGACGAAATAGGCGATATTTTATTATCTCCCTTTTGAACAATCTACGTTTTTATTTCTGTTTGTGTGTTTCACGGTGCTTTACACCGAGCACGTTAAAGAACCATGGCGATTCCCAGCAGTTTTCCACTTCAAAACTGAAAAAAAAATGTTTTGTATTCAATACCATATAAGTATAATAAATGAGTTATTTTCAGTTACTTAATGTTACATTACGTTACGTAACGTTACATTATCTAATTATGTTTTGTTATGTATGTAATTAACCCGCTACTTCGTCTTGTCAATATATTATACAGTCTATATATTAATATACAAAAAGCAAATTGCACGAACAAAACTTCCCGGTTCAAGGAATAAAAGTCCTAAAATAGAAATTGTTTCGAACTCGTGACAAGAAGTTCGTACCGAGCTACCAAAACGTCGTAACAACAGCGTAACGAATAGTTATTACTAGATGTTCTGCTCCTCTGTTGAGGAGCATTGATAAGATATTTTCATGTTCTGAAGGAAAAAAATACACGCTATCTAGATATTTGTCGATATTTATTGCCATCCTTTATTGAATCATGCATACAGGTTCTATGAATAGCTTTATGGCTGCGCGAACGCGTAAAAGCTTACAAAATTCAATTATGTCAGTAAAATCATGGATTTTATTGACGATTTTTATTTTTAATGCAGTTGTTGATCTTTTTAGTGATTTTGTAGCGTTTTTGGATGATTTGAGTGAATGTTTTGAATGAATGATTTGAGCGCTGAGCGAGTGTCTTGAATGGTTTTGATCGAGGTAAATGTCAATTTCACGATGTTACTAAAAAAAAAATTGCCCAATGTTTGATTTGTATTAAAGTGAAAAACTTTGAAGCACATTAGACATCCTTGAAGCAGATCAAATCAATTCAGCGAATGTTACTTTATATCGATATTACAATATTTATGATATCTATCAGATAGATGAAAATGATATATACCCCGTTGAACAGTTTAACGACCTCATTTTGAAATATGGGAGGATCTGTAGCTAATTGGTCCTATAACACTTTAGTTAAAATCATGACACTTGAATAAGAATTAGATCTATATTGCATTGTAATCTAGTAAAATAACACGTAAACTGTCAGATATTGTCATTGACTTTTGATGGGCAAATTAATCAAATCGCATTTGCTATACTTGCTTAGTTCGTGTTCGATTTTTAATGAAATCATTCGCATTTTCCAATTTCCTTTTTTTTACTTTAGTTGGCGTGTTAATCATGTATGAGAATTAAGAAGTTGCTTTTCTTTTTACGAGTACTCTTATAAAAGTTAATACCCATTTATTGAATCAAAAGTAAATTACTTCGTTGATGAATTCAAAAATTCACAAAAAATGTGTAACGATTGTTAGAATATGATGACTTTATTCTTGCATATACCTAAGGCTCGACACTGGTTAAAGGGATTTTGTTTGCTTTAATATGTCTTTGCACTTGGTGGCATTATGAAAGCATATACATATACACATAGAACTATACTCTTGTTTTAAAAAGGGTATTGTATTTTTCCATCACTGCACATTTTAACTTATTGTTATTGCTCATTAGCATCCATGGACATTTTCGGTTAAAGCTTGATTCAGTGTCAATCCTATCCAAAAGTTTAACGACAGTGTTATGAAATATGGGAGGACTTTGAGCTAATTGGTCCTATAACACTTTAGATAATATCATGACACTTGAATAAGAGTTAGATCTATATTGTATTGTAATCTAGTAAAATAACACGTAAACTGTCAGATATTGTCATTGACTTTGACGAGTCGAAATTTATTACCTTTCTCACTGATAACGTTTTTCATCAAAACGTTTGAGGTCAGATCAATCAAAACACATGAGTTTCGAAGCGTTACATTCTGCAAAATTTATTTTTACATAGAGTTATGACTATGGTTCTTTTTTTTCTACACTGGAGTGGAAATCGCTCGAGCGATCTTTCCTATTAATCAACCAAGCGACCGCAATGAAAAAGTCCTTCAACATATCGGAAAAGAGGACATTACTAAACAAAAAATGCTCCGCATTGTTTAATTATCAATCCTATGTTGTATGGACGATTCCAAAAGGTTTGAACACCAATAGATGCAGTAAGTTTCATTCGACAATCCAAACATTGTAATATACGACCAATCCCATAAACGACCGCTATAGTGGTCGATAAACACAAGTTTTACTGTAAACTATAGTTACATGCTGCAAAACATTTTTTCAGACTATTTGCTTATGAATGCAATTCCTGTTTCCAACTACGATTGTATTTCACATTGTCAGTTAAATCTTTTTTTAAGCAATCACTTAATTGACAATAAAAGCATTGTTGCTTTTAAAAGAGAATTGTCGCTTAAAACACTACAAAGTGAAAAATATAAATGACAATTAGAATCGTTAAATACTTACTTATTGATTCCTCTGGTGCCCGTTTTACTAAACAGCTTACGATCAGTTTTTGCATAAGTCAAAAGATAAAGTTGCTTCTACAGTAGTAAATAAATACGGAATTCTGACATGAATTATCTCATTGGAATCTTACAATAAATGAAAACACCAACCCTGCGTTCAAGATGAAAGCACAAGCGAAACGTTTTCGAATTGATAACTCGCTTTGCACGTATTTGCACGTGCAAAGCGGGGTATCATCTCAAAGCGCTCGCGAAACGTTTTAAAATCGCGAACACAGGACAGGTACGATTCGTGATTTTTACTTACTATTATTTTTTACGTAAGACGTTTTGTAAAACGGGCCCCAGATGTCGTAACTCGTTAGAAGCGTCACAAAGTGACCACTCCAGTGAGTTCCGACTACACAGGGTTCGGTTTCAATGGGATAAAAAAATAAACATCAATTATCAAGAGGTTGTTTTTAATGAACGTATTTTATGTTAATGGTGGTTTAAATAAAGTACAAATAGCCACTTCGAAAAAGGGCTCGGTCGACCCGATAGACTGTATGTGAGGCGAAGCCATGGTTTTTAGAAACATAAAAAGCAACACATTTTATAAAAAAAATATTTTGAAGCTTCAGTACTTAAGGTCCCTCGGTACAGTGAAAATTGTGTTCAGCAACCACTGCGGGGACCACCATAAAGCGATAGAAACGAACGTTTGAGACAAAATTTACTGATAGATAAACAAAGCAGGAGATAGTCACATGATTCTTACTGAATCCTTTGATGTCCAAACCATTATAGTCGTCCCAGTAAGACAATTGTAATAGGTTCGAAAAACATAAGATTAAATTTCAAACAAGTATTCGTCTAAGGATATCCACAGTGATTTTGCTTATGTCGAAGAGGGACGTTTTATGGTGGCCGCTTGATAAAATTGGTCGCTAAATGGAAGTGGTAGCGTAAGCAATATAGACTATACCTACAAGTGCGCACTTACGACCATTAGCCCTTGGACGCCAACGTTCTGTTGGCTAGTTCAGTGCTTCATTCGTGCATACCAAAACATTCGCTAAAACCATTTACGAACGTCTCAAATTCACACAAACAGTTGTGTACATTTATAAATACGAATGAAATGAATCGTTATTTCAGACTTATACATATACAGGTCATCGTCTATACAAAATATAAATTATACAGAACTATATCAAGTGATACAAACTCGTCCTCTCCCGCACACATACGTTCTCTCTTTCATGTATGTTTGCATTTTTTACTCGAGGATGTCTGTGAAGGTACATTGTGTATTAAAACTGGCTTGTTTCGATCACGTTGAACAAAATAAGCGGTATTGGATTATCTCTCTTTAATTCCATCAAAACTTCACTCATCCAATTCATTCTATTCATTCAGTATTGCTCTTAAATTCCACGATTTTTCCACTGTAGATGTTCAAGATAGATCTACAAATTATACAAGACTATAAGAAATAGACTTATACGAGACTTGTTCTATCTTCAAGCGTTTGCAATGGGGACAATAAGAGTGAAAATTTGTGATAATATTGGTACCTTTGAAAAAGAAATGTTGCGGCGTAACACGCCCGTGTTTTCATTTTCGAAATAGGACTTCCCCTCTTACTTACAAATGTATATTTTGTTACCAGTCACGCGAAAAGGGACCATTCGGGAATTCTGTAAAATGAATTATGGAAAAATAGATTTGATCCAGCATAGGTAAACCAGAAGAACTCGCATTTCAAAAATTCTTTCACTAGAAGGTAAATTGAACATTATGGATTCAGAAAATAGGCACGGTGCAAAAAGTTCGACCCTAGTCAGTCTGCGCGGTCTGACTAGGGTAGACACTTTTACGCACTACCCAGACGAGCCCTTTTCGCGTGACGGGTCACATATGTAAGAGCCTCACCTTGTTTCTAGGAAAATTTTCGGGGACGAGATGGCGTAGCGATGTCTGGTGATAGAAAGACAAATTGTCAACAGGTTTATTGTCAAAACGTACAGTGGGAGGAGAAGTGACTTATCAATTTACAATTTATTGTGATAATATCATGACATCTTAATCATGTGATTATCTATCAGAAATAGGGGGAGAAGTGGAGGAAGAAAGATATGTGGAGTTAAGGAAAAAGATATGACAGAGAGATAGAAAAAGAGAGAGAGAGGTGAATGGAAAAATAGAGATTACAGTTTAGTCAAATGTTTAAAAGTGATTGCACTTAAACAAACTATGACTATTACGTAACTCTCAAACTGCAAAATACTAAAGATAATGCCCTCGTCTAAATACATGTATTTTATTAGGTATAGACTGTCACTTTTCTAAGTTAGTGGTCACGTAATAATTCCGCAACATTTCGGAAAACATGCTCCTTACAGCTAGTTACATCGTGAAATTGGCATTCATCTCAATCGAAACCATTCTAAATCGCTCACTCGGCGCTCCATTCATTCATTCCAAACTCTCACTCAGACCATTCTAAAAGGGTAAAAAATACTACAAAAATAAGATCAACAACTACCTTCAAAATGAATGAACCAAGAAACAAATCGCGATTGCACAGACTGAAATTAAACTTTAAGCGTCTGATTGGTTCTTGAAGAAATATGAAGCTTTTTATAGAACTTTCATGCATATTTTATAAAAGGGAGGTTACATGTATATATATAGCGCTAATTTTGTTCACCCTGATCCCTGCGCTCTCGTGTCGAGTCCACTGCGTTCTTGTTGCGAGTATACTGCGATGTACGGGTGCTTGAGACTCTTTTACGAATAATATATTACTATTGATTCCTTTTTAGTTTTTGAAGCGTAAGTAATCATCTAAGAAGAAGGAAAAGGAAACCATTCAAACGCAAACCCGTGAGAGAAAAATTCCTAGGAATAATCTGCATCGTAAAATACCCCCCTGGTGCTGTTGCTATTCAGCAACCATGCCTTAAGCCGCTCATTCACCATTAAAAATGAAAGTCCGTATGACAACCGGAATTTGTAATCGGTTTTTGTTTGACAATCTTCAATTTAACTCTATAAATTAATTGTCGGCTAATGCCTTCTTCAGAAATGACAATATAAGATATTGAAATCTAGAAACTGTAGATTTTCATTATTACTCTCACCACTGGGTTGATAATCGTAGACATATGTGAGATAGCAGCTGGATGCTAGGAAAGGATGTAATGGTAGTACTGGTGTGAGAAATACCAGGAATCCATTGTTAGGTGCTCCAGCCGCCGCGATATAACTGATAAATTGTTGAAAATGGCGTGAGAATTCATCCCATCAATCAATCAATCAATACGATAAACATTTGATTCAAATCGATCAAATTATTTTAGAATTTTATTGGCGGGTGTGGATTTTAAAGCGTCTGATTTATTCGTGTTGACACACAAACAGAAACGTACGTATGTTTTATTAAAGGGGTATAAAACAGTGTCGATATTATTAAAGGGGTATAAAACAGTGTCGATATTATTAAAGGGGTATAAAACAGTGTCGATATTATTAAAGGGGTATAAAACAGTGTCGATATTATTAAAGGGGTATAAAACAGTGTCGATATTATTAAAGGGGTATAAAACAGTGTCGATATTATTAAAGGGGTATAAAACAGTGTCGATATTATTAAAGGGGTATAAAACAGTGTCGATATTATTAAAGGGGTATAAAACAGTGTCGATATTATTAAAGGGGTATAAAACAGTGTCGATATTATTAAAGGGGTATAAAACAGTGTCGATATTATTAAAGGGGTATAAAACAGTGTCGATATTATTAAAGGGGTATAAAACAGTGTCGATATTATTAAAGGGGTATAAAACAGTGTCGATATTATTAAAGGGGTATAAAACAGTGTCGATATTATTAAAGGGTATAAAACAGTGTCGATATTATTAAAGGGGTATAAAACAGTGTCGATATTATTAAAGGGGTATAAAACAGTGTCGATATTATTAAAGGGGTATAAAACAGTGTCGATATTATTAAAGGGGTATAAAACAGTGTCGATATTATTAAAGGGGTATAAAACAGTGTCGATATTATTAAAGGGGTATAAAACAGTGTCGATATTATTAAAGGGGTATAAAACAGTGTCGATATTATTAAAGGGGTATAAAACAGTGTCGATATTATTAAAGGGGTATAAAACAGTGTCGATATTATTAAAGGGGTATAAAACAGTGTCGATATTATTAAAGGGGTATAAAACAGTGTCGATATTATTAAAGGGGTATAAAACAGTGTCGATATTATTAAAGGGGTATAAAACAGTGTCGATATTATTAAAGGGGTATAAAACAGTGTCGATATTATTAAAGGGGTATAAAACAGTGTCGATATTATTAAAGGGGTATAAAACAGTGTCGATATTATTAAAGGGGTATAAAACAGTGTCGATATTATTAAAGGGTATAAAACAGTGTCGATATTATTAAAGGGGTATAAAACAGTGTCGATATTATTAAAGGGGTATAAAACAGTGTCGATATTATTAAAGGGGTATAAAACAGTGTCGATATTATTAAAGGGGTATAAAACAGTGTCGATATTATTAAAGGGGTATAAAACAGTGTCGATATTATTAAAGGGGTATAAAACAGTGTCGATATTATTAAAGGGGTATAAAACAGTGTCGATAATTTCGTCCAATTTGGACGAAATTATCGAAATTGTATTACCCCCTTTCCTTGAATTTCAGTAAAATAAAAAGTTGTTCCTCCCACTCATTCAATTTCATTCCAAAATCATTTAATAATCATTCACCATTTCAATTTCTCGATATTCTTAAGTGCAATATTTGCTGATCAGCGTGCACACCGCGTTTAAACGAGGATTTAGCATGTTTATAGTAACTCAATACTATCATCATTTTATGCCATTTTTATCTAAACAGATGATTCAATAAAAACACTCTAAAATATATATCTTTAGAAATTTAATGTGTCTCCTGTTTCCACTTAGTTTTGCTCTTCAAGATAATTGTGAGATCCCTTTTCCGATAAGAATAATATTTGAATATTGATTGTATGACGGACCCTAAATGTATGAGAGTCCCTGATTGTAATAAGGATGTACGTTTCTCTTAACAACGAATGTATTACTATTTTTGCACGAACTCAAGTTTAAGGTATTCGTTCGAACGAATGGGGCATTTAGGAATAGGACCAGGGAATCGTTTTAAGAAGAGACATCGGACTTAGTGCATCTCAATATTTTAACACGGCCATCGATGCAAGTACTATTTGATTCACCGAATGGGTCACTGGCCATAGGGGTCAGAAATTTACCCCCCCCACACCACTTTATAGATCAATAATACATGTATATACAAATCATTCTATATGGTGGTAGGAGGGGGTAATTTCGGACCCCTATGTCACTGGCACCTCCCATTGACCTCCGTCCTGGCACACCCCTAATATATATGACCTGTAACGCGAAAAGGGAATATCTGCCGGGAACTCCGCAAAATAAATATTTGAATAAAAAGAATGATTCTAGGACAGGACAAACAGAGGTCGCCTTTAAAATATCTTTTCATAGGAAGGTAGATTGATTATTCTAGAATCAGAAAATTGGTAAAGTGCGAAAAGTGTCGACCCTCGTCAGTCTGTGCCGTCCGTGCAGTCTGACTAGGGTCGACATTTTACGCACAACCAAATGGTCTCTTTTCGCGTGACGGGTCACATATGTAAACGTGATTTATTCGCAAAATGTATTGTTATGGAAATGAAGAAAACTAGACGATCGTTGGTTGGAGGCATGAGCGTCGTAACTACAGCTTTTTTTAGCTGTAGTTACAACGTTCAATTCTCAAATCCACGAAAAAGATGGGTACAAAATGCGGGAAATAATGGAGTTCGACAGATACTTGCCATTAAAAGTTAGGGATCTTATTGGTCAAACGATATTTTGATTGACAGCGGCGATATGTCGAATCTGTCTTTAAGTTAAATTTTGTATTTTGAATCTCATTCAAGCTGCAATAGATGCCTGGGACACCCGCTTACGCTTATTGGTCCATTTACCATGTTCACATGACCACGGACAAGAAACCGGGGCAGCCTATGCTGTGCTGTTTTGCTAATAATTCAGAATAAAGTCATTCAAACGTTTAAAATCATTGAAAGCTTGTGGGCCTTTAAGAGAACATACTCCGTTCTTTTCGTTTCCATAAAAAAGTTGTTATGAATATGTATCGTCTAACTGGATGAGGAACAGTATCATTTCGGATCCGACATATCGTTGTTGGGATGCCGTTACTACAGCTTAAATAAAAGCTGCTGAAACGATTTTGGGTCGTAATACGAAGATATGTAGAGACTGGGTTGACATTATTCAACCAAAGAAAAGTAGTTTTAGAAATCTTTGCTGGTATAAACCAGCACTTTCAAGTGTGTGATCAAAGATCAATTTAACAGTGAAAACGATAGGAGATGACGGTTTCCCGAACCCCACTCTTTCTTGCGGATCGTTTTAGTTCAATGTACTTTCTCTTTAACTTTTAAACGGCTTACATGACATTTTTTGTATTTTTGTTTTATTTAATAGGTCTTCAAAGCGGTGTCCTTGGCATTTTCTTAAAAAGAATTGGTCGATCGAATATTTTTGTCGTCTATGAAGAAATTGATGAAATTCACCCTTCCATTAAGGTAGAGGATCTGTATTAATTCGGCAACGTTTCGGAAGTAATGATTATTATCAGACTGGACATATTTGCAGGCTGATTTTTGTCTATACAGTTAAAAACATCGTGAAATGACATTCATGCCAATCAAATCCATTCTAAATCGTTACTCAGTGCTCCTTTCATTCATTCCAAACATTTACTCAAACCATTCAAAAACGCTCCAAAATCACTCCATAATCACTAAAATTGATAAGACAAACAACTACATTCAAATTGAATTTGGATAGAAAAAAATCATGATTTCACCGACATAGTCGAAATTATAAACACTTATTGCTTCTAATTCTTAAACTCTAAAGCATTTAAAGAACTTGTATACGTAGCTTATCAAAGGGAGTAATTAATATCGCTAATTTTGTTGACCCTGAACAAAATTAGCCATTAGATTACGTCCCATTAATTCACTTAAAACTCACTCATCGCACTCCTTCAATTTCATTCCCAAATCATTCCAAAATTATTCACATTGTGAATTTCACGATGTTGTTAACTGTACCCTCTGCTAAAGCAGCAATATTCCTTGTTCGACGAGACAAGAGTTAAGTGTTCATTAAACCAAAAGTTGTTATGGCCACGCTAAACGAGAAAATCTTAAAATGTAGTAGGATTCAGCAGTGGTCAGTCAGAAACTTATTCCTAAGTAGAATGGTCGATCTAGATTTAAAGTAAATAAACGTGTACACAGGCCAGGAAAGTATCGTCCCTGTCCTGTGTTCAGGATCACAAAGCGGTCAAAGCAGTTTTCCAATTATACCCCGCTTTGCACGTACACTTGCGTGCAAAGCAGAGTTAAGTTGGCAAACTGCTTTCACCGTTTTGTCATCCTGAACGCAGGGCTGGTCAGTTTGTACACGTCTTATCAGCCCTGTGTTCAGGATCACCAAACGGGGCAAACAGTTTTCCAATTGCACCCCGCTTTGCACGCATGTGCACGTGCAAAGCGGGGTATAATTGGAAAACTGTTTGCACCATTTTGTCATCCTGAACGCAGGGCAGGATTGATACTCATCGCGTGACGTGTTATGTTTATTTGTATTCCATTGGTTGCCATTAAAAAATTGCCGTCAGTAGACAAATAGAATAGTAAATATTTATAATTATTTTAGTAGTCCACTGACGATTTAAAGAAAATCAAAAGGAAAAGAAAGCATAAATTACATATTACAAATATTTTATTTGTTTCACATATTCACAGAATCAACAACAGTAGATAACAAATAACAATAAAAAACAACACCAGTGCTCTCCGTGCCTATTAGCTGGTTTAGTAGCTCTATTTGAATATGCTAGATATGTATGTATTTGCATTTTGATCCACCATAACTTTTGGAAAGTCCCCTTAGAACGTAGAAATAACGACTTGGTTGATATCTCTTACTAGTCAGTAATGAATATTGAGCACTTAGAGCACCTGCTTTAATTGCTTGTTCACTTTATAAACCATTTCAAGTTTTTCACCAATCATAAAATAGAAGAGCGCAGTCTGCTTTCGTGAGCGTAAGGATGTGAGTAATAAGCCGGCGCCGCAATGCTGCTGCGCAATAACTCCTCCCTGGAATCCAGAACTCTTCCGTACGGAGTCACAGAAGGTGTACAATATGGCGCGGCTAGGTACCCGGCAGCGAACTGTGGTGGTACTGGAATCTCGTCCATTTCTCCGTTAATCTGTCGCTTCCATTTATTCCTCCTATTCTGAAACCAGATCTTGATTTGTGTTTCGGACAAGTTCAACCTTGCAGCTAGTCCAGATCTCTCAGCACTAGAGAGATATCGTTTCATGTCAAAAGCGGATTCTAACTGATAAACTTGACTCCTTGAAAACACTGTTCTTGTTTTCTTCTTCTTAGCTTTAAATGGACTCGGAGACTGCTGATAGCTTTCGCCTAAAGAGTCCAAACTTTTCTCTGAAGGATCTTCACTGTGTTTGATGTTCAGTTTGATTTCCTCACTTTGTTCACTATGTTCCTTCCTATAGATAAATTCACTCGGACTTTCACAAGGCTGTGTCCTGACTGGTTGTATCTGATGACTGTAGACGATAGGTCGGGGATGATAGAGAGGTGTCGGAGATGGATATTGTTCGTTTTCAGGTGTGCTGCAAGCTCTTGGTCGGACTGTTGACTCTGTAATATAAGATATAAGAGTAATTTTAGAATATTTTTTAATTTCACCATTCTCCAGAATTGTAAGGTGGGCGCTAAAAAGTATCAATTTTCTGTACAAGTTGACACAAAAATAAGAAATTGTACAATCCTCATGTAAAATACTTTTTAAACACGTCTCCATTTGACGTACAAACAAAAAATGGTATTCTTTAATAGTGTGGTAAAAGAAGAAAAGATTAGTATTTAATTATTAGCATGTTTTGTCTACTAATGATGATTATGCTCATAGTCATATTTCAATACCTCTATTTTCGTTTCTTTACTTATCGTTTGTGTTATTGCTGTTCAGTATAATTCAATTTAAACATATTCAGAAAAAAACAAAGTATTGTTTAAAAAACAAGCCCGTTATCCACATTGACAATTACGTTAGTGATGGGCTAAGCCTACGATTTTAAAATGCTTGATTGAAAAGAGCGCTTACCGAAATGTGCGTAATCGTAGTTATTCTGTCCGTATGATTGTCCGTATGTTTGTATGTGAGGCCCGTAGTGATGGATAGTTCCAAAATGAAGTGGAACTCTTGGTTCTTCTAAGTCACGTGGTTTGGTTTCTGTGGCAGTGGACGGTTTAGTATCTTCCAGAATACGGCTTATGGAAAAACTCAGTGGCTTCTTGTTAGATGCCATCTTCTCGGTGTCTATGTGTTGTGCTATACTATGTATCTTGTGGTCAATCATATTTCATATACATTTAATGTCTTTTCACAATTTGAAATTATTGTTTATACAGAATAAGTCTTGTGTACCAAGCAAAATATAATAAATTCTATAGAACCACAACTAATAAATATTGTCAAATCCAATGTTTCAAATTGAAACTAGTAGAAAGTCACTCTTGGTATCCAGTTATAATCACAATAAGAATGATATATCACTAATGAAATAGTATGTTGTTTTATAGCAATAAATAGTATTTTAATGTTTTGAGATGTTTATTTCTCAATGTCAGAGGATGTTCTGTCCAAACTCAGAATGAGATGGGGTATAAGTACTCGTTAGAGTTGAAGCAAATTAGATTCAATAGCAATTAGCAAATTTTTAAACATTTCCGTTTAAGTCAAATGTTTTGAGAATCTCTGAGCGCTGATTGGCCGATCAATTAAATAGGGTACTGTTCATTTAGAGGCGCCTATTGTCAAATACAGTAACAATCAAGCAATCATAATTGACCCCTAGATTAACTACCCACCAATTGAAAATTAAACGCATCGATTGTTCCAATTGTATAGTAGAAGTATTGCGGGCATAGTATGTCCCCTTGACTGACTCCACCCCCTAGGTGTACGGGAAAAAGGAAAGTACGATAAGATCTGATTTGGCTGCAGATAATGGCAAATTACCTAAATTTGACACAGTATTATGAATTTATTGAATAGATGGTTTTGTTAAAAAAGCCACGGGGTTAAGTGGATTTGTGAATGAGAGAAATTGTAGATGGGGTTTTAAATGTGGCGATATTAATTCTAATATAGACTGGATAATCCCCGACCCTCTGGCTATGGACTTTAAGACTTTAATGAAAATTTATTAGAGGGATGAAAACGCTAAGGACCAATTTGTGGATTTCACATTAGAATTGATTTTTTAAAAATTTTTATTTCCCAAGTATTTCCTAAAAGAACTGAAACACCTGATCGCCTTTTGAATTATCAAACAAAAACAAATCAGATAGGTTAAATTCAAGAGGAGTGTTGACGATAAATTTAAATTGGCGATTTTGATACGTTTTACAAACAGAGGGATAAAACATTTTGAAAGATGATAAATCATAATTGGACTTCCAAAGCTCTGAAATTTAAGCCTTAGTTCAGGATAACGAATCACAACAAAGCACACAAGGATGGTTCCCTGCATAACTGAGTGTAGGTAATTTAAAGCTTGTTTTAAACTTCGAGCGCTCGCTAATGTTTCCTTATCCAGAATAGGGTAAATTTTGTTCGTCCAGATCGTTTGTGAAAAAAAGTAGTTACTTCTTGTTTACTTTGCTGTCCAAGACCCTTTTCATACCGAGACTTGCTTGTGTGGGATTTGGGTAAGTAGGAAGTACGTTTTAAGGTAGTGGACCGGTAATAGTTCCTCGGCATTTTCGAACAAATGATCTTTCGCAATGTTGACCGAGGTTTCCTAATGAAAATCATTAGGAAACCTCGATTAACACTGTTAAAGTTCATTATAGCCTGGTTAATTTGACCCGACTTTGACCTCTGTGGAAAAAATGCTTAAATAACAATTACCGACATATTTTATCAATAAACAAAGTGTATAATACATCGAATATCGTTTGTTATTCATTCCTATGAAAGCACGTGCAAAGCCAAGTAGCAATAATAATGTTTTTATTCATCTAAATAGCAGGGGTCAGATTCATTTTAATAAAACCGCACTATACTTTCAAGGTATTGTGAAACTATTACGGGTCCACTACCTTTAAATGTCCAGATAACTAAGATCAGTAGACTTGAAATAAATCGCTATTCAAATAAAGCAACTATCCCTAACTAACTTGGTCAGACATAGGGAAGTAACGTCGTCCTTTCGGCTAGGATGGACAATAGAGGAGATGACCAAACCTATCATTTAACCAGAAAATAATATGTAAACTGTGGGCTGTACTAAAATGATTCACTACTATGATTTGGCAATAAAATATTCGAATTCCATTGTGTGAAATAGATCTAGTTTCAAGTTATCTGAAACACTTTTTAATTTCAAAAAGACAACGCAAATCTGTTTAAAGTTTTGTTGTTTTATTTTTTATTTAAATCTGAGTGTTTAAAATGAAAACCCGCTGGAACCGTTTAGTTTGAAAAATCGTTCCAGGCTGTGCAAAGAGGCGGCCAATTTCTAATCGTTCGCAAACTTTTCTTGCATCCTGAAAGCTGGACTGATTTTCAACCAAAGATGAAACTATAAATAACACGTTTTACCGATTGATGTAACTGCCGTGCGTTCAGGATTGCAAACTGTTAAAGATTGATTAAACAGTTGCATGTGCATGTACATATGGACCCAGAATTGTTTGCTATGTTTCGGGATTCCAGATAATAACAGAACAGAGCATTTCCTTTTAAGAGATATTAAGATAAGAGAAATTATTTTTTTAAACAACTACTTTTCCAGCACATTTATTTGTTCCTTTATTTATTTTATTATTTGCATGTATAATCTAAGCGCAGGGGACATTTTTTGTATTGTTTTTTGTTGTTGTTGTTGTTGTTGTTGTTGTTTTATTGAGTCGTCTTTTCGTCTGGGCTTGATAATAAATTCCTAAAGCAAAAACATCGGATAAAGACCCAGGCCTTAACTTTCTTTTCAAAAATAATCATCGTTTATTTTTTCTCAAAACATACCAATCAAAGTTTGGGTTTCAATATGGTTAATTGACTCGATAATTGTACAAATATTTATTTATCAACAAATTAAAGTAAACGTTATCGAATAGCACTACTCTTTAATCGACCATATTTTAAAATTGGCCAAAAATCTTAATTGGGCGTTTAAGATAGATTGGTGGTAAATTGATATGATTATCAGGAATGCCCTATGTTAAATTGTAAATTTTGGATTTTGAAAAAGAGCATAAAAGTAAAACATATACGACGAAGTTTAAGAAATAACTGTCTTTCTTACCGGCCCTTTAGGCCCCCTACATTATTTACCCTGCAATTCGTTTAATTTAAAATTACCTGGGAACGACAATGTATGTTATATGAATATATGAAAAAGAGATTGGTTCAATTGTAGGTGAACAAGGGGTAGCATTCCGATCCATAACATACAGTAAGGTAGATATTTGTGACCCGTCACGCGAAAAGGACCATCTTAGATGTACAAATAGTGCGATTTGCGCAGACTGACTTAGATCGACACTTTTCGAAATTCATCGTTTTTCTTTAACCAGATTAGCTATTCTGACTTTCTTTATAATGGTTTTCTAAATTCACATTCTTATTGGCCTGTAAATGATACAATCTCCTTTTTGAAGATCTATTTTACAGAGATCCCAGATGTTCCCTGTTCGCGTGACGGGTCACATATATAATACGCATATTCTTTAAATCAATTATCAATTCCCACAACCGAGTTAAAACAGTTTTCATACGATACACTAACTACGTATTACATTTCTCTTATAACCTCAATTTGCCTTGTTTTAGTCGATGTTTCTAGCAGAATTGCAAGTTTCTAAAATTAACTGCATTATGTCATTGTTCTAAAAATATCAATATGATATGAAAATATCACATGGGATGTTATCACACGGATATATCGAAGGTTTAGCGCAAGACTGTATTAAGTGTATATACAGTGAGTATACACTTAGTTCAGTCTTGTGCAAAACCCTCGATACGTATAGTTATGAGATAAAAAAAATCTTTGGTTCAGAAAAGCAACCAAAAGCTTTAAGTGTTGATCGAGAAAAAAATGAGTTGAACAGAAGAATCTTTAAACATGTTTTAAGTAACGATTGATTCAGTTGCCATCAAGATCTGACTGTATGGCACCCCAGAGTTGTCTACGATTTGACCTGGTCGACTTACGAAATTAAATTTCATTATTAATTAAGTCGTCAAATCCTGTGTGTTCAAAGCAAAGATTCGGACCAGCATGTAAATTCTCGCAGTTGGATTCAGGTCTTTACTATGCGCTATGTAGATAGACAATATCGTCGATTTTCTGATTAAACATCGTAACTACAGCTTGTATTAAGCTGTAGTTACGGGGTTATAGCAGAAAATCGACGATATCGTTATCCGCTTCCTGGCCACCATCGAATAAGCTCAAAGTTTATTTTTCGCGCTCATTTGAAATTGTTGGCAACATCGCGCACATATTAATTTTTCTGAAAACGTTGAGAATTAAATCTTGGAATCTGTGCTACATTTATAGCAGAATAAACGATATTAAATTGTTGTGAGCCCGAAAAAGAACTTATTCTTTCAACAACAAAAAGGACAAATTAAGTTTTGTGTTTATGAAGACGGGCATAATCATCATAATCTGCCTGTAGTTACGGATCTATATTTATTTATGCCGGACAATTGCTCATGTTAGGTTTTATCCCATGATTTGTCCAGACTTTTGTCGTGCCTTATGCCTTCCCTACCGTGGGAACATAGCCAATTCCCAAACTACTTAAATATTCCTTAAGCTGATCTCATTTAATTGGTATAAGACTTAATGCTACTATTCAACAACTTTGAGAACGATGTTGAACTTCCCGCCCAGAATAGTCTGTCCATATTTTGTTCTGAGTGGATAAATATGTGACAAAATCGTACGACCGTCTTCGTCTCGACTACCGCTTTGTATTCGATTCATTTTTTTAATTATTACTGAATACAAGTTTGGTGTCCGTGTTCTAGAGGCAGAGCGTCGACCCGAGTCCTGAGTTCGATTCCCGAGAGCGGTTCTTTCATAGCCCCCGCATTCGGCGCGAGTACTGGTAGATTTTCCAGGAAGCAGAATCGAGAAGGATTAATTTAAGTTGAAAGATCGAGTTTCCCAATAGATGAAGAATAAATATATTTAATCAAACTGAATACAACATCAGTGACATCATACACTTTATGTGAAGCATGTTCACTAGCCAAGGTTGATTCCCACTACGTGTTCTTGTCGCGTGAATAGAACACGTAATGGGCATCAGCCATAGCTAGCGAAGGTGGAAGTGCACTGTACATGTAGTTGCTTGAACCCATTATAAATCTTCGATTTGCAACCAATGCCTCATAACTACGGGTGCACCGACGACATTTTATGTTTTTATAAATGGAATTGTCATTTGTCTAAAATACCCATGTTCAACAATTTGAATATTTACGCTCTCAATGACAGAATATTGGGCAGCTTTTAAACAACAAAGAGTAAATACTGTATTTTGCCGATCAGAAAGGGGCATTTTTTTCAAGTGTCTAAATTGAAATATAGCCAATCACGCGATAAAGTGACGCCAACTTACTGTGTAAAGAAATATTTGATTTAAAACAATTCGGGTCCGAAAGAGGAAATTCAAAGATAGTATTTGGGTCTAATGAGAATGAAATAAGATCGACGGATTCAGAAGATGCTTCAAGATAATGGTTTACAACGAAAGATTTCCGACCCTGGGTTACATTTCATAAATGGAGCCTACATATATAAATTATATTTCAGAATTAATTATGATTTTACCCTAAAAATAAATACGGATTTTGAAAGAATCGCATGTACAGCAAATGTCACATTCGAAATCAAAATGATCGATCTATTCGGAGTGTTGACAGCCGAGTAGATCGGAAGTCTTTACACAAGTTAAGTTAAATGACTTTTAACAGTTCTTTCATCTGGGTTTATTGACTCAATATTTAATAAATCGCCTTAAATGCCCCTATCTAAATCTTCAATCTATGTTTGTGTTATGTAAATCATTATTACTAATTTGAGTCGGCTCCATTAGAAAAGTTGTGCATTCTCATGAGTACGTACAACCGTTTTTTTAAGGGGGCTCGAGATTGGTATCACTTTGGGGTGAGATATTTAGAGATTTTCTCGTTTTTTTCTGCAAGAAATCTCTTGAACTGGCTAAATGAGAGGAAAATCTCAAAGCAAATTATAATTGAGTGAAGGATTTGGTAAGATTTCTAGCTAAAAATTATTAATTTCTCATTAAAATGGGCTCAATGTGATATTTCTATCCATGTAATTCTGAGTCAGAATTATGTCTGCACAGAAATGTGAAGCATCGTGTAATGAACATTATATTGGTTATGGGTTTAAATCTATCTATTTTACATCGATTGTGAAACGACTTAAATTAACCCCGTTCGATTTTGCTTGCTTGAAATGAACCAGTACTCGCGACGAATTTGTTTGCCAATGAAAAAATGTAGATTGATAGGATTCGAACGCAGATCTTCTTGATTAAGAAGCCGACGTTCTACCTCTCGACCTCGAACACCACTACTTATCAATTTCATGCGAGCGTATGCACATATATTGAGGTGTCTGTACATCTACTAGTGGATTGAAAATATTCTCCGATTGAGAACCGAGACGATAAGTCCATAAGTTTTACGCCTATAAAAGATCGTGTAGTTTTACTGGTGTGAACAACAACAAACTTTAAGACAAGTAAGCGTCAATAGAAAGCGTGATATAACTGTATTACTGTTGAAGACGGCGTAAACCCAAAGTGTCAAAAGGACCAATGAACTGGTTTCGTCTTAAATAAAGTTGTTTTTTTTTTTTTGTTTGTTTGTTTTTTTAATTTCTTGCAATGTAATACAAAAATCTGCAAATCATAAATATTTCAAGGCGAAAGGATTTTCGTATTTCGGATATTCTCTCTTCAAAACTACAAAACCGATCTTATGGAATCGCATGGGAAAGGAGTTCTAGGGACTTGATCCCCCATTTTCCAGTACCGCGGTTTAATTTTCATGAACCAATTGACTGTTAAACACAATAGAGTACTAATTGCATTTCTAAATAAACAGTTTTAGAGTTGTGGGGTAATGTCTCGAGCTAACTTAATCCGGCGCTCAAATCCAGTTCTTTCCCACGCACAGAAAATTGCCTCCGATCTTTTACTTCGACGGGTCAGAAAAAAACTATTGCAAGTGCCTATATATTTATTGGCACTTACAATAGTTTTACACTGAATCCTTGTTTTGTGGTCTTTCCGATGAGTTCGGTCCTGCATTCAGTGAGAAAGCATTCACGAAATTTTTAAGAAATGGTAGTCCGCTCTGCACGTTGACCAACTTGTTGAAGGGGAAATTATTTTCAAACGTTTGCGAAGTTTTACTAACGTGAACTCAGGATAGTATCACGTGTAGGTTGAGCGCAGAATGAGAGACAGTTGCAAAGTCGATATGCACAATAGAAGGAGTGCATTGCTTGCTTATTTACAAGGTAATGCCTTAATTGGATGGATATTTGCTCATTATTTGATCTAGATACATTACGATTTTACGAAGTCGGCCGTTCTTAACTAATTATTTGGTCTTAGCTTCCTAGCTTACTTTAACTACGCTAATTTTAATGTATAAGTTAAAAACATTCAACGGTTATACATGTATCATTCTATTGAAAACCCAATCTGAAAGTCATTTTTTAATCTAACATTTTTTTGTGTGCCTAAAAGCCTCATTTGATAAAATGTAACGTTATTTTCTTGACACTAATCTTTCTTTTCATAAGCGATTTCTCGATTTTTAAAAATTGGGGTAAATCTTTTTAATTGATTTGAGAAATTCTCCACTATCTCCGAAGATATCTTAAATCCCCTATCACTTTATTTAAGTGTCAGTTACTCTAGGTGCGATATGGAATTGCAATTAGTGCAGGAAAGGGGAAACGGGGAATTAACCAATCAGAATACAAAACTTATTTTGACGCTTCTCTGAAGATAGATGTGTCAGATTTTGTGGAAAAAGTAGAACATCATGACCTAGCTAGAAAGCTTGCAGTTTGACCTTTTCTGTCTTTTACTTCTTACAAATTAGCTTGCGTTCAAATAAGATATTAAATTTTGAACCAGTTGAAATTTGTATTTTAAATCTATGATTTCATTATGAAAATCGAGTCAAAGTGTTAAAGATTAACAGTTTCGAAATGTTGCGGAATTATTTAGGGTCCACTATCTTAAACCTAAAGTTAAAAGTTTCGTTGTTCAACAATGATATACATGTTATGTCGAGCAGAATGCCCTTATTTTCCATAACCCCCTCTCTACTATTCGACGTGCCATGATCATATCTTGACCAATTGTAAAATGATAACTAACCAAACAAGCCCATTTTTCACTTTCAACGTAAACTTGTTGACAATATGTCCATACAAGAATCGTAAAAAAACAACATAGAATTTTCCGATTCACAAATCAATCCCTTTAAGCCGTTTACAGCGATAAATATATCTTATAAAAGTATATCTTTTATTCTTTCTTACACGACGAAAATTCAATTAAGTGGAGAAATAAATGATTGGTTATCAAATTATCTAGATATTAATTATGATTGATACGGAATACAATGTATTAGAAATGACAAAAATACTTTTTTTTAATTTACGGAGTTAGGGAATATTAAAACAAATTCACACACACAAGAAATATATGTATATAGTAATTCGTTTCTGTGCAATTCATATCATTATGTAAAGAAATAAATATTTTGACTGTTTGATCCATTTTCATTCGGATATACATTTATTTAGTTTGAAAGTTGTTTACTCGAATTCTATTGATGAAGATATGAAAAAAATACTTAGCATTCCAGAATGTGAGATTCTGATAGACATGAATAAAAATTAGATTGTAACTAGATGTGACTCGTCTAGGGAAATAGGACCACCTCGTTATAGTAAACAACATTGTGAAATTGAAGATGTGAATGATTTGGTATGATACTGAATGAGAGTGTAGGGTGTGAGAGGGAGGTAATAAATACCGCTAATTTTGTTCATCTTGAATAAAATTTGCGATATTGGATTACCTCCCATTACATTCACTCAAAACTCGCTCCACACACTCATTCAATTTCATTCCGAAATCATTCACCTTGTCAATTCACGATGTTGTTAACTGTATTAGATAAATAGTATCAAGAAAAAAATGCCCATAAATAGATAGGAAATTAAGAAAACATAGAAGTAGAAGACCGTGAAAAAGAAATAAAAAAAGTAAGATAGAGATAAATAGAAAGAGGGGCCATAAATTTTTCCATCAAAAGTCAATGACAATATCTGACAGTTTACGTGTTGTTTTACTAGATTACAATACAATAGAAATCTAACTCTTATTCAAGTGTCATGATATTATCTAAAGTGTTACAGGACCAATTAGCTTGAGATCCATCCATATTTCATAACGCGATTGTAAAACTGTTCGACAGGGTCTAAGAGTTTATTGTCTCGATATGAAAATCGTTTTCTCAGTATAACCCCCCCCCCCCTTCATTTTTAAGCAATGAAAGATTGTGTTGTTTTTTGTGGATTTTTTAGGATGAGGGGGTTTAACTTATTCGTAATAATTCACCCACGGTCAATTACAAGTGGTGTGATGGTTAATTCTATTCTACTATATTTTCAAACGAGGAAAGACTAATCAGGCACGCTAATTCGAAGAAAGAAACAGTTTGTACGGAAATGGAAACTATAGCCTAGCATATATCTTCAAATAGTGTTTGATTTAAATTTCAGGAATGTTCGTTTGTTTGTGAAGCCAATTCTTTTTTTCGTTTCTTTTTGTCTCTTTCTTTCTGTTTTTAGCTCGCCCGGGACGAAAGTCTCGGAAGAGCTATTGTCATACCCTCGGATGTCGGTGTCGGCGTCGGCGTCAGCGTCGGTGTCGGCGTCCGCATTAGGTTAAAGTTTTTTATTTCTATCAATATTTATCGTAGAGGCTTTATTTTTTACAGAAACACTCATTAGGGCATAGGCTTTCATGTGAGACCAACATCCATGTCGAAATGACCTTTAGACTGTGACCTTGACCCTTTCAAAAAAAAATTTAAACCAAAAACTTTACCAAAAAACTTTAACCAAAACTTTAACCTTGCTTATATTTTCTGTAAGCTTTAAACTAGAGACATCATTACTTCATATGCACACTCATTAGGAGATAGGCTTTCACCATAGACAAAGGTCCTTGACAATTTGACCTTGACCTTGACCCTTTGTGGACTTAGAAAAACTTTAACCAAAAAACTTTAACCAAAAACTTTAACCTTGCATATATTTTTTAATGCTCTAACCTAGGGACATCATAGCTTCATATATATACACACCAGGTGATAGGCTTTCACCAGAGACCAAGGTCCTTCACAATTTGACCTTGACCTTTACCACTTGTGGACTTAGAAAAACTTTAACTGAAAACTTTAACCAAAAACTTTAACCTTGCTTATTATTTTCTGAATGCTTTCACCTAGGGACATCATTACTTCATATACATACTCATTAGGTGATAGGCTTTTGTGAGAGATCAAGGTCATTGAAAATTTGACCTTGACCTTTATGAACTTAGAAAATTAACCGAAATTCTTTTACCAAAACTTTTAACCTTGCTTATATTTTCTGAATGCTTTAACCTAGGGACATCATTACTTCATATACATAGTCACCAGATGAAAAGCTTTCACCAGAAACCAAGGGCCTTGACAATTTGACCTTGACCCTGACCTTTTATGGACTTGAAAAAACTTAGACTGAAAAACTTAAACCAAAAATTTTATCTTGCTTATATTTTCTAAATGCTTTACTCAGGGACATTATTACTTCATACACATACTCACTAGGTGATAGGCTTCTACAGAGACCAAGGTCCTTCACAATTTGACCTTGATCTTGACCTTTTGTGGACTTAAAAAAAATTTAAAGAAAAACTTCATGTTTGATACAAAGAAATTCCATTGGTAACCTCATCTGCTTCTAGGCTTTCACCCTAACCTTATACATGCAATTAAAACAAAAAAAAATTTTATATTTCTTAATTACTACTCAAAGAGATATATATTTGATCATGGACTTTAACATTGAAAGAAACCACTTTGAACTTCGGTCTTCGGTCAAGCGCTGTTTGTGACGAGCAGCTGTTTGGGCGAGCTACGTTGTCCAAGGACAACTCTTGTTAACTATTATTATTATACACTGATTTAATTAACCCATACAAAACAATTGTAGAATGATATGCACATTAAATTACAGCTGTCTCAGTTTCACTCGAATTGACCATTTTTATGTATATGTGACCCGTCACGAGAAAAGGGACCATTTGTGTTGTGCGTAAAATGTCGACCCTAGTCAGACTGCGCGGACTGCGCAGACTGACTAGGGTCGAAACTTTTTGCACCATGCCTATTTTCTGAATCTAGAATGTTTAATCTACCTTCCAGTGAAAGATTTTTTGAAATGCGACTTCTGGTTGACCAATGCATGGTCAACTCTCAATTTCCATAATTTATTTAACAGATTTCCCGATTGGTCCCTTTTCGCTTGACGGGTCACAATTATGCAAACTTATTGCACAATGTTCTAATCATAATTCCCGATTTCCCAAAAGATAATCTAAAATAAAGCAATATTTTCGATGGGAATTTATTATTCATTCTTTAATTCACAAAAAAAGGAATTGGAGATTTTAAGATATTTTATTATTGGTCTCAAATACATTGAAATCAAACCAATGTCAATAGATAGAGATTAATAAATTGCATCCCTTTAGGGGTTAGATTAGGGACCGAGGTCGAACAATATTGGCGCCGAATGTTGCGCAATGTCCCAGCCCATATTTCACAATATTAAAATCAATATTGATATATGAAATTAGTATATTTTCCCTGTCAGTCAAAGATTATGGTGTCATGATTTTTATCATACTTTTTATCGTTTTAATATGGGAGACGGGGTGGACCTTCCCCACCCTATTTTATTGGGGCCCTATCTTTCACTACAGCTGATGATTGGTGGGGGAAAATGAATCAATCTTCATCGATCATCGATAATCTCTGTAAATGATTTATTGCTTAAAAATCTACTTTGATTATCTGACGATAAATGGTTATTTGTCATCCTAAACACCGAGGTGGGGCTCGTTTTACAAAACATCTTACGATCAGTTTTCGCGTAAGTCAAAAATCAAAGTTGCTTCTACAGTAGTGACTAAATATGGAATTCTGCCATGCGTCACCTCCTTTGAATCGCCTTCTAGAGACGATTTTGCGTAAGATATTTATTCAAACGGGTCCAAGGGTTCTGTAGAAACGAGTTGATGATAAAATGCGTGCAGCAATAATTGTTGCAAAACTCGTTTTACAGCAAAACTCCTTTTAATGTAAACTCCTTTTATAACTCACTCGTTCTGTTGCAAAACCTATTATATTTAGAATTCGTTTTACTGTAAAACATTTGTATTTACTCAGTCGATGTTCCTGAAGCCAACGTACCGAGTAGTAGACAAACCGGCAGAGTAGCAGAGTGAAGTTATTTGGCTGACAGAGTAGCAGAGTGGCAGAGTAGCAGATAGCAGTTAGCAGGCCGACAAAGTAGCAGAGAAGCAGAGTGAAGTAAGCAGGCCGACAGAATAGCATAGTAGCAGAGGGAAGTTATCTGACCGGTTAAGTAGCAGAGTGAAGTTAGCAGGCCGACAGAGTAGCAGTGAAGTAGAGTAAAATTGGCAGAACGGCAAAGTAGCAGAGTAGCATAAAAAACATAGCAGACCGGTAGAGTAATAGAGCATATTTACAGAGTAAATCTTATCTTTAATTGAATCTGTAACTCTGCTAGGAACTGACAGACAAGGTAGACCAACAAGCCTACACTTCAAATTCATTTTTCTTATCCATCTTTCGAACATTACCACAGTGTTTTAATTGATTCTGCATCTCGGCCGGTCTTGCAACTTCACAGCTACTCTGCTAGACTGTCAACTTTACTCTGCTACTCTGTTGGACCACCAACTTCTCAGTTATTGTGCTAGTCTGTTACCGTTTCTCTGCTATACGGACTCTGCTGGACTGCAGATTTCATGAACATCACGGTTCGGGCGTGTTAGGCAATTGATGTAGAAGCGTTCACAAAGACCAACAAATCTTTTAATTAAATAACACGAATATTATTTGCTTATTGGGGGTAATAAAAATTTTGTCCAAATTGGACGGAATTATCCATATTGAATTACCTCCCTTGAATTTCATTCAAAAAGCACTCGTTGTACTTCGTAAATTTCATTCAAACATTATTTCATAGTTATTCACCATCCAGACATAGTAAACTATAAAGCGCTATGATCTCCAACGTTGTTGCAGATGTAACGACTAAATCAACAAATACTTAACCCTTTGCTGTTTAATCCCTGCTTTTTACGTGCCTGTGATTTTATGATTGAGAAAGCATTGTGAAAAAAAGAAGAAATTGCGTCTGACAAGCAATTTCTTCTTTTTCCACACTATTTTCTACCCTACAGAATGGTTATTTTTCAAATTAAATCCACTCTAAATTTTTGTCTCAAACCTTTGAATTTGGACAGGTCCCAAATTTTGTAAAACAGGAAAGGGTTAAATGGCTTTTAAGGCTTAGTCACACTTTAAACGTTGGATAGATCATTACAGAGAAGAAGCCCGAAAGAGAGCATATCGCAACGCCATACGATGTATGCAGTTTACATTATGAATAATTTATATAAGAAACAAAGTGAAGTATTGCATCAATTTTACTGCCTAGATTTCCGCCTTTTCGTGAAAATTAAGGGAAAGGCATTTAAAAAGTGACAGAGTTACTGTTGATAAAAAGATGCCATGTAATTTTGATGAACTGAATGCTAATGTCAAGGTCACAAATGCACTTGGAAACCAACGTAGAGCTACTGTCTTTTCGTTTACAAATTGACACGAACATGTTAGAAATACATGTTAACAAATTGACAAGTTGCAAGATTTGGTAGTGATTAAGGAATGAAATTAAGTGAGTGTTTGAAGAGGTTTTGAAGTGAAATTAATGGGAGATAATACAAAAGGGACGAACTTAGCTATAATTGATTAATTCCCTTTCAAGAAATACTCGTCCTTTCCATTTTCTCCATGTCTCCAATCAGGCGCTCATAATCATACACCATCCAGTAAAAACGTGGAATACCTCGTTCGATTTGAATAAAATGTGGAATGCTTTCGAAGAGCTTTAGTACGACTTGGGAGTGTCTTTGAATGGTTTGAGTGAGTGTTTGGAATGAATAATTGAAGCGCGAGCGAGTTACTTTGAAGCGTTCTGATCGCGATGGGTGTCAATTTCACGATGTGATTAACTGTATTTAGTTCAATACAAGGTATCCGACAAGTTGTCCGCCGAAGTGAAGAAAAAAGATCAGGAAGGAGCGCATAGTACAACCAATTCGTTTCGATGCATGGGCCAGGAAGATTGCGTTTCTTTTTCGTATGTATTAGGACTCGCTACGGCTTATTTATTTACGGGTAAAGAATTACAATAATTGTTAATTTTGGAGATAAAGGATCCGTCATCAGATTTTTTCAGAGACAAGCTGATATTCCTAACTTTCTCGACTTAAAATTTTCAGGCATAGTGTGGTAGCCGCACAGTAAAGAACGCCGTAAAACTCACAAGGTGGAGGATTTTGAGTTGAATTTGGATAAGAATGAAATTAAGTACTGTTAGTCTTGATATTACGATTTTGACGGAACTGTTCTGGACAAACTTCTTAGGGCAAAGTTGCAAGTCTAAAATTTACACACATATTGTTAAGATCAACTAAAAATGCACAAACAGTTAAGAACATCGTGTAATTCACAATGTGTAATTTCGTAACTATTTTGGAATGAAATTGAATGAGAGCGATGAGTAAGTTTTGTGAGAAATTAAAGGTACAAAATCCAATATCGCCAATTCTGTTCAGGATGAACAAAATAAGCGATGTAAATTACCTCCCTTTAATAAGATATGCACATAAATTCTTTGAATAGCTGCCTTTTTCTAGAACTAGAAACAATCAGACGCTTAAAGTTTCAATTTTGTCAGTGTGATCATGATTTTTTTTCTATTCAAATTTATTTTGAATGTAGATGTTGATCTTAAGGGGTTTTTAGTGATTTTGGTACATGTACGTTTTTGAATGGTTCGAGTGAGTGTTTGGAATGAATGTATGGAGCGCTAAATGGTTTTGATTGAGACGAATGTCAATTTCATAACGCTACTAACTGTTCAGGATCTATACTATGTCGGTTAGATCAAAACGCTCATATGTACATATCATATGTGAGAAATTTATATGAAAATGTCCAGATTGACATTGGTAATTCAATGTGTCTATCTGAAATTTAGTTTATTGAAAAAAAAAATCGGCTACAATGAGTGCACCTCCTCGCATGTACAGCACGCGCTATTTGGATATGAAGGTGCTGGGTTAATATTGTTTTAATTTAAGATATTTTTTTGAAATAGTTCTTTAGCCAAATTTTAAAGGTTGAAATGCAGCATTCTTCCAAATTTATCAGTGAAGGCCAATTCGCGGTGCTTACAGCACTTTGGATGCTCGTTCATCTGTCTGTATTGACAAAGTACAGTAACCTTCCTTGGGTATTCTTCAATCTAAAGTCAGTCTTATAGTGTAATGAAATTGTTATGCGTTTCAATTACATTTACAAGTACTTCTTTATTCCTGCAGGGGAGGTAGTCACAACTGGAATGATGAAAAATCTCTACCGTGGTAGCTTCCCTTTTGGTGATAGACACCCTAGCCTTTTTTTCAAATCTATATAGATGCTTTGACGTACGAGGGTTGATCCAAAAGTTCGTAAAATGAGGATATAAATCTACAGAGAAGTTAACTATCAAAATAAAAATTAAGCAGTCTTTTAATTCATCATCTGCGTAATAAACGTGGAAAAATTTGAATGTCTATGTTCAATAGCGTCTGTCAAGTGCATAAATGAAGATAGAGACCCCCACGAAGGCGGGGGAGCAAGAACGACAAATGCGACGTCATGATTAACTTTCTTTTACATAGTCTCCGCAAACTCTCATGCCTCTGTGCCTGAAACATCAACTTGCAGGAATTGTCCACATACCATTTGGAATCAATTTTTTTTACGATTCCTATATGCATGGTATTTCTCGAAAAGTCAACACCCAGATGCAGGACCTTTATTTTCGGAAAATTATGAGAACCAATTTTGACAAATTCGTTCGTTGAAACTCTATTTGACCATTCTTACTCCTTCTATGAAGCCTGATTCTCTTTAAATGCCTGTGGTAGCTTTAGGAAAATTCTCTTCTGCAAATTTTCATCACTTTTTCTAAATTATCTGAAATGATTGGATTTATGAATAACATAGATCATGACAAAATTGAAAAATAAACGGTATTCATATTCTGTATTATTGAAATGGCCTGCGTCCATAAAAAGTCTAACAATAAGCTTTAAAATATGACAAATAGTTTTCGATCTCGTCTAGTTTATTCAAATCAAGGATTTTCTACTAAAGTTTTAGAAAACTTTCAGAAATCTCGATTTATTCAACTAATTTTCAATATTTTTTCACGCTCCCCCGCCTAAGCATACATGTGTTATTATGGTAACGTATTTTTAGACCGCTAAAGACAATTCTGCACAAATAATAAGGTTTATACTCAGCGAAGTGTCTAAACTGCATATTCACTTAATTATATACTGAACAAGCCAGAAATTTGAAAATTATGAGCCAATTATACGAACTTCTGGATCATCCCTCGTATCTCTTATAAAATGTTCTTTATTCTCTATCAAATTATCGAATGAATATTCACGCAATTTCTTCATTGTCAACGATTTTTTCTTCCCCAAAACAGATTTATTTTTAAAGTTCCGTAAAATAAACGATCTCGCCTGAAATTTCTTTGAAATTGAACATTCTACAAATCTTTACGTCTGGCTATGGGTAATCGATGACGCGTTTTATAATTTTCAAATTCGCCCCTTTCCATAGTGCAGTTAACAACTTCGTGAAATTGACAAGGTGAATGATTTTGGAATGGTTTAGGAATGAAATTAAATGAATGTGTGGAGCGAGCTTTGAGTGAATTTAATGTGAGTTAATCCTATATAGCAAATTTGGTCAGGATGAACAAAATTAGCTATATTGATTACCTACCTTTATTAAAATATGCATACAAGTTCTATACATAGCTTCCTATTTATTCAAGAACCTATGCGACACTAACAATTTGAATTATGTCAGAGAAATCGCGATTTTCTCTATCAAAATTCATTTTGAATGACGTTGTTGGTTCTATGTTTTGCAATGGGTTTGGGTGTTTTTGAATGGTTTGAGTGAGTGTTTGGAATGAATGATTGGAGCGCTGAGTGAGCGATTTAGAATGGTTATGATTGAGGTGAATGTCAATTTCACGATGTTATTAACTGTAGTATGGGTCTCATTTAGGCAGGTAGGTATGTCGGACTTTTTCTAATCATTCAAATATCACTCACCTTATCAATTTCACGATGTTGGTAACTTTCATGTAATTTCCTGGTATTCAGTAGTAGTTCGGTTTAAACTGAACACTAAATTTTTAGACAAAAGGGATTCTTATAGATGCGTAAATAAATCAAAGTGATGTAAGCACTGTAATTGTGCGGTACTGAATGACTAAACCGCTTATTGTTGTTTCAGGAGATTGTGCATATAAGGTTTTGAAAATAAATAAAAAAATAAATAAATAAGTAGATTAAACAAGAGGACCAAGATGGTCCTAGATCGCTCACCTGAGTCTCTAAAAAGAAGATAATTGCTTAAGATCACTACCATGGAATGTTTTCAGCAAAGAGCAAGACAGATATGCCTTTTTGCTCTTTGATTCTATGTAAAAAGGGATGCACCCGGGTGGACCCAAAATGTGAACCCAGGGTCTTGATATGAACAAACTTGGAAAAGGTCCATAAGATGATGCTACATACTAAATATGAAAGCTGTCTGCCTACTGGTTTCAAAAAAAAGATTTTTGAAGGTTTTCCTATTTTCACCCTTCGTGCTCAGATTAGCTGAAAGGGATGCGCCCGAGTGGAGCCCAAATATGACCCAAAGGTCTTGATATGAACAAACTTGGTAGGGGCCCACTAGATGATACTACATACCAACTAGAAAGCCATGAATGGCTTGAGTCGCTCCACAGGCTTGAAATTCTTGTAAAAGCAAATAAATTTTTTGACTAGATTTTTAGATATTTGGAGTTCTACTGATGTTGAAAATGATTTTCAAAGTTTCAACTATATAACAGATAGAGAAATGACCTCTGCTATTAAAAGACATATTTTTCATAAAATAAAAATAATTTTTGGCAGCATGATAATGGGTCACCCAAAGATCATACCAAAATGTTTGATATCCATCAGTTACATTCTGAGAAAATGTTTTTCATAGTTTCCTCTATTTAACATATTGAGAATTGACCTCAACATATCCAAAAATCAGATTCTGAGAAAATGATTTTCAAATTTTCCACTATATAACATATATAGAAATGACCTCTGCCCATAAAATGCATATTTTTCATCCAATCAGAATAATTTTTGGTACAATGATAAAGGATCACTCAAGGATCATTCCAGTGAAATTTGGTTGATATCCATCAGTTACATTCTGAGAAAATGATTTTCAAAGTTTCCACTATATAACATATAGAGAAATGACCTCTGCCCATAAAACGCATATTTTTCATCAAATCACAATGATTTTTTGTAGACTGATAAAGGGCCACTCAAGGATCATTCCAGTGAAATTTGGTTGATATCCATCAATTACATTCTGAGAAAATGATTTGCAAAGTTTCCACTATATAACATATAGAGAAATGACCTCTGCCCATAAAATGCATATTTTCCATCCGATCACAATGATTTTTTGTAGACTAATAAAGGGTCACCCAAGGATCATTCATGTAAAATTTAATTGGTATCCATTGATTAGAATCTGAGAAAACTCACTTTTTACCATATTTGGAAATTAGCCACGCCCATTAAATCCATGATTTTCATTGGATCAAAATTTCTTGAACAACTTGAAAGAGGGTCACCCAAGGATCATTCCTGTGAAGTTTGGTTGAAATCCATCCAGTAGTTTCTGTGGAGAAGATTTTTAAAGAAAAGTTTACGACCGGACGCACGCACGCACGCACGCACACACGCACGGACGGACGGACGCACGACGGACACAACGCCATGACAATAGCCCCAGTGGCTTTCAGCCAGTGGAGCTAAAAATGAAAGCAGTGTGCCCTCTGGTTTCGATTAAAGAAGATTTTTAAAGATTTTCGCTCTTTGATTCTATGTAAAAAGGGTTGAGCCCGGATGGAGCCCAAATATGATCCTAGGGTCTTGATATGAACAAACTTGGTATAGGTCTACTAGATGATGCTACATACCAAATATAAAAGCTGTCTGCCTTATGGTTTCATAGAAGAGGATTTTTGAAGATTTTCATTTTTTTACCCTTCGTGCTCATAAGAGATAAAGGGATGCACCCGTGCAAAGCCAAAATATGACCCAAGGGTCTTGATATGAACAAACTTGGCCCACTAGGTGATGCTACATACCAAATATGAAAGCTGTCTGCCATCTGGTTTCGATTAAAGAAGATTTTAAAAGATTTTCGCTCTTTGATTCTATGTAAAAAGGGTTGGGCCCGGGCAAAGCCCAAATATGACCCCAGGGTCTTGATATGAACAAACTTGGTAGAGGTCCACTAGATGATGCTACATACCAAATATGAAAGCTGTCTGCCTTCTGGTTTCAGAGAAGAAGATTTTTAAAGATTTTCATATTTTCACCCTTTTTGTTAAGGGTAAAGGGAAAGTTAAGGGTGGATTTCATTTATTTGAACAACTTTGGTAGAGCTTGACCCAAGGAACATCCCTGCCAAGTTTCATCAAGATTGGCCCACTGGTTTAGGAGGAGAAGATGTTTAAAGAAATTGTGGACGACGGACGACGCACTACGCACGACGCACGACTGACGACGGACGACGGACATTCTACGATCACAATAGCTCACTTTGAGCACTTTGTGCTCAGGTGAGCTAAAAACACGTTATTGTTGAAGATGTATTCAAACCATACATGCCACTTGTAAAGATACCTAAAAAAATGTGGGAAACGTTAATTAGACAAAGATTTTATCAGAACGTCGTCAAAATTCATTCAACACCTAACTGCCAAATCATGATAAGCATTGAAATTTGCTTATTTCATAGTTTTAGGTTTGAATATACACAGGCGAATACATCTCCATTCTTTTGGTACTGAAATGTAAAAAAAAGTGTTCAGACAATTTAAAAAGCTACTTGTAAAACACGTAAGGCATTCTGTATTGTAAGTTTTTCGACAATTTAGACAATGATATCTCGAGACACATCTAGGAAAGTTGTAATTACAAGTTTTAAGAAATGTACATGTAGATAGATCACAGGCCTACAGAGATTAATGCACCAAGTAAATCTACAGAGAGAGATAGGATTAACACAATGCACATACTTACACTTTGTAAATATTGAAGAGGTTAATAGGTGAACTATTAGGGGTTATTCCAAAGAGAGTGTATTAGGTAATTCATCCCACAATCCATCTCTAGCTTTTTCCCTCATAGGTACGAAGTGAAAATTTACAACTGTATTTTAGTAAACTTAGGTTAATATTCTCTCTTATTGAGCTGAATTAATCAACTGTTTAACCTTTCATGGATGCACTGTAAATAAAACTTAAATTTATAATCAGAGAAAACCAGAAGCTCAATTTATGCCAGTAATTTTCGAATCAAACTGTTTACAAAATGGATATTGGTTGGAATAAAGGTAGGTTTTGCACATTTTTCATTAGATACAATCCGGGCAGAAACGCACTAATTCCGCACAATTAAAAAGTCGAAAATTCAGGTCTGCATATGGCCCAAAGGATTATGCGACAAGTTAACCTCGTAGTGACCTCAATATCGTGCGTTGCGCGCTAAATGGCACGTAGTTCGATTAAGACAAAGAACAAGTACTAGTAATTAGAATAAAATATCTTAAATTACTCTAGCATACATGCATTTGAAATGTATAGCATGCAATTAACTATTTCAACGAGTTTGAATTACGATGAGTCTGAACACAACACTCGAAAGTATCTATAAATTTATAGGTAGATACAATAGCTTTGCGTTGATCCATCTATGTACGGTTGTATAAATCCGCTCGGAGTGAAAATCATAATAATTGTTTAAGGTTCAAATAAATCAATACATATCATCATTGGTCTATTGATAGAAAAGAGCCCAACCCAGAACCCGGAATAGGGGGGGGGGATCTTCGCAAGCCGATGTTCGTAAAATTTTTCATTTGGCTGTAATTAGAAATTTCTCAACTTGGTTACGAAGAAAGTTTTTCATCTGGCCAGATAGATCTAGTAAAAAAAAAAATCACCTAACTGGGGAGAAAATTTATCAATTGGCTGTAAATAGAAATTCTTCACCTTGCTTTGGAAGAAAATTTTTCATCAGGCCAGATTGAAAAACGTTTTTCACCTAATTTGGGAGAAAATTTTTCATTTGGAAATTTTTCACCTTGGTTACGAAGAAATTTTTTTATCTGGCCAGATAAAAAAAAAATTCACCTAACTGGGGAGAAAAATTTTCAATTGGCTGTAATTGGAAATTTTTCACCTTGGTTACGAAGAAAATGTTTCATCTGGCCAGATAGAATTTTTTTTTTCACCTAACTGGGGAGAAAACAATTGGCTGAAATAAGAAATTTTTCACCTTGGTTTCGAAGAAAAATTTTCATCTGGCCAGATGGAAAACGTTTTTCACCTAATTGGGAGAAAATTTTTCAATTGGCTGTAATTAGAAATTTTTCACATTGCTTTGGAAGAAAATGTTTCATCTGGCCAGATAGAAAAAAATTTTCACCTAACTGGGGATTTTTTTTTTCAATTGGCTACGATTAGAAATTTTTCACCTTGGTTATGTTGCCGGGTTGAGTATAAGGGGTGTTTGTACTGCCTTGCCGTACAAGCTAGCTTTATAAGCGACGTGGTAGAGCACTCGCTTTGAAATGTAGAGGTCGCGGGTTCGAATCCCGGTGGAGTCGATTATTTATTTGCGGGGTTACATTTGGCGCCCACCGGGGGTTACGAAGAAAATTTTTCATCTGGCCAGGGAGGAATTTTTTTTTACCTAACTGGGGAGGGGGGATTTTTCAATTGGCTGTAATAAGAAATTTTTCACCTAGCTTTGGAAGAAAATTTTTCATCTGGCCAGTGAGGAAAATTTTTCACCTAACTGGGGAGAAAATTTTTCAATTGGCTGTAATAAGAAATTTTTCACCTTGGTTACTAAGAAGATTTTTCATCTGGCCAGAAAGAAAAAAAAATTCACCTAACTGGGGAGAAAATTTTTCGATTGGCTGTAATAGGAAATTTTTCACCTTCGTTACGAAGAAAATATTCCTTTAGGCCAGATAAAAAAAATCACCTAACTGGAGAGAAATTTTTTCAATTGGTTGTAATAAGAAATTTTTCACCTTGCTTTGGAAGAAAATGTTTCATCTGGCCAGAGAGAAAATTTTTTTTTCACCTAACTGGGGAGTAAAATTTTTCAATTGGCTGTAATTAGAAATTTTTCACCTTGGTTATTTAGCCGGGTTGAGTATAAGGGGTGTTTGTACTGCCTTGCCGTACAAGTTTGCTTAAATAGCGACGTGGTAGAGCACTCGCTTTGGGATGGAAAGGTCCCGGGTTCGAATTCCTATGGAGTCGAGTATTTATTTGTGGGTGACATTTGGCGCCCACCGGGGGTTACGAATAAAATTGTTCATCTGGCCAGATAGAAAAAAAAATCAGCTAACTGGGGAGATTTTTTTTCATTTGGCTATAATTAGAATTTTTTCACCTTGCTTTGGGAGATAATTTTTCATCTGGCCAGATATAATTTTTTTTTCACCTAACTGGGGAGAAAATTTTTCAATTGGCTGTGAATTTTTCACATTGGTTACGAAGAAAATTTTTTCATCTGGCCAGAAAGAAATTTTTTTACCTAGCTGGGAGAAAATTTTTCAATTGGCTGTAATAAGAAATTTTTAACCTATGTTACGAAAAAATTTCATCTGGCCAGATAGAAAAAAAAATTCACCTTACTGGGGAGGAAATTTTTTCAATTGGATGTAATTAGAAATTTTTCACCTTGGTTAGAAAGAAAATTGTTTATCTGGCCAGGGAGGAAATTTTTCACCTCACTTGGGAGGAAAATTCTTCGTCTGGCTGTAATTAGAAATTTTTCACCTTGCTTTGAAAGAATTTTTTTTTATCTGGCCAGGGAGGAAAAGTTTTCACCTAACTGGGAAGGAAAATTTTTCATTATGCTGTATTTAGAATTTTTTCACCTTGCTTTTGAAGATTTTTTTTTATCTGGCCAGGGAGGAAAATTTTTCACCTACATGTCCAAGGTTTTTCTAAGATTTGATCCCGTGACCTTATTTTCGACCCCAGTTGACCAAATATCGAACTCGTCCGAGATTTCACCAAGACAATTATTTTGACCAAAATTTCAGATTGATTGGGCAAAAGTGTCACGTCTACAATGCATACAAGGTTTTATCTATGATTTGACCCTGTTACCTAGTTTTTGACCCCAGTTGACCCAATATCAAACTGTCCGAGATTTTATCAAGACAATTATTCTGACCAAATTTCAAGTTGATCGGGCAAAAAAATATGGCGTCTAGAGTGCATACAAGGTTTTTCCAAGATTTGAATCAACGTCGTTTGCAAGCTCAATGTAATTGAAAAAAATCATTCGATGTTCTATATAAAATAGGAAAAGTGTAATGCAAGTACTGAACCTGCTTTAAATAGACAATGTGACAAAATACAATGTATCTCCATGCAATTCGATAATTTAAATACAAAGGTATTTTTATTGAATTTTATGTGGGGAGTTCTGATATAAATAAATATGTCTAAAGTGTCAATTACCAAGGTAAAGGCTGCATTGTTCTGAACATTAATATACGAGGGATGATCCAGAAGTTCGGAGCTAATAGGCTTATAACTTTCGCATTTCTAGTTTGTTCAGTATATATTTTGGTCAATTTGCAGTTTACGAGGGTTGATCCAAAAGTTCGTAAAATGAGGCTATAAATCTACGGTGAAGTTAACTATCAAAATGAAAATTAAACAGTATTTTAATTCATCATCTGTGTGATAAATATGGAAAATTTTAAATGCCTACGTTCAATAGCGGCTGTAAAGTACAATTATCAAGATAGAGACCCCCACGAAGGCGGGGGAGCAAGAACGTCAAATGCGACGTCATGATTAACTTTCTTCTACATAGTCTCCGCCAACTCCCATGCCTTTTTATGCCTGATACATCAACTTGCAGGAATTATCTACATATCGTTTGAAATCAAATTTGTTTACGATTAGTTTATGCATGGTATTTCTTGTAAAGTTGAATACCCAGGTACAGGACCTTTATTTTCGGGAAAAAATAAGAATCAATTGGGACCAATTTGTTCGTTGAAACTCTATTAGATCATTCTTATTCCTTCTATAAAGCCTAGTTCTCTTTAGATATCTGGGGTAGTTTAGGAAGGTTTTTTCTGCAAATTTTTATCATTTTCCTAAATTGTCTGCAATGATTGGGTTGGTGAATAACATAGATCATGACAAAATTCGAAAAATAAACGGAATTCATATTTTGGTGATGTCGACTGGTCATTCTTTCCTCGAATATTCTGTATTATTAAAATTTGTCTGCGTCCGCAAAAAAATAACAATAAGCTTTAAAATATGACAGATAAATTTCTATTTTCGAATTGTTTATCTAAACCAAGGAATTTCAACTGAAGTTTTAAAAAACTCTCAGAAAACTCGATTTATTTGACAAATTTTCAACGTTTTTTTTATTCTCCCCCGCCCAAGCATACATCTGTTACTATGGTAACGTATTCTTAGACCGCTAAAGATAATGCTGCAAAAATAATATGGTTTATACTCAGCAAAGCTACTAAACTGCACATTCACTAAATTATATACTGAACAGTCCAGAAATGCGAAAATTATTAGCTGATTATACGAACTTCTGGATCATCCCTCGTATAAACTACGGAGCGCATTAATGTTGTTATTTTTGCAGAATTATCTTTAGCGGTCTTGGAATACGTTAGCGGAGAAACACATGTATGCTAAAGCGGGGGAGCGTGAAAAAGTATTGAAAAATTGTTAATTAAATCAAGTTTTCTGTATGTTTTCTGAAACTTTGGTTGGAATTCCTTGGCTTAATTTAAAAGGAAGCAAAGATAATTTATTTGTTATTTTAAAGCTATTGTGACACTTTTAACGGGCAATGAATATATTCAATAATTTTGATTGAACGAGGAAAAAATGGCAAGACGTCAACACCAAAATATGAATGCCGTTTAATTTTCAAATTTTGACAGGATCTATGCTAGTCATCAATCTAAACATTTCAGATAATTTAGAAAAATGATAAGAGTGTGCAGAGGAGAAATTTTTCTAAAGCTATTCCTGGTATTCGAAAAGGGACAGGCTTCAAAGGAGCATTTAGAATGATATAATGGATTTTCAACGTACTAACATATTCCAATTGTTTCTCAATATTTTCAAAATATAAATGCCCTGCATTTGGCTTGCCACTTTACTAATAAGACAATGTATACAAAAATTTCAAACAAATTCGATTCCAAATAGGATGTGGATTATTTCTGTAAGTGGACGTATCCGGTACAGAAAGACATGAGCGTTAGCGTAGACTATGTAGAAAAGAGTTATTATTGACGTCGCATTTGACCTTCTTGCTCACCCGCCTTAGTAGGGGGTCTATGTCTTGTTTCGTTCATTTTTCAGCCGCTATTGTATGTAAACATTTAAAAATTTCCGGATTTATTATATAGATGATGCATTGAAAGACTGTATGATTTATGTTTTGATAGTGAACTTTTCTGATGATTTATAACCTCGTTTTACGAACTTTTGGATCAACCCTCGTAAGAAAAAATTGGCATGAATATTAAACAATGCGTTATGATTTTGCAACAAAATAATTATACCCTTGAAGGTTTACATGAATATGGTTGCCAATTAACACACTTCAACGCCTTATCTTACCATTTCCTCCTTAAAGTCGAACAAATTGACACATAGCCTATAGATGAATTTTAAAATGCAGAAGTACATTGTATTGAAATTGACGAATCATCATTAAGTGTGATATAAGTCTATGTAACTACAATTAATAACATCGTGAAATTAACCTTCATCTCAAGCAAAACTATTCTAAATCGCCCACTCAGCGCTTCATTCATTCATTCATTCCAAACAACCACTCAAGCCATTCACAAACTATCCAAATTCACTTCAACATTACAAGATCAAAAACTAAATTAAAAATAAATTTGGTAGCAAAACCGCGATTTTACTGATATAATTGAACTATAAGCGTCCGATTGTTTATAGTAGAAAAGGGAAGCTTTTTATAGAAATTGTATGCAGATTTTGATAATTGGAGTTAATAATTATCACAAGTTTTGTTAAATTCTGAACAAAATTAGCGATATTAGATTATTTCTCTTTAATTGTCACTCAACACTCACCCAACGATACATTCAATGTCATTGCCGCAAATAATCCCAAAATCATATACAATGTGAATTTCACGATGTTGTTTACTGCAACAAACATCGTTTCCTATCACGTTTCTTTTTTTTTTTTTTTTTTTTTTCATTATTGTTCTTTTTTATTATAATTTTAGATGATGTCTTATGTGCAAGGCGACTTGATGAGATAAGTATTCATCACTGTGTTGATCACTTAGACGTCCGATAAGCGATCAAAGTTATTAGAAAATCATTCAATTAAAAATTTGATCAATATTCAATATCACCAATTCACGATCAAAGAAAATGCCACTCAAAGTGATTGTCAAAAATAGCGATCGTTTATGGGCTGCTCAAAGTATCCGTTCAATCGTCGTTGTCTGATCCATATTGCCAGTAATACCCTTCTTGGCCACTACCACCTGACCCCCCTTCCCCGCCTTCGTTACTACCTCCAGATCCACCAGCTCCGCCACTGCCACCATCACCACCAAAACCGCCCATTCCAAATCCACCGCGCCCATAAGCTCCATAAGCCCCGCCTGCAAAAGCTCCATATCCACCATACCCGCCATAACCATAATTCATTCCATAGCCGAATCCCATTCCATATCCTCTTCTACCACGCCCCATCATTGATGAATATCCCCCATAACCGCCATACCCGCTCATCCCTCGACGCCGTAATAAATACAACATTGATAAATCACTAAAATCATTATCGCGAAAACCCATGTCAAAAGAATCTCCTAGTAAACCTGCCATTACATAATCGCTTAACCCATAACCGGTTTGGTAACCTTGTCCATAATAATCATAATCTATACCAATACATCTTCCTCCGACATATCTCCGCCTATAACCGCACCCCTTCTCTGTCTGTGATCCAGTGTTGACATGTACGGGATAAGGTTGTGGGATGTGTACGGGATATGGTCTAGGAACTGGGATTTGGACTGGTTGTGGAATTCTTACGGGCACTGGCTGACGGACGGTTACAGGAACAGGTACTCTGACGGGTATCGGGACTGGGATTGGTTGAGTTCTCGTTCTTGTACGGGTAATCGGGATTGGAACTGGTCTGGGTACGGGATACGGGACAGGAACGGGAACTCTGGATGGTCGTTGTATAGGAAGTGGTCGAATTGCCTGCCCTGCTATACCGGCTGTTCCAATATTCCCCTTGATATGTCCATGGTCTGTTAAAGAAAGCACACCTATACAACAAGTAAAAAATTGCTGTAATGTACAGCAAAGTGAATGTGTCGCCTTTAAAAAATGTTAGCCAAGTAATGGAAAAAATAGCTAATTGAAAAATGGGTGAACTCATTTAAAAGGTTGCCTCAAGAGTGCACACAAGATTTTTTTATACCACTCGACCCAATTTCGAACTTGACAAAGATTTGATGGACAAATATTCTGACAAAGTTTCAAGACAATTGGGCGAAAAATGTGGCCTGTAGAGTAAACACAAGGTAAAATAATGATAGGTTTAACCTATAGACGGACAACATAGGCTACTAATCAAAATAGATGGCTTTTTGCTTTTTTCTCATATATTTCTAGATTGATTTCCTCAGTTACAGCAATTTTAATAATTGTTCAGAAAAAATTAGCATAATATGAATGAAAGATACTCACTGAAATTGAAACAGATTTTCATCTTTTTTGTAAAAAAAATGTGAGGCGGTTCTTTAAATATGAGCGCACGTATTATAGCAAGTACATCAGGTCGGAACACTCAATATACATGGGTCCGTAGTCAGTTCAAAAACCTACAGGATGGGATTCAGACTATATGTTAGCCGACATAGCTTTAGCATTTACATTTCAAACTGCGAATGTTGCTATAGATTTCTTCTCTGTCAAGTCTTAACTGCGAGCATTGCTATAGATTTCATCTCTTTAAAGTCTTATCCCGCTTTTCACCCCGACGTTAAAACTCAACAACAATGACGTTGTTTCAGCGGGAATAAATAGCGTCATACTTCCCCAAATTGCAGAATGACCTCATTTGCAGAGGGTAAAAAGAAAATGTCATTCAGATGAGATTCTAAGCAAAATTGTGCTACTTTTTCAATGTTAAGCTGATTCTTATCCTAATTTTACGTTTACTTCAATTTAAATTTTGATAAAGATCGACAGAAATAAAATCAAAGAAAAAAAGTAAATGAATTTAAATAAACAATAAAACAAAATATCGAAATATCGCGAGATAAAACGTTGACGGTAAATGTTCTTCTCTCTGTTTTTGGTTATTTAGATATTTTAAACGCGTTAGTTAGAAGCAGAAAAAGCACCAAAGCGCCCGAACTTTGCGTTACTTTCCCGTATAACTAAAATTTGATTCCATGTCCCCATCATTGACCTCACTTGACCAAATTTTGAGGTTGACCGAGATTTGATGAAGACAAACATTCTGACCAAGCTTCAAGATTTTTGGGCCAAGAATATGGCCTCCAGAGTGCACACAAGATGTTGACGGACGACCGGATGACGGACGCAAGCTCGACCACAATAGCTCAACACGAGCACTTCGTGCTTATATGAGCTAAAAAGAGGAACTTGTCATCTAAATAATTTGGTATTTCAATACAGATTTACTCTAATAAACCTATATCAAAGTTATCTAAGATGTATTAGGTAAAAAATATTTAAAAATCAAGAACTTTACCATGTAGTTTTACATTTGTAAGAAAATTGTCTTAGATTTCTTCCAAACTTAAATGTTTTCCCATAAGGAGAAAAATCATAAAACATAGACACTATCAGTGTTTTTTTTTTTTTTTTTTGTGTTGTTTTTTTTTTGTTAAATTTAAAATGATATATAAATAGATATTTGATTTAAAAAATATGAACATGCCAAGATAACAGGGAAAGGATCTCTACTACACCAACTTGTGAATAATCTTATATCAAAGTCTGGCATAAGATATCCCCACAGAAATTAAGTAGAAAGCAAAATGTGTTGCCTAAGGCTAAGATCACACTTCATCTCTATCCAGGCTGATCTTGGTCTATTCTGTCTATAAAAAATAAAAAACTCTTTTGTGTTGTTCTTAGTATAAAATCTAATTACAATTTCAGAATGCGAAAAATTAAAGTGATTACATGTTAAAACGTTTACCACTGTCTTATCTGACCTTTAGTAACGTGACAAAGTTTTGATTATTGAAGGACAAATGCCGTTTACAAAACGATATGCTAGCGCAGACAGAATTAAGGGTTGAAACATCTTGGCTCCCCTCATATCTAACAGATCCAATTAAATGATAAATGCATTTGAAAAAAAAAACAAAAAAAACAGGCCGGTACCTGGTTACAGAATTCATACTTTAATTGCATCTTTAAATGAATGATGAAAAAAGAATTTGTTGACTCGTTTCACATAGTCCTGTGCGCTTTGCGTTGTCTGATAGGTGTTCATGAATATTTCGCATCACGAGCACCTCCTGTTATATACGACTCTCATTTATCGGCAGTCAGTAAAAAAATCTTTGATGTCGTGATGTGTCTGTAATATGTTGTTATTTCGAACCTTTGACGTCTGGTAACGAGTTAAAGATTTTATTTACAAAAATTACCACTTAAATATTTTGATCTTACAGAAAATAGAACTTCGATTTTTATGATTATTTCATCTGTGAAAGCCACCGATTTCTATATTCAAAGTTACAAAATAATCACGAAAGATTGATTAAGAAATTTTCTGTTTTACATGCAAAATGGATTTCTTTTCAAGATTCCGATGCTTATCAACCACAAAAAATTCGATCGGAAAAAATACAAAAATAATACTCTTTCATGTAACCGATTCGTGTAACAAGAATTATTAAATCAGTGGTTTTCAATGCCCGTTGCAAACGATTGCTGATGTTACATTATTTAACAAATGGCGTAAAGGCAGTTTTTCGTAACGTCACCAACTCATTTTTGAATTTCTTTCTAGGCATTAAATGACATTAATCATCAAATTAAAAAGGTCTATAAGTGAACTAACAGCGCTAGAATATTATACAATAAAGTCATTTCCTTCCATTAAATTCAATTCCATCCTTACCGTTACGCATGCGCAGTTGTTACCATGCAGAAACGTGCATGGTAAAAATTAGTTTTTTTTTCTGTCCCAGTGTCGGAGGGTAGCGAAGATTGGACAGGTTTACTAGTCTACCATTTAGATCACGTAATGATTTCTATGGTCACGTGGCCGGTAATGTGACCTTCCGAAGATACCCAAGAAAACACGAATAAAAACTAGCTTTCTCATTTCGTAATCTAAAATCATAGCGTACCAGTCAACTCGGCCCATCGAATAACTCGGCCCAATCAACTCGGCCTCAACATATAGTTTATAGTAATATAGATTATTTTCCCAAAGTATGTACAATTTTTGGACGAACGATGTTTCCTCATAATTGAATGAAGATTGAATACTCTTGTATTTGTGATAAAAGTACTGAATAAATAATCGAAAATGGGGTCGTGTAATACCTTGGGCCGAGTTGCCGAAGGGCCGAGATGAAAATGGGCGGAGTCAACCAGTCATTAAATAATATATCGGTTTAATCGGTTGGGGTTTAGACGTAAGCTTTATGGGCAGACCGGAAAAAGGGACTATCAAGTGATTTGGACAAAATCAAACATTTAATACTTTGTATTCATGAAAATCGTTGTTTTGCGAGATGAGATGACATTTATTGTAGGTTTTATAGGACTACTTTGAAATTTTATCTTGTAAGCAATCGTTGTGTAGCATACAATTGCAATTCTAAGGTAAAAGTTATTGTCCCTCATGACGAAATATCTAAATTTAGAATGAGTATACTACAATGAGTGTCGCCCATGGGGCGACACAATAACTCATATACAGTCAACACATATAGACGTACAGAATAAGACAGACAATTCGATGACGTCTATATTAATGTAATTTTAGATCCTAAGTATGACATTTTGAAACATTATTTTCGTATAGGAATGGAAAGAAAGGTAGATAAAATGAGTTCTAATATAACATGGAGCTATAAAGCTGTAATGGTTATAAATATTTTCCTTCTGGTTATACCCGAATGTATTTTACCATTACTTTTTAACAGATTCACAAATCGTCATCATTTTCTCTACTGACATCTATATGCTAAACATTTGTACATTTTGTTTGATAAAAGATTGTCTACTTAGCTACATGTATAGTCCGTTTGACTTCTATATGGACCAACATTTCGCCGAAAATCTCAGAAATTAATTAATGAAATGTATTTTTTCTTGACATTTCATATTTTCCATCTAAAACCATGATGAATCATGTTTTTCAGAATTTTTGAATGTAAAATAATGATTTTTTCCGTCCGTCTATATGTTAACTTCCAGCCTTTTATACCTTCTTGTGTCTGTATTAAACGGAACAGCGACTTGCCCAACCAAAAATAGTTCTGATTTGCAAAGGGGCTGAGTCAAAAGTGTATGATTTTAAGGGAGTCGTTTTGGTATGAAATCAAGTATTTTTATAAAATTAATTTTGTCGAAGATTTATTTCTTCGGGCAATCAAATCTGAGTGTATTCTCTCTCTGTCTAAAAACCGTTTGGCCAAATAAATGATAATTTTTCTTATCTATTCTGAGACGAACCCCATATTCACATATTTAGTCCAATCAAAAATCATTATTTAACGAAGTCGTTGTGAATTTCACGAGGAAAACCAGATAAGTAATAACGGTACAATTCACGTGATATTTAAGTTTAGGATGACGTGCCCGTCGATATGCTGATTAGCATGTCCAAATAAGGAATAATGGACATGTCAAATGTTTAGTATAAAACCACGTGTTTTTACGATATATTTACATCTTGTTACGACTAAACAGCCTTCTTCACCCCTCGTTTTTAAGAGTGGAAAATGCGAAAATATTAACATTTACTAGATAGACAAAATCATTATTTTGAAGTCATTTTATTTACAAAAAATATTTTTTGGAATGGTATTAAACTGAAATTAAGATTTTACCACATACAAATTCTTCATTCAATCTCGATTTTATGCTATTGATGGAAAGGTCGGTCCATATAGAAGTCAAACGGACTATAATGTACAAGAACGTGTTCTCTGGAGAAAATTGTATTATTTTCCAATTTTATGACGAAAAGTCGAAATAAATGTACTTTCTTGCATAGGTAACGTGTCATACGCTCTACGCGCTAAAAATACTACTTGTTATACATGTATCAAGGGGTCAATGATGTACCGATCGGCAGGTTTGACAACGACTACATCTTTATACATGCTTATCTCTGTCAGTAGCCTATCAAATTAATATGTGACCCGTCACGCGAAAAGGGACCATCTAGAACTTCGTGAAATAAATATTTGAAAAAGAGATTGGTTCTAGAACAGGCCATTCGGTAGTCGCATTTCGAAAATTCTTTCACAGGAAGTTAGATTGATCATTCTAGATTCAGAAAAAACAGCAAAGCGCGAACAGTTTCGACCCCAAGTCTGACAATGGTCGCCACTTTACGCACTTCCCAGATGTTCCCTTTTCGCGTGACGGGTCAGTGTTCTGAACGCAGGGCTGGAATGCCGGCATGAAATATCATTATAATGCCCTTGCATCGATCGATAGACCAGGGACATAACTGTATGTATGCTCAAATGTCCTTTATACAGTTGGTGTATGTGACCAAGATAGCCTTGTTCTCAATTAAGAGGTCTTTGGTTCGATTCCCGTTGGTAGGCAATCGATCTTGATTCTTTTATAGCCCGCAGATTCGATGGTATTCTAGTGAATAAACTGATCGTGGTGTTCATGAAAATATGGATTTACCAATCAAAACACCAATTTATAATCAGATGGCCGTTTACCTCCAACATTTTCCACAATTTTGTTTCGTTTTTTTTTTTTTTTTTTTTTATGAATGGGCGACTTGAGGTAGTGGACCCGTAATAGTTCCGCACTTTTTCAGAAATAATCACTTTAGCGGTGTCAACAGAGGTTTCCAAATGATTTTCATCAGGAAACCTCCGTTAACATTGTATTGTGAAAGATCATGCGTTCCGAAATGTTGCGGAACTATTGCGGGTCCACTACCTTAAATGTGCTAATTAAGCTTGAACTAGCTGTAGTTAAACTGTTTAGTCCGCCCTACATCGATTCGATTTTGTTTTATATCAGAGATTTTGTATTTTCCCAATAACTGACATTTTGATATTTGATGGGTTATGCTGAAGCGGAGGTAGCCTAAATAGGGCGGGGCCAGCGCTGTGCTAATTCTTCAGAGAGATAGAACCAATTTGGATTTTAACTCTTATCCCTAATCCGTGTTAAATGAATTGGTTTAAATAACAAAAGAAAGAATTTTGAGAAAATATCAAAGTGTTTGAAAGTGCGAAGCAAAATACACGCAGTTTCTTTAATTGCCTTTTTGCAATTTCTGTCCACAAAAGTAGAAAACATATTCTAGGTTTAGCTCTTACCCTTCTTATGTTCATCGTGAGTATGGCCAAAATGGTGTTCCGTAGTACTCGAGTGTTTGGTAATTCGCTCCATCGGTATGACACCGCCAGCAATGCCGCCCTGTCCACCGATACCAGCGACCATCCCTGCTTGTCCACCGACCAGTCCACCCTGCCCGGCCACCCCAACAAACCCGTCACCATTAAACTCATGACCGTTCAGTTTACCATGACTCAATCCATTGTGTATCCCTATTTGTTTTCCGTGATCATGTCCATTATGTACTCCGATCGGTTTTCCGTGGGTAATACTAATTGGAGATACAGACTGGATGCCGCCATTTAGAAAATGTTGTTGTTGTCCGCCGACACCGATTAGACCTTTGTCGCCCCCTGGTGGTCCAAATATAGGTTTGACGTCTTTTTGTCCGGTAACTACGGTACGGATTACCAGTAATATAATGGAGGCCCTGATCCACATCTTGGAGGATGATTCTATTTGTTGTCAGATCTGGAAAATGAAAAAAGAAGCTAATTGAATATTTAAAGTACCAGATTTTGAACGACATTTTTATACGTATACATGTGTTGCTATGCGTATGCATTTCCGATTATTTATCGCCGATACCGTAGCATATACCATTAAGAGTGACGCACAAAGAAGACGGTCGGAAGTGACTAGTGATAGTGCAAGAACACATGACGAAACTACTGCAGATATCCGCCATGGTTCGTTAACGTGCTTGGTGTAAAGCACCGTCTCATGAGACCTCGCTTGAACTTCTCATCCGAAAGACTATTAGTTTGTTAGTGTGCCAATCCGGGAATCGGACCCATGTGATCGCTTTTCCATTTCTTTGAAGTTAGGTGCTCTGCCGACCTATCTGGTCGGGCTGTCATGTGTTGCTCTACAATTTGTCTAGTGGTATACCATCAAATCACTAATATATCAAAATCAAATGTAAAACAAGATAGTTTTATAACAAAATTTATGCAAATTGCGAAATATGCTGATCAAACTTAAGCAGAAATTCACGTTAGCACTAACTTTTCTTATCCCGCTTTACGTGTAAGTGTACGTGCAAAGTGGAGTATAATTGGGAAACAGTTTGTACCGTTTGGTCATCCTGAACGCAGGGCTGGATTGCCGACATAAAATATCATAATTATGCCCTTGGATCGATCGATAGAACAGGGACATGTTGTTTCTTACTTGTCCGTATGCCTTTGTTTCTGTTTATCCTCGAAAAATCTTTTTACCGAGGGCAGATATATTATTTTAGACCAGACTTCTGTATTGGTAACAAACATCTTCAAGGAATCAGTCAGGGTAAAGGTCATTTTCAAGGTCAAATGCTTATGACTATAAGCTTCCAAATTAGTTTATCTTCTCATTTCCATAATGCAGTAAACCATAGTTTCCCCAAAAATGGCAGTTGCGGGGATATTGTTGTTTGAATAACTCAACTGATGTTTCATTATGACATTATTATCATTATCATCGTCATTATCATTATTATTATTATTATTATTATCATTATTATTATTATTATTATTATTATTATTATTATTATTATTCGAACGATTCCATCATTATTCGAACGATTCAGGGGAGATTCGAACGATTCGCGTCACGGATTGACGTGTTTACATCGGCTCTAGGAAAAGTGAGGAATTACTATATTAATAGAGCAGAGGTATTTATGAAATTTAGTATAGACATTTTTGAAACGATCGTTATCGTACAGAAACGATCAACATGGAAAATGGAGCAGGCGTTTAGGCAGAATCTGAGACTTTAGGTTAGACAAAAGATTCTATTTTTAGATCCTTTATTCACTATATATTGTCACGTTAACCTATACTACTAGCCTGTGGGGAAAGAGGATTAGCTGAGCGATACTCGAACCACGACATTTGATTGAAACCTCCGAAAGTTACCGAAGCAAGGGAGATTAGTCGTATAACCTAAACGCTCATGCAAGGGACATCATATATCCGGCTCATTGAACCAAAATACTGATGGCGGGTAGAAACGTTCGCATTTCTTCGAGCGAAAGTACTCTCGATGAAAACGACTGTACCAACAGAACATTTTCATACACACCCCAAGTTGCTAGACCACAACAGTTCTATCAGGATTTGGACATATCGCTAGATAATCAGCCTAAGGATGTATACATTACGGACTTAATTAGGCTATGCAAAGATGACCCAGAACTAATAAACGATTATCGTGAGCGGCTTGCCGAACGAGCAAAACGCTTACAATCGTGTCCTCAAACAAAACTCCTAAATAGACGGAACTCACCAAATTCAACTAAGGCCCAGAAGCTCGCCCATGATTGTTATGTACTTTATATGTTTACCAAAGGAAACTGTACACGTGAAATAGCTGAAGTTTTTGTAAACTCTTGTACTAGTAACTACGATTTAACCCCCAATATTACGATAGCCCTCGACGATCAAGCACAAGAAACACCTGTCCGTAATAAGTCAGCAAATAAAATCGAAATACCGGATCTTACGACAATGTTGTTAAATATACACTCAGATCTTGCAGCGTTATCGAATGTTGTTAAACACAATAGTGCAGTTTTGGTGGATATTAGCAATGAGATGAGAACTATATCGTGTAACTCTAGGCTAACTCTGGCGGCAGTAAACGGGTTACGTAGTCAATATAATGGTGGTACTCACATTGAACAGATACAAAACGACATTAAGCAAATAAGCTTAAGTATAGGCCAGATGAATAAAAAAGTTGATGATGCAATCGTAAACTATGACACGTTAATGGATAAGGAAAAAATAAAAAATATTGAAAAGAAAACATATGCGCAAGTTGCTAGAGATGTTCCCTCTACAAGTTCATCTTTAAACAAAACTGATCCAAGTGTACCAATAGTGGAAATTAACGTTGGTGAACCAAGTACGACTGATAATAAAGCAGATCAAAGCAAAAGTGATACAATAGAAATAGAAGTCCATCCTAAAAATACTAAGGATAAATCAAAACCTTATATTCCGTATAGAGGTACCAGTCAGCCTAGATATAAAAAGGCCATAGAACAGAAAGTTGAAAACACCCAGCGTAGGCCTACAAGTGAAAAGTTCATAGCTGTCAAGAAACGACAGATCACATCATTTTACGTAGGCAATATTGATCCTGATACTAGTGAAAGTGATATCTGTCAATACCTTACCGATAGTGGAGTTCGATGCACGCATATACGTATGTTTCGGGGTAAATATGGCTCCGCTGCCAAAGTGAACATACCTGACATACACTTGGAATCTGTCGAAAGGGACGACTTTTGGCCCGCTGAGATTGAAGTGCGCAAATGGAAAGAAAAACGCGAGTGGGACCAAAGCAAATCTGAGCATCGAAGTTCGAATTACAAACGAAGAAGGTTTGAGAGACAGTATGATAACAATTACGGGACTAATAGACGTTATGAGCAAAGGGAGGTAACACAGGGCAATAGTGAAAACTACGATAAACGCAATGGTGACGATTATTATGATTACACGGACAATACGTCCTGGGGTAATACGTGTAGTGACGATTGGAATGAGAATATTGGTAACTGGGGAAATAACCAGTCGTATGCATAAACTTTTGAAATTCAATAAATCAAATATGTGTGTAAATTTCTCCGAAAATAGAAACCATAAACGTTATGAAACTACAATTACATTCATAATTATGACCCTTACTATCATGTGCTGGAACGTTAGAGGTATAATGTCCTCAGCGTTTGCGCTTTCAGAAATATTAGACGAAAATAAAGTTGATATATGTATCATTACAGAACATAAGCTGTTACCTAGCTCGATCTGCTTCATGGACTCGATCAATAGAAACTATGACTCTTTTACCATTATTGACACATCTTCCGAACGATATAGTGCGGCAAGATGTGGCAAGGGTGGGGTTTCTATACTATTTAAAAAGCGTATAAGCAAGCACATTACTCGAGTAGATTGCCATGAAAATGAACGTATACTAGGCATTAAGGTCGCTAGACATAACTTAGCACCATTGTTCTTTGTAGGTAGTTACATGCCCGCAGACAGTAATTTGGACTCATATAGAGAAACGATCAGCTGTCTTAAAGCAATATGCTCAAATTTTTCAAAAATTGGTGAAACAATTGTTTTAGGGGATTTCAATGCAAAGCTAGTTTATTGTAAACTTAGAACAAGCGAGAAGGATAAGATATTTAACCAGTTCCTCATTGAGGCAGGATTTACCTCCCTTTGTCAAAACTCCATTAAATTTACGCATACAAGAAATCGGACTGTTATTGACCATGTACTCGTTGAAAAATCATTTATAAAGCATTGCTGTGAAATTCGGACTATTCCGGAGAGGGATATTTTAACGTCAGATCATTTACCTATATTAATGAAAATTCATGACTTTAATTTTCAACCTCGCTACTCGTACATGGGATGTCGTAGTAATGTAGCTTGGAATAAATGCACCGATGAGATCATTCAGTCGTACAGAGATATGTTGCTAGATACATTGTCTCCGATAGTTGGTACCATGAACCAAAACCCAAATGAGCTATCGGACTTAATAACCAATGCGGTTTTACATGCCTCAAATACATGCTTACCTAAGCGCAAATTCAATGTCCATGCTAAACCCTATTGGTCAAACCAGTTAAAAGAAGCTCATTCCGAATCAAGATCAAAGCGTAGAATATGGATAGAGCAAGATAGACCACGTGGTAATACTCATAAATCATATCGCGATTATAAAGCCGCGAAAAATGACTTTAGAAAGCTTCAACGTAAAGCTTCAAATAGATATTTAAATGAAATTGCCGAAAACCTTGATCGAAGCGCCCAATTAGACTCAAGATTATTCTGGAGTCTCGTAAATCGTAAAAAGAAAAATCATACTATAATACATAGCTTAGATTTCAATGGTAGTCAATATGAAAATGAAACTGTTACACATGGGTTCGAATCTTATTTTCATAGTATTTTTAATGAAGATAACGCTAATCGCTATAGCGACGCATTTGGGGCTATGATTAGTCGGTCGGTGAAAGATATTGAAAATACCCATTGGCCGCCTATAGTTAAACTAGAACGACCCTTTACCTCAGAAGAAATTACTGAGGTAATTACAAACCTCAAGAGAGGTAAAAGTCCGTCTCACGATAATGTATCGAATGAGCACATTATTTACGCAAAAAATATTTTCGTGAGATCTCTCCTTGTACTGTTCAATAGTATCCTATATTATGAACAAACTCCAGATGCGTGGAGAAATAGCCTTATAATTCCAGTCTATAAAGGTAATGGAAAGCCTAAGAATGATCCTACCAGCTATAGACCCATATCGTTAATCCCTACATTTTGTAAAATTTTTGAAAATCTTACAATAAACCGAATTCAGTCCGCTGTATTAAATAATAAGCTTAAATTCCCTTCCCACCAACAACAAGGGTTTCAAAAAGGACTAAGTTGTATAACGACCGCCTTTAGTCTCCAGGAAACGGTCTATGAGTTGAAAGACCTTCATAGCAAAGCATTTGTTGCGTTTTTAGATTTTAAAGGCGCTTTTGATAGTGTGTGGCATAATGCGTTATTTCTCAAACTTCATGAAATCGGTGTCATCGGTAAACTATGGAGGGTCATTCGTAACTCCTATAAAAACCTGACGTGCCAAATTATGGTAAATGGAAACAGGTCAAACCCAGTCTCCGTTATGCGCGGCGTTCGTCAAGGCGGAGTAGCGTCTACATTTTACTATCTCGTCTTTATAGACGAATTGTTGCAAGAATTAGAAAACTCTCAATCAAGTTTACGATTGTACCAAACAATCAACGTTAAATGCGGTAATCCTGCTTTCGCTGACGATCTGGCTATAATATCTTTAACGCCCGATCATTTACAAAATCTTCTAGACGTAGTTTACAGATATACATACAAATGGAGGTTCGAAGTGAATTGTCAAAAGTCGAATGTTATTGTTTTCAACAACGATAGGTACAGTCAGCCCCGACAATATATATTGGGAGACGCATTTATTAAACAGACTGAATCAACTGTACATCTCGGAATTCGTCAGGATTCTAATCTTAAACTATCTAGTCGTATTTCGGAACGTTGCCAAAAAGCAAAAAATGCTTTTTTTGCAATGTCCGATCTACAGCTACGATCAGATATACTTAATCCTTTAACATGTGCAAAATTGTATATGTCAGTAATTATTCCTATTCTACTCTATGGGTGCGAATTATGGAATACAATGAGTAAATCTGATATTGATAGTTTAAATCGTATCCAACACTATATTGTCAAGAAAATACAGTGTTTTCATGTAAGAGTTAGATCTGATATGTGCGAATCGATGCTGGGACTATCAAGAATTACAGTTATTATTGAGAGGAAGAAGCTTATGTTTTTACACAAGATTCTTAGTCTCAATAATACCGCCATTTGTAAGATAATATTTCTTAGAAAACTGTTGAATTACATTTATAACCCTACTAGATATACGCAAGGGTTCATCCCAGATATATGGAATTTGCTTAATAAATATAATTTAGCGTTCCTACTAAATATGTTTCTAAATTATCACTGTTTTCTGCCACCTAAAAATGTATGGAAGCACTTTGTCTATACATCCGTTCGTTCTCGTGAAACATGCGATTTTTTGGCTAGAATACAAGCAATGGACTTTAACCGGTTTAGCGCACTCCATAAAGATATATCTCCGTGTTCTCTATATATTTTATATGGAAGGGGATTGCCTCCCCACAAATTGGCATTTATGGCTAAGTTGTGGGTATCTGTCCCCTTCCATGAACCCAAGATGTGCGGAAAATGTGATCGCTTATTTGTCGATGAGTTAAAGCACAATATCGTTGAATGTCCATTTATTTCAGATATAAAGACACGTTTTCTTGACTCTCTAGCCATAAAGATACCTAGAGACGCCGTTATCGAGCTGATGCTGGCCCCGAGCGCCGAATTCTTAAATTTGGTGCTGGGGACCAGACTCAGGTCTGAAATGTCCGAGTCTGAAGAACTTTTTCTAAGGATGAAATGCGTCCACTTCGTTTACAAATGCTACCATGGACCTTACGAAGCACAAATGTAAATCAAAATTGAATATGTAGCTACATTGTTTTTCTTATTGTTATAATCTGTGTGTAAATATGTTCTAGTTCATGAGTTGATGTAATACCTTAATTTGTCAATGTTCAATTAATCTCCACAAGGAGGAAATAAAGAGAATGAATATTATTATTATTATCATTATTATCATCATTATTATTATTATTATTATTATCATTATTATTATTATCATCATCATCATTATTATTATCATCATCATTATTATTATGATAATATCGTTTAAGCCTGACGTGACACAATATGTAAAAAAATATAAGATCATTTAAAGATACATAAAAACAATTAATTGAAGTAATGTTTTTTTTTATTGATTTCTACTAACGGAATAGTGTAATACAAAGTCTGCTGTTATTTATATGCTATGACAACTAAATAAATAGCAACAAATTGGTTCAAAGGCAATAAATCTGGTCATCTTTAAATTTTTGTCCACATGAATTTGTCAAATGATTCGATTATACACCCCGAAATTGAAAAAGTGAATGGATTTGAATTGATTCAAGAATTTGATTGAAGGAGTTGGGTGATCGGGATTTGAATGAAACGAAAGGGGGACAATAGAATATGGCGATATAGTATTACGACCCTTTGATAACAACATAACTTATACATTAACCTTTTGATGTTTAATCCCTGCTTTTTACGTGCCTATGATTTTATGATTGAGAAAACATTGTGAAAAAAGAAGAAATTGCTTCTGACAAGCAATTTCTTCTTTTTCCACACTATTTTCTACCCTACTGAATGATTATTTTTCAAATTAAATCCACTTTAAATTTACGTCTGCAAAACCTTTGGATTTGGACAGGTCCATAATTTTATAAAACAGGAAAGGGTTAACTTATGTTTCTGCATTGACCAGTCTGAATCTTCCAAATAGACGACAGTAAATAGAATTCATTGAATGTTTTAAGCGATTGAACGTAATTGCTTAGTATTTCAATTGGTTTCGGAGCGTTTTGAAGGTGTTTTTAGCGTTTTGATCAAATGATTATAATGCTTTGAATAGAACGTTGAGCGAGTGATTAAGAATTGCCTTGAGAAGGGTCACGATGTTCCAAGTTTTACACATCCCCAAAGTAAGTAAAGTAAATATACAAAAATGGTATCAGTCATATCAAAGATCAATTAAACCTGCGTTCAGGAAGACAAAATGGTGCAAACCGTTTGCGAATTATATCCCGTTTGTGTGCATAATTATATAATAATGTGCAAACAGTTTACGCCGTTTTGTCATCCTGAACGCAGGGTAAATTTGACATTAGAATTATGAAATATAAAGGTAGAATAGTTATTAAACATCAAGAAATCTTGACGAAAAACAAAAGGCTTTCATCCCTGGTCACAATGCACAGTTTGCTCAATGTGGCAAAAATAAAGCGTCTAGTGTAACTATAATCAAGGCAGAGTGCGTTTCAATCTGGTGATGTATAAATGAACTTACTCTTTGCATAAAAACCGCTTGGCCAAGTATTGTTTTCCAAATCATTGAAAATATCATAGTTATAGATTTTCAAAGCAGTAAAAATTGCTACATAAGATATATTTATTTTCTAAGCAAAACAAAGCAAATAATACTGAAATTACACACGGCTTACAAATCGATGACTAAACAGATAATATATATCTTATAATAACTAAATTACTCCAACTTCAAACTTACTTTGTTGCGTCTTTTAAAGTTGCGCTTTTATAGATCCTACTTTGTAAGAAGAACCGGAATAAAAATATGTAAAGTAATTCTATGATAAAATGAAAATAAAAATGTTATTTCCATGCATCCAGGAGTTCCCCAAACTCTTAAATGAGAATATACACTAGATCTAATTACACTAGATCTAATTACTTTTACCTCTTTTTTAAATAAGTATTTCCGCATTAACACAGGGTTCAAACATCAAGACTCCATTTGGTCATAAAAATGAGATGGTACAATACGTGAATCTTCCTTTTTATATGAAAACACCCTAAAACAAAGCGAGCCTATCATTAATTGGTCGTTATATGATCATCGGTACCATTTATCAAAAAATCATCATGATAAATTCGGACAGTTGACACGTGAACAAGAAAAATCGCGTTCTTTCGTACGTGAGCATATGTTTACCGTGACATTTTGTTCTTTAGGATATGTGTCCATTTTTGCAAATTTTCTTTGTTCTATAAAGTCAAAAGAAAGCGTCACCTTATGAACAAGTGTAAAAGGACAAGAGCATGTTATATTTGTATACCGCTACGCGAAAGGTGACCATCTTGGTAGTGCGTAAAATGTCGATCCTAGTACGATTGCGCTGACTGTGCAGACGGACTAGGATCGAAACTTTTTGCACCATGCTTATTTTCCGAATCTAGAATGATCAATCTATCCCACAGTAAAAGAGTCTTTGAATGCGACTTCTAGTCGGCCTGCACTAGATCCAATCTTTGTTCAAATATTTATTTTACAAAGTCCCGAGATGGTCCCTGTTCTCGTGACGGGTAACATATGTTATTTTGCATTGGTTATTATTTATAGCATAAACAAACAAGTGGACATTTCTTGGTCAAATGAATCCAACTTTATTGCACAATGTTATGTTTACGATTTTTATTACAATAAATTTGGTTTTTGAACACCATAAAAAAAATTTACAATCACGAAAAAGACTTTTCCCCCCTTAATTACGTGTAGCATTTGGTTTGATAGATCGTCGCTAAAACAACAACAACAACAACAACAGTCAAAAAGTCAACGGATATAGGCAAATAGGATTTAAAACGTGATTTCTCCAATGATGTTCCTTTTTCTTTTAAAAGAAAATTATTCATATGTACAACAACGATTGAATCACAATATTACATCGCTATCGCTACTTTTGGTAGCATTTTGCTGGGTTTTGGAAATAATTATCATAGAACCTTATTGAATCTACATTTGAGAGTATCGCATTGTAGAGTAAATTTGCTAATACTGTACATTTTTTCCCTTTGCATTATAAACGTCAAACAAATTTGAATTAAAAGTGATTACTGACGACGAACACTCAGATTCAAAGGCACGAAATGTCATTTCAACGTATCTTTTTGTAAGACAAAACAAAAAAAAAAATCCTTCAAATTCGAGTCGAGTCATTCAGTCTATCCACTTTAGAAGAAAACAATATGTTTTCAATTTCAATTACATTTGTAAAACAGTGCCATTCAGCTTTTTTTTTCATTTCCTTTTATAGATGATTTCTTTGGATTCCGTAACGGGTTATGAATGTTTGAATGTATATTCAAATCTCATTTCAACTTGAACAACTATACCAATTTGAAAGTATTTATGATATTTTAACCCTTTCCAATCTGTTCACGACATATGTCTGCTCTATACAAAATTTTGGTACACAGTATAGCAGGGCTTGTGATAACTTTAACAATTTGGGGGTCATTGACCCTTTGACCATGAAATTCTGGGGGTCAAATCTGGTTTTGTAGGACGGTCAAAAAAGAGCAAAATATGAGGACTAACCAGTCTTTAAAGTAATCTTTATAACTGAAACGACACAAACAATAAAGTGAATACACACTTTATTGTATATGTGTTTACTTTTTATGGATCTTTTGTAATAGTATGAAGAAAACAATTAATCTGTATAATCTTTTATATTGCATATTGCACTACTGGAAATTCACTGGGTCAAAATGACCCCCTGCATGATATTTTTGGGGGGTCAAAATTGGATTTTTGGGAGTCAAAACTCTGGTTTAAGGATCAGACACGAGCCCCGGTATAGTATACAAGATCAACCTACACTGAAGTGCAGACTGATTTTAGCCTACACCAACAGCTTTTGATGATTGTGGGACAAACCTGGGACAGAACGGTTGAAATGTAGGTAAGGTAGACAATGAGCAAGGAACAAAATTAAAATTCAGCAGGGTAAGATTTAAAAAGAATCAGACACACCAGGCTTAAAAAAAGATTAGCCGGGAAAAAACGCTACATATATAGGACCATCATGGAAATGTTTCTAAAGCTAATAACACCGTGAAAGTAACAATCACACATTCCAAAACCATTCTAAATCGCTCGTTAAGCGACCCATTTAAAGATTTAATACCAATCACGCAAAACCTTCAAAATCGATCCGAAATCGTTTTAAACATCACCAGAATCGTTCGAAATGCTTCAAAATTTCATTCAAATAAAATAAACATTGTTTGTGTTGATTCGGAAGCGTGCAAAAAAGACCCTAAAATCACAATACAAGTGCACGTATTAATAATAGATTTTTAATAACAGATAGCCTTGTGCACGGAATGACCTTAAAACACTGCAAATTCATCATCATCATCCAGATAATTACATCGATAAATTCGTCCAATTATGACGAAAGCAACGATTTTGTATTTCCTCAATTGGATTTTATTCAAAACTTACTCATCGCGCTCATTCAATTTCAACTTATTTCACTATCACTCACCTAAGATATTTCATGCTGTTCTTAGCTGTAGTACCGTTTCTTTTCTGACCACGCGACCAGCACTGGCTTACCAAGGTAGCACATTTTTTTCCGCTTACATCAAAGCTTCTTGGTCTGTTTTCTATAATTTTCGAAATTCGACATCTGCTAAGCCTTCAATAAATCTAGACTGTACACAGTTAACACCATCTTGAAATTGCCAATGAGAACGATCCTGTCCGGCATTCAGGATCATTGAGCGGTGCAAACAGTTTTCCAATTGTATCCCGCTTTGCACGCAAGTGCACGTGCAAAGCGGGATACATTTGCAAAACTGTTTGTACCATTTGGTGATCTTGAAAGCAGGACTGGAATAGTTTAGGAATGAAATGGAATGAGCGTATGAAGTGAGTTTTGAGTGAAATTCAAGGGAGATAATTATCCAAATTGGAATAATTTAGCGATAATGTATCACACCATTTTATTAAAGTTTCCGGTCTTTCAATTTTTTGAGACTTTCGGAACATTTAAGAGTGATATGAGTGTTTTGAATGAATGATTGGAGCCCTGCGCAAGTGATTATGAATGGTTTTGATCGATGAGTGTCACGAGGTGATTAAATAAGAAAATCCTAAAAGAGTGCACGCAATCTGCCTTTTGACGCTTTCCAGAAAGTCACCTTTAACATTAGAGATAATGTATATTATATTTCGATAATGGTTTTCTTACCACAGAAAAGTGACGTTTTACTCAAATCTTTGTTCGTGTGTCAATCTGTCATGTTTCTAGTTCTGGTAGTTTGTCTGCACAGGTCACATTAACGTTACTATTCGGAAGGTTGAAGGTTGAAGGCGTCGTTAAAAAAAAAGAAAAGAATATAACAAAACTTTGCGTGCGATCAATTATTTCAAACCGGGTTTTATTTTTTAATATATTCAGGGGATTTTTTTAAAACATTCTAATTTAGTTACAGTTGATAACAGCGGGATATAGACACTCACTCCGCTCAAAGCAATTCTAAATCAATCATCCAGCGCTCCATTCACTCATTCCAAGTAAGGACTCATATCACTCTATTAACGCTGGGAAATCATTACAAAACAAACTAACTTTCAGTCAAATAGATCAAACCATCGCACGATTTTATTGGCTTGTGTGTATGGGTCCGATAATTCACACGAACGGAAAAATAGGTAAATAATTATTCAGGGGGGGGGGGGGGGTAATCAAATATCGCTTTTTTTTTTTCAAATTTGACGAAATCAGTGATATATACTTGTATTACCTCCCGTTAATTTCATTCAAAACTAGCCTCTCCACTCATTCCATTTCAGAAGAAAATCACCCCGAAATCATTCAATTAAATAAAGAGTTAACTGGGCGCTTCTTTTTCAACACAAGTGGGACCCCGGGGCCCGAGGTTATAAAAGTTTTCTCATTCTCAATTCAAAATTTCTCAAATTTCAAATCAAGCCGTAATTCTGTTTTGAATAACAACTTATTAATATTATCTTTTATTTTCATAGCTCTACATTAATTAAAATTTAAAATTTGAGAAAATTCTCAGTTGAGCCTGAGAAAGGTTTTATGGGTTTTTTCTCAAATTCTAAATTGAAATAAATGTAGACCTATGAAAATAAAAGTTGATATTAATAAGTTGTTATTTATAACAACTTATTAATATCGTCTTTCATGTTAATACATTAAAATGAGTAATGAAATAGAATTATATCTTTAATCTCAAATTGTTATCTGAGAAAATTGAGCCAGAGCCTGAGAAAAGTTTTATAACCTCGGGCCCTGATGTACGTGGTCTGGAAAAAGAAGTGTAATTTTGCGTTTCATGGTGCACATGACTGTCATTTTCGAATTATTTAAATATTTTACATGACATGACAATTACTGTTTCTCATCTATTTTCACTAAAATTAGATTCATGTATAAATGATACGGCTTTTGCGATCAGATTTAAGATCATTAAAACCTGAAATTTCGTTGAACCTAGAAAACATGCTTTCCACCTTAGCGAGTACCGAACGATCACGCTGAATACATTTGGCTTATTCATTAATGGGTTTAAAAATGGTCATAATGTCGGTGTAATGAAAATTTACGCCCATAAAAGAGCATTTAAGCCGTAGTTACACGAATGCCAACAACTTTATTTTTGAGGGACCATCATCCCAAACTAAAAAGGGGTTGGGATTTACCCTTTTGGGTCCTTTTGAGACTTTGTTGTACCGCGACAAGCAGATCTGTTTATTAGTACGGAAGGTAGAACGGTCATTAAATATTAAAAAATCTGCTTCTTACGAAAGTTTTAGGCCCTAATCAGTGTGCGCAGGAAGACAGGGGTCGATTATTTTTCTTATTCACCTTGCATACGACCCCTTTTCGCGTAACGCTCTACACCTGTTTGTAATATCTCCGCGTCCTGGGGTACCAGCCCTGTGTTCAGAATGACGAAACGGTACGGACTGTTTGTAAACTATACCCCGCTTTGCACGCATTTGCCCGTGCAAAGCGGGGTATAGTTTTCAAACAGTTCACACCGTTTTGCTTTCTGAATGCACGACAGAAACACTTGTTTTCAGCTTATTTAAGCATCATTGATTAATTGTCCCGCATTAAGGATGAGAGAAAAGGTCGAAATTGGTGTCATGTTTATCGAAGCATGTTATTGATTTTACTGCATTGATTCCGATTGTTATTTCTGGGACTATAATAGGATTTAATCAATAGGACAATTGTCCAAAGTTATAAATAAATATTGTAAATATTTGGTTTATACTACTAAGAAAGCAATTCCGTAACAATGCACATAAATATGGTATGTTTCAATTAAACTAGGCCATCTATTAGCCATTTGAAAAAAGTGAATTTGAATCTTTGGGTGACACTTATAATAAATTTACTGGACTTCCTGCTTATTATATGTCATTTACCACATTGTTCTTGCAAATAAATGACGTTTTGTTATCTAAATGAACGCTGTAATAACGCAGTTGAGAGGGCGTCAGACTTCCATTATTCAATCATTAGGTCAAAGGTTCGATCCCTGACGGCTGCAATATGAATATCCAAGTATGGACGTAGAAAAATTCAAATTCGTAGTAGACCGGTGGAAATACGCTTTACCAAAGCAATACAATTGAAATCGGCGTTAACACACCCACCCCCATCCCCAACCCAAACCCCCTCCCACCTCGGTTCCACAGACGGCGATTTCATCCCGATTTCAAAATCTTCTAAATCAGCTCGCATCGGGAGAAACTTAGGGCATTATGACTAAAATCTGCATGTATAGGGGCAAAAATTTCGACATGCGTATTTTTTTCTTTCGAAACCGAGAATCATATTCTCAGCCGCTGGTTGTAGAATGATGATTTAACCTTAAGGCTGTTGGATTTTAGCCGTCTATTCGTCTTCCAGAAAGGATTTTAAGAATAGATAAAACTGTTTCAAAAATCCCAAGTCCTCTATCATTTTAGGCAAGTAACATTATAATTTGATGGATTAGGTGGTTTACTATCACAGTAAATCTATGTCCATGTCACTTGTTGGTATTAAGGTAGTGGACCCGTAATAGTTCCGCATCTATGTGGAAGTAATTAACTTTAACAGTGTTGGCCGAGGTTTCCTAATGATTTCCATTAGGAAACCTCGGTCAACATTGTGAAAGTTCATGAGTTCCGAAATGTCGCGGATCTATTACAGTTCCACTACCTTAAGGCGAAAAAATCTAGTTATCATGTATTCAATGTTATAATCTTGTCATAAAACTTTGCACTACATAGTGGTACAGTTAATAACATCGTGAATTGGTTGTCATTTCAATCTAAACCACACTTAATCGCTCACTCAGCGATCCATTCATTCATTCTAACACTCAATCAAAAACGCTCAAAATCACTAAAAATGATGAGATCAACAACTACATTTAAAATAAAAACCGGTAGACAAAATCCCCGATTTCACTAACACAATTGAATTTTGCAAACGTATGATGGGTTCGCGAAGAAATAGAATGCTATTCACAGAACCTGTATACATATTTTATATAAGGGAGGTAATAGATATCGCTATGTTTGTTCATATTGATCAAAATTAGCAATATTGGATAACCTGCCTTGAATTTCACTCAAAAACTAGCTCCACACACTCATTCAATTTAACTCTCTTTAACTCTTCCGAAATCATTTACTTTGTCAATTTCTAGATTTTGTTAATTGTAGCACCGTCGGAATTTTTTGGAGAGATAACTTAAAATACGTGTATAGTTTGGCAATCTCGTATTCCGTGAAGTAATCATTCAACTGTCATATCGAGATTTCCCTTTGTTTGGACTTTCGGGTTTTCCCAGAGAACAGGTGAGAGAAAAAGAAAATGGAAGAGATAAAAAAAGTGTTTTCTTTCTTCAGCACATCGTATTTAATTTCACCTTAATTTTTTCAAATTTATTTAAAGAATCCAGTTTGAAAATATCAATTCTGGAAAAACATGAATTTAGGTACGAAAAGAATTATAAAAACTAATGGGACATTTATAATTAGATTACTGTAAATCTCAAAATTCATGCTGGCAATAACCCTTGATGGTATTAATAAAATATCAATTCCAAAATGCAATAGGTATAAGCGTATAATATTTATTCCAAATATTTATAATCATTCATGTAAAATATCAATTCTTAATATTTATAATAGTACATCATACACTATAGCCTAAAGTACAAAATTGCGAATGGGCAAAAATGCGATCAATGAAAAATCATTGTAATTACGGTCCAAGAATAACGTAATTGTTTTTAAAATCAACTAGATTTTCTCAAATATTTCCATGTCTTCAATTGTGCATGCGTTGTTCAAAAACATCCTAACGATATGTTAATTATAATATGACTATCAGTCAAAAAGTGTTAAAGTAAATGGCGATATTTCAATTCGATCAAGTTCGGCCAGTTGTTTGACCCAGTCTTTTATCGGTTTTAAATTGTTTTATTGCATAAGGGTGAAATAATCGAATTTCGAAATTTGTGGTTAAACAATGATTTTATTGTGGCTTCACATGTAGACAGTGTCAATCTACATGTAGCAACGAAAGTGAGCATTTTCTTGGATGCGACATAGGGGTCCGAAACTACAACCCCTACACCACCATATAGAGCAATAATATATTTATCTATATGGCGGTAGGGGGTAATTTCGGACCTCTTTGGGATGCGAGCGTTAATGAAGTATTTATTGCAGCTTTAACAATCTGTGGTTAGGATTTTTTTTATTTTCTTTCACAATTTGTTCATCGTTTCATGCCAATTTCTATACATATATCGCAAATAAACACGGACCCTAAAGAGGAAATTCATATGACGGTTGGGGAGAGAAATGATGTAATTATTCAAATCGACGTCCCCGTTGCAAGTAAAGGGGTAGTGTAGGGATATATTAAGAAACTACAGATCTGTAATCGTTCTTTAACGTCCTCGATGTAAAGCACCGTAATGTTCACCGTAATGGGACCTCTTTTTAACGTCTCATCCGAAAGACAATTAGTTTCTTAGTGTATCAGTCATGGAATCTAACCCGCGATATTCATCTTCAATTGTTTTGAATTCAGGTACACGACCGACTTAGCTTACCAAGCGGACTCACATTTTATTCCCTTGTTACAGAAATATTTTACTCGGATAATTCCACTCATTGAGTGGCAAAATCCTAAAGAATACGAGTCAGAAAGTTAGATACACGAGGTAATAACAAGTATTTATGTCGTGATGTATTATCCATGATTAATGCCCTGGCAGGGCGGAGCCTAAGTAATGGGTCGTTGCACTTAAGGTTAAGGGAAATCAGCTTTTATCTAAAATAACCTACTTGTAACGAAAGTCGACATAAATAACTTGAGACCTTAAATAGTAGATTGGTAACCAAATCCTCGTAACTTCAGCTTAATCAAGCTGAAGTTACGAGGCTTTGAGTAACCAAACGATGAAATGTGTTCACACTGTCAAATCACGTGAATCCTTTAGGTTTTAGGATACAGTAATTTGCACGCGTTAACGATGATTACCGACTAAAATTTGAAAGAACCCGAACTATTGAAAAGTGAACTTGCCAAATTACGTCACCGTTAAGCCTCGCCCTGCCCGTTCATTAATAACGCAGAATATCCGGAGTCAATATACGGGTCTTTTTGAGTTTGTGGACAAATTCTCAATATTCTAATTCTCTTTTTCACAAATCAATGCCTTGCGGCTGAATCTCCCACCTGATTATTCAAGAACAATCTTGTCCCATTAAATATTTATTCTGCCCTAGTTGTTGTTGGTTTTATTTATAGCAACCGTATCATAGTGGCTATAAACATTGTATGGAAATGACCCCGGGGTGGATTTCAGTTTTGGCCATTGAATGAACGGTGTGTTTTGATAATTTTGGGTAAGTAATTTCTCATTTTGATTTGAATGTTGTTGGTGTTGTTGGAATTTGACAATATATCTGTATAATGAAACCCTTACATGTGCCTTTCAAATCAATGCAAGCATACATATCTAAATTTACTTCCACCCATTCAGTTTATAGAAAGAGGCGTGTTACATTTTCTAGTTTGTTTTTTTTTTACAAACAAACAACAGTTGGTTATGTTTTAATGAAATGACAGTTATTTCAATTACTTTCTATTTTCAAAACGCTGTTTTCGAGAACGTGAAAACTTTTTAGCGGGTTGCAACGAAACTTACTTACACATGTATACGTGTAAATCGATCTAAGCCCTGGAATTTTTATCCAAATATGATATGCTGAAAACACCTTTTTTTTCTAAATTTACTTTTAATATTTTTTTTTACAAACCCATTACCCATGAAAAGTAGCATATAACAGAAATAAATTGTCGCCTGCAATTTCCGTTAATTTAAGCGGCCTGTCGAGTGTTCAGGATGACAAAACGGTGCATACAGTTTCCTAATTATATCCCACTTTGCACGTGCACTTGCGTGCAAAACGGGGTATTATTGACAAACTGTTTGCACCGTTCTGTCATCCTGAACGCAGGGTTGTAGTTTGGTCGTCACGTTGCATGGGGCAGTCTTCGGCTTGCATTGATTGAAATTTTCTACCTCGTTCAAATGAGCGGATTTAATTCATTGATAACACAATGAACTCCAGTCTCAAGGATCCTTGGTTCGAACGCCGCTTCTCCAGTCTGTTGGTTGAAACTTTAAACCGATGCCTCATCTTTATATAAGCTTTGTCGTTGAGTTGGACGCCGCAAAACTCCCTTAAAACCAATCAAAATAAAAACGTTCGCGAACCACTAAAGAAATGGTACTCCCTTTGTTCAATAATACCTCTGAAAATATGTAAACGATTTCGTTACCTAAACTCAGGATTAACATCGAGACCACTCTGAAGAGTGTCAAATTACCTTAAACCTGTAACGTATAAATGTTCATATATTTTTTATTTTCAAGTCTTACAGAAATAACGTCAGATATAAGAAATGGCAGTACAACCCCAGCCCGTTTATGGAGCCCAGCCACAGCCGGTATACGGAGCCCAGATGATCCAACAGCCCCAGAGTCAAATCGTGGTACAGCAACCAGCCGCGGACCTCAAGATGGTGAGCAGCCTGGATGGTCATAGAACATGGACAACGGATATGTTTGATTGCTTCAGTGACGACAGAACTTCGTGTATGTACGAGTAGTGTAGGCAAACTAAAACGGTGAAACGCAATCTTTTAGTATCAATAGTATTGGTAAAAATGTTCATTGAAATGATTCTACCAGTTGCTACTGTTAACAACATCGAGAAATTGACATAGTGAATGTTTTTGGAATGATTTGGGAAAGAAATCAAATGAGTGTGTGGAATGAGTTTAACTTAATGTTTAATTTTAGTGAATTTAATGGGAGGTAATCCAAAATCGCAAAATTTGTTCATCCTGAACAAAATTAGCGATACTTATTACCCCCCTTTTATAAAATACACTAGTATAAATGGCTTCCTTGGAGCGTTTTTTGAATTGTTTGAGTGGGGTTTTGGAGTGAATGAATGGAGCGCTGAGCGAGTGTTTTGGAATGTCTTTGATCTAGATGAGTGTCAATCTAAAGATTTTGTTAACTCTAAAGATATGGAAAATCGATCATATTGTCAATATAGGATGATCATTTATCGTATAAGTGCGATGCATTTATCGACAAGAAGAATGATTTTTAATGATTATGGAATGAAATTAAATGAGTGTGCGGAGCGAGTTTTTGGTTGACGTTCAAGGGTTCAAGGAAGGTTAACTAATTTCGCTAATTTTGTCCAATTGGACGAAACTATCTATATTCTTACCTCCTTTTAATACGATATACGTACTTTTCTGTTTGAGTGTTAACGAACCAATCAAATATTTTAAAATCAACACCTGCTAATCAAGTCGTAGGATAATTTGATAGTTTTGAATCAAATGTTGAACGTCTTGAACGATTTCGAAATGGGTTTTTATAATGATTTTGAAGTGTATTGATCGATTTGAGCGAGTGTTTGGAATGAATGTATGGGGCGCCCATTCAATGATTTAGAAAGATTTTGATTAGTGTCACTTTCACGGTGTTATTATTGTATTACATGTTTAATTCACGTTTTAAAGTGCGTTAACAATTACGGAGACATTCAAAATGGTTCAACGCGCCAGTGCGAAGCACGAGGGCATTGAAGCGTTTTGAGGTTCCCTGAAAACGTTTACGTCCGATAAAAACGTGAACTGATGCTATTGTTGCATTAAAAGAAAAAGATTAGTAGATCTATTCAAACAGAAGCAGAACGACCCGAAAACGTACATTTTATTCTATGTTTAAAATTATATTAATATGCTTGTCAATATTATTGTCAGTAGGGCTTATCGTGAATGGATAACTTGATACAGGGCTATTTGTGACCATTGAAGCAAAAAGGACCATCTCGATTGTGAGAAAACTACCGAACATTTCACAGCATGCTAATTTTCCAAATCTAGAATAATTGTTCTGCTTTCCTATGAAATATTCTTTTAAAAGTGTCTTCCAGATGGCTTCTACTGGAACATATCTCTTTTCAAATACACATGTTTTGGTTTTACAGAGTTCCAGAAGGCCCTTTTTCGCGTGCTAGATCACATTAGAATGAACCTCATTCATTGCTGAAATCATAGCATTCCTACAACATACATGTACTTGCACCACTCACTTAAACGGTAAAAAAAATGCTCCAAACTGATTCAAAACTCTCCTACGCGGCATGCAAATCGCCAAAACAATCCAAGTTTTAAATTTCTGGCGCAAATTTGGGAGCGTCTGATTGGTAGATAATGACGTGCAAATCTAATTATAGTGCAGTGTGTATGTATACACATGTACGTATTTGATAAATATGCGTACATTTATGAAGGAAAATAAAAAACCTAGAAACCGGTAAGAAATGTTTAGAAATTCTATTTGGGTGACTATCCAGGAACCATTTTTAGGAAACTTTAAGCTATCGCAATATCTTCCATTTCATCATGATATTATTGCCTTATATGCCGTGGTATTAATGTGCCACCATAGTAAAGGTATATTCCAGAAATTTCATTAGAACAAATGATTCCAGAAAAAGTGTTTAGTTAAGGCATATTTGTATGTAATTCTTTACGAGTCAGAATTATCAAACGACTTTTGCGTCTTCCAGGCTTATTCACGTGGCTTTTTCCGTGTGCAACTATGGCAGAAGTTTCAAAAAGAATGGGCGAGAACTTTTTGGTGGCTTTCTGCGTACCTGGTGGTTTGATAGCATTAAGGTCAAGGCAGAGAACTCTTGGTGGTATCAAGGTAATTAACACTTTCCTGTTTTACAAAATTTTGACCTGTCCAAATTCAAAGGTTTTTCAGACGAAAATTTAAAGTGGATTTAATTTGAAAAATAAACAATCAGTAGGGTAGAAAAAAAAAAAATGAAAAGAAGAAATTGCTTGTCAGAAGCAATTTCTTCTTTTTTCACAATGTTTTCTCTATCATAAACTCACAGGCACGTAAAAAGCTTGGATTAAACAGCAAAGTGTTAAAAACATCAATGCTAGTCATTGAAAACAGTTGTTGACCGTGTACATGCCGAAATGCAGGGAATAGAAAAAGCAACATCTGTTTTAATTCGCATATGAGTTTAATGACGACAAATGCATGAAGGTGAACTCAAAACTTTTTAATGATTATGATTCGTATTTATCTGCATAAGAAAAAAATAAACGTTAGGATATTTTGCATAAACTATACTGCCTTCGTCATAGCGCAGTTGGTAGCGCGTTGGACTGTCAATCTATAGGTCCCGGGTTCGATCCCCGACGGCGGCACTCATCCTTTCCGACTATTTATCTACCATCCATGGGTTTATAATCGTAGACCTATGTGGAACAACAGCTGGAGGCTAGGAAAGGATTTGATGGTAGTACAGGTGTGAGAAATACCAGGAATGCGTTATTAGGTGCTCCAGCCGCCGCGATATAACTGAAAAAAATGTTGAAAGCAGCATTAACTCAATTCAATCTATCAACCTCTAATCAGCTTTTATGTCTTCGAGAGCTCATCGTACGCTTACAAGCTTCAATTAAGTCAATGAAAACGCGTATTTTTTCTAGAGATTTTTTTAAATGTAGTTTACATTGATTAAGTTTAAATTGTTGGAACTGTAGTCCCAGTAGAAAAGGCCAGAATGTTTTTACCCTTTTTAAATCGTACTGCGAAGCAGTAGATTTATATCTACCGTTTTTCAGAAATCCAGTCTGTTTGACCCACTACATTTTTACCATTATCTTCTGAGCAATGTGTTCAAACCAAATTATGTGTTTTCAAACACCGAAGAAACGGCCTTTTCAGTCACAATCTACAAACTTTGTTTATACCTTATTTACTTTTCGACAAATAGAGAAGAGGCTAATACAAAATTTGATGTAATTTTCGCTTTTAGTAATTACCAGTTAGTATTTTCAGTGTTTATAACAAGATTTTCGGTTGAGTAAAGGAGTTGAAACGTACAATAGGTTAACTGTATAATTAATTTGTAGCACTTACAATATTACTGCTCTGAACTTTCTCGAACGGTCATTTACCAGTTGTAGGGCTGACAACCAATCAAATTCTGTTATGATTATCACTCGGTCAAAACCCACGCGTAAATTCAGACCACGTGGTATAGTGGCAAATGGACATCGTCTGCTCGAAATGTGTCAATTAACTTGTTTATCATTAGTCAATAGTCGTCTGCACTCAAACAAGGAGCGTGGGAAGTTTACTTTTTTTCGCATGTGTTAACAAATAGAAATAATTTTGTAATTTTGAAATATTTGATTTCAATGAGCACTCTGATCACGCTCTAATCCTATTTTCATTAAATTCAATTTTGAGTATGAAGAAAAATTATTAAACAACAAATAAACCGACAAAAACATACGATAAACTGATATAGGATAGCAGTAAGAGCGATCTATTTTTAGAACAACTCATGAATAATCATAGAGTGCTGCTAGATTTAATCGATTTGTCAGAAACCAAAGAAATAAATAGCATAGTTGGCGATTTCACGTGTTTCTTGAGGGAAAATGCATTTACAGTATTTGGGAAAACCCAATGCTTGAAATACAAACATGTTGGTAATCAAAATTGTAAATAGTTTAATGAAAAATGTTTGTTGCTAAACAGGCTTTTAAACTCTATAGAGAGAGGAATAATATTAACAGACAAGCTTTTAGCTTGGCGCGTGCTCATTATAACAACGTAAAAATCTGCTAAGAAATAATTTAGACTAGCAGAGGGCTATCGAATCAGCAAACTTTCAAAATCGGACCCACGAGGTTGGATGAGCTGGCGATGTCCTCGAAAAGATGGAGTGTTAAGACAAAAAACTCACAAATTTAAAGATTTTACCAACTTTTATTGTCCAAATTTGAGCCCTTTTGATTGGCGAACTATTGCACTATCCCAGCCTCTCAATGATGTACGATTTACAGTGCTGACAGCACTTTGATTTTATACATTAACCATTAATACAAAAAATACATTCGGTATTCATTTCCATTTATTTTACACCCTCTCTTTACTTTCAGGGTTCTATATGCGGTGACTGTCTATCATTGTGCTTCTGCTGTGTGTGTTCCCTTGGACAGATGGAGAGAGAGCTGTACGCCATGAATATTTAAACATTCTTTCAACGTTGACATATAAATTCGGGATTAATGGCCTTCTGTGATACACATAGTAATATTAGACTAATATTGTTATTAAGATGGGGGAACCGTAATAGATCCGCAACATTTCGGCACTCATGAACTTTCACAATGTTGACTAAGGTTTCCTAATGAAGATCATTAAGAAACCTCGGTTAACACTGTCAAAGTTTATTTCTTCCGAAACGTTTCGTAACTATTACGGGTCGATAACCTAAGGCATGTACTTTAACAGAACCGATACACTTTGCACAGATTGAAGATTGATAATGTCTGAAAACCATTTTGGGCTACGACTTCATTCTGTAATTAAAAAGGTACAAGAAAAAATGCAGAGGGGAGGTTATCGAGGATTTTATAGTTAAAAGGGACCATGAAATAACGAGTTATGAACGTTATGGCGCAAAAAAGATACCGAATCATTAAACGTTAAAACGTAGGAATTTATCTCCCGCCTAAACACAGCGAAATAACGATTCGCGAACACACAAGGAAAATAAAATAATGGTTCGCAAACGCAAGGACAACGATATCACGGTTCTCACACGGTATAGCAGTGGAATTACAACTCGTGAACATCCGAAGGCGACTTCAGTACTTGCGAATAAAAGTTCGGCGAAAAAACGATTCGCGAAATTCAAGATATCGTAAAAACTTCGCAAAATTTAAAGGCAGTTAGAAAAAAGACTTGAATATATTTCTTGTCCGGTTGACCAGCTTTGTGCGTATATTGTGCAAAGCGGGTTATTTCAAAACATAGGCTACACAAGCGCTTTTCTTCCTGAAAGAAGGGTTGTTACAGTTAATAACATCGTGAAATTGACATACATCTCAATCAAAACCATTCTAAATCGCTCACTCAGCGCATCAATCGTTCATTCCAACCACTCACTCAAACCATTCAAAAACGCTCCAAAATGACTCAAAAAGAAAGGGTCAACAACTACCTTCAAAATGGATATAGCTAGAAAAACTGCAATTTCAGTGACTATATTATTATAAGCGTCTGATTGTTTCTAGAAGAAATATGTAGCTATTCATGTATGCGTATTTTATCAAAGGGAGGTAATAGAAATCGCCCTCAACAAAATTAGCGCTTTTGGATAACCTCACTTTAATTTCACTCAAAACTCACTCTGTGCACTCGTTTAACTTCATTAGAAAATAATTTAAAAATCATTCACTTGGTCATTTTCACGACGTTGTTAACTGTAACATAAATGTCGTGGTTTTGATGTAACCTTATGCAACAGAACACCTTTATTACGTAAGACGCATTTAAGACTGTGCAAACACTACAAAAATGTGCAATATCCATTTTCCCATTTTGCAAATCGTAAGTGGCGAATCGTCAGAGGGCGACCAAAATGTCGAATTTTTTAGACTGTTGGTAAGAGATTTAGGCCGCCCATCTTTGAAATTGTAACCCGTCACGAAAATGGACCATATTTGATCTATGAAATGTATCCGTGTATTTCAAAAATATATTGGGTCCAAAAAAGTCAAGGAGAGGTCGCGTTTCTTTCATAGGAAGGTAGACTGACCATACATTCGGAAAATTAGCAAATTGCCAAAAGTGTCGACCATAAATTAAAAGGAAAAAACATATTATACAACTTTATATAGATCTACACCATTCGTCTCCGTCCATTCCAAACGCCGAGTAATTTGCTGACTCAACATTTTGTTATAAATACAGATATTTATATTATTTATATGTATAAACATTGTTTTCTATTTGTACGAACAATCTTATTTATTACTTAATATATTAAAATTAAAATTCTTTTTTTTGTTGTTGTTGTTGTTGTTGTTGTTTTCTCGTGGTTCTATGCATGAACAAATAAAAGATGCCAATTAGAAATAGATAATATTCGAGAGTTTCAGCGCAAGACTGCACTTAGTGTATATAGACACTTACAGTAGAACAGTCTTGCTGAAGCCTTGAAATGTGTTTCGTATACCGAACAAATATTCATTCATATCTCTTTTAATAGTTTTTCAATGTTCCATGTCAATCGTAAGAGAAGAAGTTCACAGATCGCTGCTGTCAATTAAAACCCAATGACCAATCAAATCTCTCAGTTATATCGGGGTGACTGTTGAAATCCGTTATTTTCCGCCAACGTTGTCCATTAAGACAGGTAGTGCGAAAAGCAGTTCGTCGGACCGAATTATCACTGGGTCCTTGACTTCCATTCTCGACCTCGGCGTATATTTCTTCTCTTTCAAGTTCGTTCTTAATCAGATTAGAACACAACAGAAGTCTACACAAGGTACATCGTCAAACACATATACAATGTAACAAATATTTAAACACGTGAATCAATAGCGTTTCAATACATTTTGGTCATTAAACACAGCATATCAATTAGAGAATTAGTTTTTTATTGAAATTTCACAAATTTACTTATGTTGGTTGTATTTGGTTTTCTATTTTACTTCGTAGAAGAAATAACTCCATAAGAAAAAAGCACACATTAATTATACACAATGACTTTTCGCACGTTGACTGAAGAAAGCGACACAACTTAAACACTGCTGGACTTACGTAAAGACTCTTTTCCAAACTTTAGTGCTCAGGTCTTTATAAAGAGGGCATACACATATAAAATGATATACATCTTCTGTATCACAAAATATTTTCTATGATAAAATTATATATCTAAATCCAAAAATATGCAGAATCTCTCATTTCTCGGGATTCTCTTTTGACCATAACGACCGGTGAATTCTAAGACAATGAGCAGATAATCGTATTCTCGTTCTATGAAATCTCAAATCATGTGGAACCAAATCTAATTAGGGTTCCTAAATACAGGATGTCTTAAGATAAACGTAAATCTATGCTGAATTACAGGGTTTGGATTAGAAGGGATGCCGTTGTAGTACTGGTGAGAAATATACCAGATATCCATAGTTATGTGCTCCAGCCTCTGTAATATGACGTATCTTTTTAAATATGCGTTTAACCTCAATAAAAAAAACAAAAGGCACTTGATAGGTGATTTAAAGGCCGTTACTACAGCTTGACATTTGGTTGATAATCGTCAATGTAAGCGGCATTAACAGATGGTGCCCAAAGCTGCGTTAACCCCCATTTCAAAAACAAAAGAAACTAGGTGGGCTGCCTCAGGCCGTAACAACAACTTGAAGCCTGTAGTCATGACGACATTGGTCGTCCATCAACGGATTCCTGTTTGTTTCGAGTACACGACCACATGGTTTGCAGACGAAGGCGTTGCTATATCGATGGCTCAGCGCGAAACGGTTGTAACTCCCTATAAACATATAGGGAGTTACAACTGTTTCGCACTGAGCCATCGATATGTGACCCGTCAGGCGAAATGGACTAGTTGAGTCGATATTCTTCATATTTGAATAATTGATATAATCTCTGTTTTAAAATACTACCTCCCTATTTCTCTCGAAAAAGTGTCTGGCCAATTGATTAGTTGTTTAACAACCCTGAGCTTTGGTTTTCGCACATATTATAAGCAATACCTTTAAATATCGACTTATCCATTCATCAACCAATCAACAGTTTTAAATCATCTTTAGATTTTTTTTTCATATGTATAATTCAATTTAAATCTATAATTCAATTAACAGCATCGTGAAATTGAGAATGTGAATGATTTTGGAATGAAATTGAATGAGTGGATTTTGAGTTGTTTTTAAAGGGAGGTAATCCAATGGATGAACAAAATAAGCGATAATTAATACCTACCTTAAATACAATATGCATACAAGTTCTATATAAATATTCATATTTCTTCAAGAACAAGTCGAACACTTTCAATTTCAAATATGTCAGTGAAATCGCGTTTTTTAATTGCTATATTTATTTTGAATGGTGGGCTGAGTGAGCGATTTTACTGGTTTTGATTGATATGAATGTCAATTTCATGATGTAACTTACTGTACATTAACAAAACATTGCACCGGTCTCCGCCATCAGACTCCAAGTGTTCAAACATAGGGCGTCATGGGTTTGAAGCCCGTCGGCGACACATATCCTTCCCGACATTTTTCTTCTGTAGTAGACATTCGTAACCTAAGTTGGATACAATTAACAACATCGAAAAGACAACAAGGTGAATGATTTTGGAATGTATTATGAATGAAATTGAATAAGAGTGTGGAACGAGTTTTGATGAATTTAATGGGAGGTAATCTAATTTCGCAAATTTTGTTCAGGGTGAATATTAATTACCTCCCTTAAATGAAATAGGCATAGATGTTTTGTAAAAAGCTTCCTATTTCCTCAAGAAACCATCAGACGCTTACAATTTGAGTTATGTCCGTTTTTCAAGCTTTATTTATTTTTCACATAACGTAGTTGATTCTTTCTTTATTCAGCGGATTTAGAGCGTTTTTGAATGGTTTAAGCGAGTGTTTAGAATATATGAATGGAACGCTGAGCGAGTCATTTGAAATGGTTTTCACCGAGATGGGTGTCAATTTCGCAATGATGTTAACTGCGGCAGCATGATGCACGGATGGGATGTTATAAAAGCACTGGTGTGAGGATTGCATTGTTAAGTGCTCTAGTCGCCGAGGTATGACTTACAAATTGTTAAAAAGGGCGTTAAATCTTATTAAAAAAACGAAACATTGCTTGTTAATTGCTTATATTCCAACCCATTTGACATGCATTCGCTTATTTTTCTCTTGAAATTTTTTTGGTGATCTTAACTGTCATAATAATAGCAATTTTATAAGTAGCAGTTTTGAGAGGTTAAGATAAACAACAAAACATATTTTGCAAATATCTTAACACTCATTTCTGAAAGCTTTTAATAGAATCCAATCGTCACTTTTGTCTATGCCCTAATCTTACATAAGATATCCGAATATAGTTTTACAATAGAAAGATCAACAAGTTTAGACAAATAAAAAATATCAGAGAAATAACTGCTCGAGATGATTGGATAAAAAGATTGTTTCTAACAAATACCTTAGTTACATATTTGCACATGTACATAACATACATAAAATTTCAATTTTAAGATATTTTCTTCATTCATCACTTGGAATTTATCGTCGAAAGGTATGTGCTTAGTTATCTATTATTCATTTTACTAAATATATATTTTATCAGAAATCAACAAACAATAATTATTATTTAATAATTTACCATTGCATTCAAAACAGAAATTATTGTACACAGTCCATGTCAACAAATAACCTTTAAAAGTGTAAGTCTATTATTTTTTTTTACTAATTGTATATACTTAGATGTACATGTATGTTGTTAGTCTTAACTATATACATGATAGGACAAATAATGTACACTTATGTTTGACAATCGACAAAATCTTTCGTACGTGCATTCTCGAAATGTGTTTATTTATGATTTATTACCCTTTCTAGTTCGACCCAAAATATTGAACTGTGACCTGTCACGCGAAAAGGGACCATATGGGAACTCTGTAAAATGTATATTTAAAAAGAGATTAGGTCCAGCATAGGCCGGTGGTCGTATTTATAAAATTATTTGACTAGAAGGTAGTTTGATCTTTGGAGATTCAGAAAATAAGCATATTAAGAAAAAAATCGACTCTAGTCAGTCTGCGCAGTCCGCACAGCCTGACTAGGGTCGACACTTTTAGCTTAACCAAATGGTCCCTTTTCGCGTGACGGGTCACAAATGTAAAAATCGCACCAGCCCACCATTTTATACTTTAGAAAGTAAAGAATGGGGAAAAAGAAGAAAATTACTTGCAGGTATCATTTTCCCTCTTCCCACAACATTTTCTATCACGCGGATTTGCTCATTTCCAATTTACCACAACTGTTTTGTCACCAACCAGGTTCAATTTGGATAAGTCAAAAAAATGAAAAAAAAAGTGTGTGTGTGGGGGGGGGGGGGTAGAAAGACGTATATAGGTTGAATATTGTTCTCAAGTTTCATATACCTGTTTCCAAATGATAATGTATAAATTACATGTCACATTGTCTCTAGGTTTAGCATAATCTTCTGAGGAAGTGGGCGAAACTCTAGGTTCTTAAAATTCGTCATCTGTCTCTGCCATGCGTTCTCTACCTGAACAGGTTTGCGAACATTTAAAGTAATTGTGTGTGTGTATTTCCGTTCATTTATTGTCGCTACCGTAGCACATGCCCATATGAGCGACGCCCCGAGAAGACGGTTAGTTGTTACGGGGAATTGTGCAAGGATACATGACGGAACTACTGCTGAGATCCGCCAGGGTTCTTTAATGAGCACGGTGTTATGCACCGTCTCACGGGACTTCGGTTTAACGTCTCACCAGAAAGATAATTAGTTTTTTAGTATGCCAGCCCGGGAATTGAAAGTGACGCTGTCGAACTTCAATAGTTTTAAAGTCCGGTGCGCTACCAACTGGGCTAATCAGGCTGGCGAGACCTATTTTACCACTCAGCGAATTTATGTACACTTGCTAACTATGGTGATATCTGTAAAACACTTTGAGAACGTTTTCATCTTAAACTCATGGTCGCATACTACATGTACTTGATGTTTCGCAGAGGCACGCGAATGCCTTATGTTCATGTTACAAACCACACACAGACAAATAATGATTGGTTTTCAGTTAACAACATCGTGAAATTGACGAGGTGAATGATTTTGGAATGATTTAGAAATGAAATTGAATGAGTGTGTGGTGCGAGTTTTGAGTGAATTTAAGGGGAGGTAATCCAATATCGCAAATTTTGTTCGGGATGAACAAAATTAGCGATATTGATTACCTCCCTTTAATAAAACATGCATACAAGTTCTATAGATAGCTTCCTATTTCTTCAAGAACCTATTAGACGCTTACAATTTGAATTCTGTCAGTAAAATCGCGATTTTTCTCTTTCCAAATTTATTTTTAATGACTTTGATGATTTTATATTTTTCAACGGGTTTGAGGGTTTTTGAATGGTTTGAGTGAGTGTGTGGTTGAATGATTTGAATGGAACGCCGAGTGAGCGATTAAGAATGGTTTTGATTGAGGTGATTGTCAATTTCTCGATGTTATTAACTGTAACCGACACTTGTCATCTAACTTTTTTACCGTTTTGTCTTTCAGATTAACATAATAAATCATTCAGTATGGCAGTACAGCCAGTAAATGGACACAATCTAAACGGACACCATATGATCCAACAACCCCAGACACAAGTCGTGGTACAACAGCCTGCGTCTGACGCTAAAGTTGTCACCAGTCTGGATGGTCACAGAACGTGGTCTACTGATATGTTTGACTGCGTGGATGAGAGAACATCGTGTAAGTATATCTCGCCATCTTTAAGATCGTATTCTCGGTTATACTTAAGCCATATTTAATACATCTTCACAAGCCAATGGTTGTAGCCTAGTGGTAAATGCATTCGACCCGTAACATTGAGGTCCATGGTTCGAGCCCATTTTCGCCCGGGGCACTTAATAACACTTAATAGCCAGCCCCAGTTCACCCAGCTGTAAAATTGGGTAGCAGTGGGTTTAAACCATTGCCTCTCTCTCAGGGACGTGAAAACATCAGGATTGAGCGTACGAGAGCGATTCTATAAGCTTACACTTTCGTCGCAATCGAACTAAAATAAATTGGTAATGAATAAACTAAGCCAAGGGTTGTAGCTCCAGAACCCTTGGCTTGCGAAGATGTATTTAATGTTACATGTAATAACTGCTTTCATTGGAGTCTACAGTTAATAACATCGTGAAATTGACATTCATCTCAATCATAACCATTCTAAATCGCTCACTTAGCGCTCCAATCATTCATTCCAAACACTCACTCAAACCATTCAAAAACGCTCAAACCTATTGCAAAACATAGAACCAACAACGTCATTCAAAACAAATTTTGACAGAGAAAATCGCGATTTCTCTGACATAATTCAGATTGTTAGCGTCGCATAGGTTCTTGAAAAAATAGGAAGCTATGTATAGAACCTGTATGCATATTTTATTAAAAGGGGGGGGCGGTAATTAATATAGCTAATTCTGTTCATCCTGAACAAAATTTGCTATATAGGATTACCTCCCATTAAATTCATCCAAAACTCGCTCCACATACTCATTCAATTTCATTCCTAAATCATTCCTAAATCATTCACCTTGTCAATTTCACGATGTTGTTAACTGTATATCGTGGTTATACAATACCGAATTTACTAAACGAGTAATCTGTGAACAGATATGACTGAAAGCTTGTTTAAATCTGTTTGTCTAAAACCCCGTTCATTCAAACAAATAAATAAATAAATAGATAAATAGATAAATAAAGATTATTACGATTTTTTTCATTTTTATTATTTATTTGTTTTCTAGATGACGAGTTTGATATATTTTGGCATTTTAAGAACTCATATTTGATATTCTTTTTATAATATGACTCTTCCGAAAAATCAACGAAATTCGCACTATTCACTAATCACAATTTTCTCCCGTACTGTATAACGCCGTTTGCAAATTGACTTTATCGCACCAATTGTGACGTCATTTTAACGGTTACAAATAGCATTGCTAAACGCTGATTTTCAATAATTTTACACCAGATTTATAAGATCCGTGTTATATTTAGAACACAAAACGGTTATTCGTTCAATCCTGCGACAGATGACATAATTTGCAAGGACGTGTCTCCCATTACGGAAGTGCGTATTCAAAATAAATTCTCTGTCGAAAGATATCGTTGATTACTGATCATTACTTCGTTGATGCAGCTTTTTAGAGCTGTAGCATCGATCTTTTGACCATTCATCAATGTTGTTATCAATTAAAGTGTCTTTGGGGACCAATTACTTTACTTTATCCTCAATTTTTCGCCAAAATGAGCGGATGGTGGTCAATTTGATTTACTTTTAACCTAACTCCTTATATTTTCGGGTGGTCGCCTATTTTGCGTATGAATTTTAAAATCTTAGCAACGCCCATGAAATATATATATATATATATATATTTATTTATTTATTTATTCAATACAATTTCAGGTCTTTTCACGTGGCTGTTACCCTGTGCCACGGCGGCTGGAATAGCAAAACGTCTGGGAGAAAACGTTACGGTGCCTTTCTGCGTACCCGGTGGTCTTGTAGCTCTTAGGACAAGAATGAGAACTCTTGGTGGAATTAAGGCAAGTAACCATTTAATTTTGTCGTTGGCTCACCGCGAGAGTGTTTCGAGGGAGGAAAAATTGAAAAGTTGCATTTGGTTACTCGGCATTAACTTATAATTTTTACATTCGGCACTTCAGCACTATGATTTTACTACAATTTTACCAAGGTTTCTATGTAGCATGACTTAATTCAAATCCAGAAAATGTGCTTTCCCGTTGAAAAATATTTATACGTACAGTTATTTAAATCGTTAAACTGACAAGTACCTCGATCAAATTTATTCTCGATCGCTCGCTAAGCGCTCAAACCATTCATTCCAAATACTCAGGTGAACCATTAAAAAAGCTCCAAAAATGTCCACAGACACTCCATAATCGATCAAATCGCTCGACATTTAATTCAAATCGATCAAATCTTTCCACGATATTTTTGTCTGGTTTCCGCTTTTTTTTATCAACTGGTCGGTGAAGACATTCAACGCAAAAGTACATAGATTCTAATGCAAATGACTGCCTCGGTGACCGAGTAGTAAATGCACTCAACTCGTAACCTGGAGGTCCGTGGTTCGAGCCCCACTGTCACCCGGGGTGTATGTATGGGCAAAACACTTGATAGCCAGCCCCAGTTCATCCAGCTGTGGAATTGGGAAGTAGTGGGATTAAACCACTGCCTCTCTCTCAGGGACGTGAAAACACCAGGATTGAGTGTTCGAGAGCTATATAAGCTTAAGCTTTCGTCGCAATTGAACTTAAATAAATTAGTATAAACTAACGCAGGGAGGTAAAAATATCACTAACTTCGTCAAAGTGGACGAAATTAGTGTGGGTTTTTTTATATTACTTCACTTTAATATCATTCTAAACTCACTCCTCTCACTCATTCTACTTTCATTCTTCAATTATCCCGCAATCATTACTCTTGTCAATTTCAGGATGATATTATCTGTATAAATGTACAGTATATTTCATTGTCTTTACTTTTCAGGGTTCTATATGCGGTGATTGTCTTTCCACGTGTTTGTGTTGTGTTTGTTCTCTTGGTCAGATGGAAAGAGAACTGTATGCCATGAATCTTTGAAAAATGAGTTCAACGATATATTTCACTTACGAATCGGACGATGAACAAGAATTGCGAACTGGTACAAAAGATATCTGTGATATTTGGAAAAAAATAAAATTCATTGCTTCTTTTAAAATACAAAAATTAAAAATAAAAGAAAAAATAAAGAAATAAATAAAGGTTGTTATTTTATGCTTATAGTTAAACGTAAAAAACAATTCAAGAATGAAAGAGAAAGTTTAAACCCTAACGCTTTCTTCACACCAACACACAAGTTTCAATAGATTCAGCAGTTAATGTAATTATTTTTTCTTAATGTTTTTCGGTGGATTATCGAGAATAAAATGTAGATTATCATTTGATAAACTCAACGCCTAACTAGTGAAATTATCAAAATCTTATACCCTGCTCCGTTCGTGTCATCCTACCTGACGTCATGTATACTTCATGATGTTCACTAAGCGGAGTTGAATAAGTGAACATTATGAAGTATAGCTTTTGTTGTTCACTCAATGCAAAAACGATTTTCCTTTATTTATTCATGTTTAATGGATTGGTACATGTACAGTTTAAACATCGTGAAATTGACAAAGTGAATGAATTTGGAATGGTTTTAGAGTGAAATTGAATGAGTGTGTTGAGTGAGTTTTGAGTGACATAAAAGGAAGGTAATACAATGTCGCTTTAAATTTGTTCAGGATTAACAAAATTATCGATATTAATTACCTCCCTTTTATCAATAAACCAGACACTTTGAAATCCACATCAGCCACTATAAACGTAGAATAATATGATCGGTTTGATTAAAATGTTAATCGATTTGAACAATTTCTAAATGTTTTCTAATAATTTTGGAGCGTTTTGGATCGATTCGAACGAGTGTTTGGAGCGCTGATTGAGCGAATTAGAATGATTTTGATCGGATTTAGTGTCAATTTCACGATGTAATTAACTGTGTGAAGGTAAAAGGAAAGAAGAATTTTCGTTCAAGATTCTGAAAATTACCATACTACGTAAAGTCTCGGCCTTGATCAGTCTGCGCTACCCGCACTGTCTGACCAGCCATGCGTTCATGATGACCAAACGGTGCAAACAGTTCTCCAATTATACGCCGCTTTGCACGTGCACTTGCATGCAAAGCGGGTATAATTGGAAAACTGTTAGACGTCGCGCACGGTAATGATTAACATTTGAAATTGCACGTATCCCGTAAAGTTCCGTCTGTCTTTTTTCCAAAACTGTTGGTCAATTGCTATGTTCATTACACCAATGAACCACAAGAAAGCATACTTTTAAAGTATGTTTGTTAGAAGAATAGAGAAAAATCATATTCCAGTTGAATTCAATTTCTTTGTCACCAAAACTCTTAATTTACGTCTGTAAAGCATAAAAATCATGTGTGGGTAGATTTCTTTAAAACCCTAAAATGCGGTAAATAGTTCATGAAAAATAATGAGAATCTTAAGATTTGCGCGAGAAGCGACATTACTTTAGTTGGTGAACTAAAATGACCGTCAGTAAAATAACAAACAATTTCTAACTAAATGATTTTCAAAGGTTTCCACTATAATATAACATATAGAGAAATGACCTCCGCCCATAAAATAGATACTTTTCCTCCGATCACAATTATTTTTTTTTAGGACTGATAAAAGGTCACCCAAGGATCATTTATACAAAATTATATTGGTATCCATCAATTGGAATTTGAGAAAACTCACCTTTTTTACCATATTTGGAAATTAGCCACACCCATTAAATCCATGTTTTCCATTGGATCAAAATTTCTTGCAACAACTTTGAAAGAGGGCCACCCAAGGATCATTCCCGTGAAGTTTGGTTGAAATTCACCCAGTAGTTTTTGAGGAGACGATTTTTAACGAAAAAAGTTTACGACCGGAAGCACGACGGACACAGTGCTATGACATTAGCCTCAGTGGAGCTAAAAATTTCAAAGTCCACGATACTAGTAAACCCGTGCGATTTTGCACGGACACCGTAAGCCTCCCTACGATTTTTGAGCTACGGCTTACTTAGGTCGTCTTACGGTTTCTGAAGGCAATTTTAAACTAGGCTTCAAAGGGTTTGTACAAACAAAATAACAATAGCCAAGTATTGCTATTGACCGACTTAAAAAAATGGAAGAGTTTTGGAGCGGTTTTGCTTTTTTCGTGGCGTCTTAAACGACATAAGTCAGTGATTAGCGTGCTATGAATGTAGCGCTGGTTAACAATGGAATTGTCTTTTTCACGATGTTTGTAGCTGTAGCTATAATACGCCTAATGAAAAAAGCGATTTTTGGAATTCGATTTTTACTAAAAAAAAAGGTACGGTTAGGACGAAATTCAAATTCTCAACTCTCCGTCTCAAGGTCATATTAATTAAACTAGATCACCAAAAATCGCATTTGGAAGAATTTTATTCAGTTTTATATTGAAGCTGTATTTACACCACGCCACATTTTCGCGCAACGAGAATGTTATACTTGTGTGGTGTCCGTAATCGACCTCTTGATCAAGAGGTTCAGAGTTCGATCAGCAGATATACTATGAATCTTTAATGGGACCACACATTCAGTGCGACTGTCTTGAGACATTTGATTCGATCAAGTAAAACTTCCCAGTTCACATGTGCACGTATAGCAAACATTGAGAAGCCTAGACAACATCTAAATGAAGTAAAATAATGCCTTGCCGACTGAATATGGGTTAAGACCTTATCCACTGATGAAGCACAAAGGGTTAACTCTGTTAACTGTGCATGTGTAGATGCTGGCCAGATGCATCAATTTGCGGACACGTGAAGTTGTTGGAAATGTCATGCAAAGGCTCATTTATTTGGTTATGTACAACGGGTCCAGGAAGGATGCAGAGACTGATTTACTAAACATCTTACGATCATTTTTTACGTAGGTCAAAGATTAAAGTTGTTTTACGGTAGTAACTAAATATGGATTTCTGCCATGCATCATCTCATTGAAATCGTCTTCTTAAGACGATATCAATGTGATATTACAAGGCAGAATCTAATAAAGAATGAAAACACCCGGTACCGTTTGTGATATTAACTTATCGATTAATTTTCATAGGAAGTAAAGTAAAACTGGCCCCAGGTGCACAGGCTTAGCAAAAGCATTGCTTTATGGACATGTGAAATTATCGGAAATATCATACACAGGCTCATTTATATGGTTATGTACAAGGGATCCAAGTGCACAGACTGGCCAGACGTATCCGTATCGCGAACATATGACATGGTTGGAAATGTCATAAACAGGTTCACTTAATAGGTAGTGTACAAGGGATCCAAGAAAGATCATAGTTCCTTGAAAATGATTTACAGACATTTTGCAAAGAAATGTTCAATAACGCGGTGCTCTAAGTTAGAAAAAAACAAACTTTAATTCATATCAATATTTGTAATAACAATCAGAGATAAGAAAAGAAGAAAAAAACAAGTCATAAATACTGAAATGATGTAAATTCAAAACAATTGCACCATACGAGGTGCAGCCCAGAACTACAGGTTCTAGATTTAAACTATGAACCATAGCGTATTCTGACAAATGAAAAAGGTATCGATCCTTAGCTGTCAAGATTTATCAAGACTTTGTAAGCTATCCAGCTCTGTGTTCAGGAAACAAAATGTTTGAAAACGATTAGAATTTGTTTCCCGCTCAGAACGTGGCAAGGCAGGGTAACATTTCTGCATTGTTTGGCAAATGAGCCTGTGCATGACATTTCCAAAAATTTCAAATGTGCGCAAAGCAAAGCTTCTGGCAAGCCTGTGTGGCTGCACAGACTGACCAGAATCTTTACTACGCGCTAATATATAGACATGGTCTTAATGCAATCAGCATGAATTATTATTGCATTGTGTCATTGTCAATGGTAACCAACATGTGTACCTCGCGAAATTGTTGGAAATGTCATGCACATCCTCAAATGTTTGAATCTTGTATGCAGTTCTAGTTTCAGTTTGTTTCCATCTCAACAATTTTTCTAAATCTCTAATGGCAACAGTTAAAAAGTGACATTTTATCATATCCTAAATATTTTCTTTAAATACAATCTCAAGTTGACATCTGCTTGTTCCAATCTCTTTAAATATCATTCTTCAATACGATTCTTAGAAGGATATTTTTTGTTTGACTGATTACACAAACATGGACTAGGCGTAAATGGACTATCTATTTGTAGTGAATATAGGGATTTTTTTTCCAAGCCCTTATGTGTTTTTTGAAATTTTACTCAGTTCAAAATCAAAGAATTTTGCAAAAGACAATAAAAAGAAGGTGTATTTATAGAAGAAACTATTATGTGTGGTAGAAAATATTGTGAGAAAGGCTGAATTACAAACAATTTTTTCTTTTGCTTCAAAATATTATCTAAAGTACAGAATCACAGGACATGCAGAAAAATAAATTTAGTTTCATATTTCTAGAGCACATTTTGTTACATTTTATCATCGGGTATCAACAATAAAAACCCAAAACTTTGAAAGCAATACAGTTGCGGATCCAGAGGGGTTCCAGGGATTCAAAGAATCCCCCCAGAATCCTAGTTATTTCATTCTAGTGGACAAATTCATTTAAATTTTGTAACACCAGGAAAACAACCCCCTATTTGTAGTGTTTGAAACAAGGTAACTTAAAATCTTCAATTAAAATATATCTGAGGAACAGAAATTGAGAAATTAATCCCATAGTATCACTGTCTATATAGATAAAGATACTTTGGGACTAATTAACAAATCCCTAGACCAGGTTGAACTCCCTTTTTGGAAACCTTTGATCCCCTGCTGCTATAACAAAATCTTTGACAACACCATAGGGATTACAATTCCTCAACTTTTAGTTGAGCTTAACATCTCAAAAGTACATTGAACTGATGCATTTTTGGCATTGCTCACTCACATCATATTTAAACATTTACACATGAAATTAATGAATTGAGAAGTCAAGAAACACATTCAAAACATCAACTTATACATTGCATCATGATAATATGACTCTATTAATGAATACTGTTATTTTTTATTTTAATGAATTATAATGAAGCACATTTGATAAGTTAATTGACACAATAATTGAACGTCTAAAATTTTTGAAGAACTGACTACCCATTAATTAATCTCTTATTCATTTGACTACACTATTATGATGAACACATTTTGAACAGAAACAAAAACATATGTAAATGCAGGCTTATGAAACTATTTACAAATGGACCAATTATAGATCCACAACATTTCGGAACTCATGATATTTCACAATGTTAACGGAGGTTTCCTGATGAAAGTCATAAGGGAAACTTCGTTTTACACTGTTACAGTTCAGTTTACTCTGTTAAAGTAACTTCCATTTTTAGATCAATATTATTCATAATTGAGTAAATAATCAAATAACAAAGAAGAAATTAATTGTTATAATAAATAATATCTCCTTTTCCAAAAACATTTTATACCACTTAGAGTGGTTTCATTGCAAATTGAACACACTATACATTATCCTATGTATTCTTTCCTGTTAGCTGCCAAGTCTGCTCAGTGTCTGCCATTCACCCTTTTGTTGACTTGTTTAAAAACCATCCACCTTTTTACATTGAGTTTCATTTCATATTCCTTCTTTCAATTATGAGCTTTTATAACCTTAACATGGCTACAAGTGACTTAACACAACACTGGTCAAAATATGCAGCTGTTATAGACAAAATATTAAAGTGTGTTAAAATTTTGGGGGAAAAGTGTCTATGAAACACTCATGATGTCCTCAAATTATTTTTTTTTTAATGTTCAATCTTGGTAATCACCTGACTTTTTATGGTAATCACCTGACTTTTTAGGTGGATTTACAATCTGATCTCACTCAGTGTAACCAGGGCATAGTAATTTTAGTTAGTATCATGTGTTTAAGATGTTATCACAATTCTTTGGTAACAAACCATAATACTGCCCCGTGTTAAGGATGATAAAGCAATGTAAACATTTGCAAATTATACCCCCCTTTGCACCTACATTTGAGTGCAAAACAGTGTAAAATTTGCACACAAAATTAAACTTTAAAAAAGTTGAATTCAAGACTTTAGGTCACCAATTTATAAATTCATATTCATTTCTGGTACATGGCCATATGTTTTGATGATAAATGAACCTGTGCGTGACATTTCCAACAATTTCATGTGTGCGAGAAGGACAGAAGTTCAGCAGCCTAGACAATAATGCAGTACATTAAAATTAACCTTGGGTTGTGAACAGAAACTTAAGGTCCTTAGCCATCTGCCAGTGCACATTGAAGACTCTTATCAGACAGCGGCTGCACAGGCTGATCTGTGTATTAACATTGCACATATGTAAATTGTTGGAAATGTCATGCGCAGGGTCAAATGATATTTTGACAAGCTCTTCCATGTCAGAGGTCAAGGGTGTGGCCAGCTATAATATAAATGTTAAAAAGTGCTGTGTGTGAAACATTTATGTCCCGCAAAAAGGGCAGGTCACCAGCATATTCCTTGTCAATATCTCTTGTGCTCTTAGAAAACATAAGGTGCCCAAATGTACAAGTTTTTAATCTAACTAAGGACAATAACTCAGTAAATATGAATATTAGAGTTACAACTCCTGTGAAGTTTCATGATTATAGCTTGCATACTTTTTGAGATATACACTGGACAAAAACGGTCTACATGCAGACTGCAGGGTTAATTCGGACCAGCAGATAGAATGACTGACATGTACAAAGCAATAATCCAATTCTTCTTCAAAGGCCAAAATTGTGTCGTCATTTGGACTGTGGCAGCCCTGAAACAAGGATTTGTTTCACATTTCAATGGCTCAGTGTAAAACAGTTGTAACTGCCTATATGTTTATAGGCAGTTACAACTGTTTAACACAGAGCAAATTATTTGGTCTCTTGACCCAAAGGTCCTGAGTTGGATTCCCGGTAGAGGCTATCGATCTTGGTTCTATCATTGGCCCTCACATTCAGCGCAAGTCCTGGTGAATTTTCCAGGAAGCAGAATCGAGAGGGATTAATCTAAGTTGTAAGAACTTGTTTCCCAATCGATGTAATTAAATAGGTTTAAACCAAGCCAATGATTTGATGTATGTAATGTTTCATTCTTCTTCTAACTCTTGCACTTCCACCTCTATTTCCCCTTCAAAGGCTCGTGGAGATTCTTTTCCAAAACAATCAAAGAGAAAATCTTCCATACTGTTGAGTAAATGTGTTCTAGTATTACCTCCGTCTAACCAGTGTTGTTGGTCTGTGTAAATCTAGTAAATACAAAATAAACATTGTTTTATGTTTCCGATCCATCATGGAACAGGGAACCATTTGGCAAGTCTAAAAGTACATGTATCTAGAACAAGAGTACCATGATGGTCCTATATTGCTCACCTTCGTCCTTTTGACTTCTCCCTTAGAAAAATTAAATACTTGAAAGATCATTTAATGATCATTAAATTTTTCAAAGAAAGACATTACTCTATTTCTATGATCGCTGCATAAATTTCTAGCCTTTTCTAAACAAATTTCATGTGACCTGGCCAACATTCTGACCAAATTTCATAAAGATTGGGCCATATTTGTGGCCTCTAAAAAGAAAATAGTCATTTAGGCCCCTTTTCCCGTGATATGACATGGATCTTTCCAATTTTAAATAGGGTTCATCCTTGTGACTAACCATTATTCTGACCATGTTTCATGAAAATTGAATTATATTTGTGGCTTCTAGAGCGTTAACAAGAAAATTGTCATTAAGGCCCCTCTTCCCTTGATATGGCATGGATCCTTCTCATTTTCAATAGGGTTCATCTTTGTGACCTGGCCAACATTCTGATCAAGTTTCATGAAGATTGGGCCATATTTGTGGTATCAAGAGTGTAAACAAAAAAAATGTCATTAAGGCCCCTTTTCCAGTAATATGGCACAGATCCTTCCCATTTTCAATAGGTATCATCCGTATGGCTTGGCCAACCTTCTGACCAAATTTCATAAAGATTGGGCCATATTTGTGGCCTCTAGAGTGTAAACAAGAAAATTGTCATTAAGGCCCCTTTTCCCGTGATATGGCACGCATCCTTTCCACTTTCAATAGGGTTCATCCTTGTGACCTGGCCAACCTTCTGACCAAATTTCATAAAGATTGGGCCATATTTGTGGCCTCTAGAGTGTAAACAAAAAAATTGTCATTAAGGCCCCTTTTCCCGTGATATGGCACAGATCCTTCCCATTTTCAATAGGGATCATCCTTGTGGCTTGGCCAACCTTCTGACCAAATTTCATAAAGATTGGGCCATATTTGTGGCCTCTAGAGTGTAAACAAGAAAATTGTCATTAAGGCCCCTTTTCCTGTGATATGGCATGCATCCTTCCCATTTTCAATAGGGTTCATCCTTGTGACCTTGCCAACATTCTGACTAAGTTTCATGAAGATTGGGCCATATTTGTGGCCTCTAGAGTGTAAACACTAAGATTGTTGACGCTGGACGACAGACGACGGACAACAGACATCCAATGATCACAAAAGCTCTTTTTGAGCATGATGCGCTCAGGTGAGCTAAAAAGTAAAATACATCCTATATTCATAGAATATAAGTAGGCTGACATATATTTTCCCTTTACTAAAGTTTGAATAGTTTCTCATTATTACATCATCTTTCAGTTTTGGGCTTTTGACAAAAATGCAATTTTGATAGTGGTTTTGACCATAAAAGTACAAGTGATGTTTTTTTTTTCAAAAAAATCCTTTTTCCTATAACTAGTTTTATCAAAATTCATTTAGGTAGAGAACAGAAACCACCACTGTGAAAGGACTGTAACCCAGATGAGAGGACAGACAAAGCAATAGTCATATATTCCTTCTTTCATGCATGTAAACTAAATTAGTTTTACCTTGATCCAATAATAATGGCCTTTCTTCAATAATTTTCATGGAATATCTCCTAACAGAAATACTTATTTGGAAACATACTCAAAATTGAATACACAAAACAATTTTCAAAAGATTTCAATGATATACACTTGAGCTTGTGTCTGACATTTCCGACAATATGCAGAATCATTTGTTTTTCAAACGTAAATGATGTCTTCAAAAAACATTAAGGTTATGGTTCTTGTACACTGCACTTTTCCTCAATGAGATCTATCCACCTGTGAAGTTTCATGATGCTAGCTTGCATAATTTTTGAGATATGCTCTGGACAAAAAAGGTCTACAGAAAGACTGACTGACAAGTGCAAAGGAACATACCCCCTCTTCTCATTGGGAACATCACTTGGCCTTTTCCGTAAACTGCAACAGACCTCGGATGTATGTAAGACGGATGGGTATGTAACAAAATCGTGCATTTTGTTAGGCGGAAACAGTGTAAGGAAAACTAGCACTGTAGATTTATATCTTTTACAGTAAATAACGGCTGGAAAAGCTTAATTTTTGAGAATGATGAATCATTCTCAAAAATTAAGATTTTTTCGTCCGTTATTCAAGAATTTGAAGATATTTTTATTAGGATTAGATGGTTTCATGTCAGTGACTTAAAAGAGTAGCATTGGCGATGTCGAATGTTTTCACTCACAGTTACGAGAGCTTACACCATTTTAACTGACGTAATCGTGTTTTTCAAAAGTTTTCCAGTACTTTTTAAAAATAGTCTGTCTATGTACATCTGAGGTTGATCATGACATTGGCCGAGTGGTGTTCCGAATGTCCCTCTTCTTCGAAGGGGGCATAATTAGTATAAACTAAACTACCTGTAATCTGAAATACACATCTTGAGCTGTTAAAGCTTTGATAAGTTGAGCAGAATTTTGGAAATGGACATTATCTGAAAAATAGTAATAAAAACTTGAAATGAGTATGTCTGACTCGTATCTTAGGATTGTTAAAAAATGTTGGAGTTTCAAATACATCTATCTAAGCCCTATTTCAAGAAGGATGTATTGTTCTATTTTCTAATTTCTAACATTAATATTCTAACTAAAAATTCACCAAGAGAAAATTAATAAATATAATAACAGGCAAGGGTTTTTCTTTATATAAGAACAGTTATTTCATGTATTTAGTCAAGGATCAATAAGAGATGCTACATTATTATGAAAATTGAAATCACCGAAAAAAAGAATGACAGAAAACCCCTGGTTTTAGGGCCATTTTAAACATGATTTTTTTTAAGTATTTAGAAATTCTAATGACCTATATCAATTTCCCCTTATCTATATGATTGCCTAAAATTGATTCGTTGGATAACGAGAGCAATTTCTATAGCTTACCGTCTCCTGTTCCATGTACTAACATAAACCTGGATTTTGTTGATCTAAAATTGGATGCATATCTTGATATAGATGCTTGCTGAAATATACAGAATATGCCATTATTTGGGGAAGTAATTATGTCTTTTACTCTTTGATGGAACTAGACTGTCGCAAAGTGGACTAATCCCCCCTACAAGTGCTTGTCCATAACGAAAAGCCATTTTCCATCAGAGGGCCATGACTCTGCCAAAGTTAATGGATTGTAACAAAAATATCACTTGCAATCAATTCATTACTTGCTGAGAAATGGAAAGGACAAGGAGAAGCTACGGAGGGATGGATGGACCAACAGATGGACAGACAGACAAACTGACAAGCTGACTCCTATATAACCTTAAAAAATAATTTGAGGGTATAATTATATATCACCATAACGGAATCTGATATGAGGACTATATCAACATAAAGTACAAGGATTCATTCAGTAATTCTTTCAAACTCCATCTACATATCAATCTTCCTCAAAATTAATACATTTACGGACTTCATAAATTTGTAAGCATTAGAAAAATGATGCGCTTGACTGTCTAGTGCTGGAAAAAGGATAAAGATCTAGGCCAGAAAAGGGCATAATCCATACAAAAATGAATGAGGCTCATCCAGCATAAAAGTATAGGCTGCCCTTTTGACAGTGAATTCCAAGTTTCAAGTGAATGCCTTTACTAAAACCAGAGATGTCACCAATTGTCAAATTTGACAATGACTACAATAAAGATCGGGACTCAAAGTGAAGGGAAATTATCAAATTTTCTATGAAAAATGGCTAATCTCATATGTGAATGATATAGAGAATGATTGGTTGTTTCAGCGTAAGATCAATTTTTATTTTATTGAGTGAACTACAAAAGATTTATTTTCAGAAATGGCCAAGATGCAATGTTCACTTATTAGGCAGCACTAATATAACGTCAGATAGGATCAAATGACTGAAAGTTTTTGAAATAATTTTACTTTTTAGATTGTGAGTTTATCAAATGATAATCTACTGATATTTCTTGATAATCTACCAAAAAGCATTTAAGAATTTCTGAATAAACAAAGACTATTAGAATATCAGAAATTAAAATTTTGCACCCCTGACTACATAAGAATCATTTGAGGTACAAATTAATTTGGGGACAAAGGTACATGTATTGCTATGACTTTTCTTGTTAGATCAGCTTAGAAATTAGCTCAAAATACTAAGTTTTGAGGCCATAAAAAGATATTTTTATAATATATATATCTTAACTTGAGAGCATAAACTAATGACAAAACTAGAGTTTTGAATTTTCTAAAAAAAATAATCTTAAACTTTTACAAGTCTAGGCAGCTCAATGTTTATTTTACAAGGACAAAGGAAATTGTTGTGAATGTTATGGACAGGCATAAATATCTTTTTTTTCAAGAAAGAAAAATAATGAAAATAGTAGCTTATATTTTCCAAATCTGTCTTACACTGACATTGTATAACAGTAAGTAACAAAGTGTTATTGACAATTTCAATAAAAAAACTTTATGCAATGAATGAATTAATGGATGAATACATTTCCAATCGAAGTAGATAGAAGTTCCTAATAACTTCGTCATAACAAGGGTGGGTATGTTTTCATAGCATTGTAAGATATTGCCTTTAACAATCTACGGATCCGTGGCCAGGAGGTCTAGGTCGCAGTGAAATGAACCATACTTATGGTCGTTTGAATCCCCACAAAGCCAAAGCTTGGTTCTTTTCTTTTTCTTTTTTGCTTTTGACAAATCATTGAAAGTAACACGCATTTTTGTGTTTTCTAACAAAATGTTTGATAGCTTTATTCTATACTTTTGTTATTGTCATTGTCAAAGACATTGTTTCACAAAGCACTGGCTTGTGGAAATTTGCAAGAAAAATTTGAGAAGAGTACATCAGACTTCATTTTAAAGAGCAACATGAAGATCCTTTTTTCATAGATTTGAGAGATTGAAGACAGGGGTTTAGATTTTGAAAGTAATTATACTTATTTATAGTTGTCTGAGAGATATTTAAGTTGTAAAAGAAAAAAAAGATAAATCAAACATGAAACAAGAAATGTGGAAAATATATACTATTGTCTATGATAAGAGAAAATAAAAATACTAAGATATGCCAGGGCTCCAACCAGGGACCCTGTCACCTGAAGTTCGGTGACCTTTCATTTAAATTTCCAAGTAATCTCTAACTACAGTGGCACTAAACAATTATATAAATTGTTATAATTATATCAATTGTTATAATTGACTCGTGAGACAAAACGAAAAACTTCCAATTATGTTAAGTCAGAATCATAGAGGTCACACTCAATCATGTAAAATATTTTATGTTATACCCTGTATGTAAATCTTTTGAACTTACATTATACCCTTCTATATTATCCTTTTCTGTTGGAAGTCCCATATACCTCTCTGTATAAAACGAGTCTGAAAAAGAAATCAAGTAGGTCGTAATAGATCATGGACTCAAATTAAACCAAATTTCAACATTTGATCTTGAGCTGTGACATAAACTGGACCTGCCTAAAAAATTATTTCAAATGGCACATCCACTTATGTGTGACTGATCGACCACATCTATTCAACAACCACTTTTATTAAGTGAACATTTTCAAACTGCCCTTCTTTGTATTAAAATTTAAAAGAAAATGTAATTGGTCTAAAAATAATTGTAAACCAATTCTTTGTTGTTAAAACTCATTAGAATCATCTCAAATGAGACAATTCTATTGAGTTTTAACAACCATATTATTATTGACAAATTTCATTAATATATATTTTCAATTAGTATTATGTTTTCAATTTGGAACAACATGTGTACTAAGTGACCATTCTCTTTAACAACTATTTTTTGATTTTGAAAATATTAATCTGATATAAGTTGATATTTTAACTCAATGTATATTCCAAATTACAAACCATATTGTTCAACACAATTTTTAAGCAATCACTTTTATTAAGTGACCATTTTCAGAATCCCCTTCTTTGTATTAAAATTTAAAAGAAGATGTTATTGGTCTAAAAATTATTGTAAACAAAACTTTTGTTGCTAAAACTTATTAGAATCGTCTCAAATGAGACATATCTATTGAGTTCTAACAACATATGATTATTGACAAATTACATAAATATACATTTTCAATTAGTATTATGTTTTTAATTTGGAACAAAATGGGTACTAAGCGACCATGCTCTTTAACAACTGATTTTTGGTGGTCCTATAAGAGGTTGCTTAATACAAATTTCTCAACTATTTTTAAAAAACGTATGTGTTCAAGTATGACTAACCGTAATATCTCCAGTCTGTGACGGGAGCTACAGCAATACCACAACTATATACACTATCTAGACGTGACATAACTGCTGACGTTAAAAACCCTCCATGAGACTGAAATAGAATGGAAAAGTAATGCAATACAGCTGAATGTAACCAAACCACGATGAAATGTGCACCCTCAGGCATCTAGGAAGATTTTGTGATTTCATTGGTCCATAAATGAAGGAGAAGTTGCTTTCACAAATATGGGACGTAGGATTGTATGTACATTCCATCTGGCATCAAGGGGGACAGGTGAAGAATTGATTGAATAGAATTTTACGCCACTTTCATTATTTTTTCAGATAAATTGCGGCTACTGCTGCATCTAACAATGGATTCCTGGTATTTCTCTCACAACTATCACATCCTTTCCTAGCCTCCAGCTGCTATCACATAGGTCTACTATTATCAAACCATTGGTGAGAGACAAATAGTCAGAAAGAAAGAGTGCGGCCTTCAGGGATCGAACCCGGGATCTCTAGATTGACAGTCCCACACGCTACCAACTGCACTATGACGGCGACTTGGGACAGGTGGAGAGGATGATACAGTTAAGAAGATCATGGAATTGACAAGATGAATGATTCATGAATTATTTTGGAGCAAAATTCAATGAGTGTGTGGAACAAGCTTTGAGTGAACTTCAAGGGAGGTAAAACAATATCGCTAATTTTGTTCAAGATGAACAAAATTAGCGATATCAATTACCTCCAATTATTAGAATATATGTATTTTTTGTTTGTGTGTCTTTTTGAACGAATCAGACACTTTGAAATCAACATCAGCCAAAAAAACATAGAATAATATGATTGATTTGATTAAAATGTTGATCAATTTGAACAACTTTGAAATGTTTTCTAATAATTATTTGAAATATTTGAGTAAGTGTTGGGAATGAATGGATGGAGTGCTGATTGAGCGATTTGAATGATTTTGATCAGAATGAGGGTCAATTTCACGATGTTATTAACTGTACCAACAAGAGCTTGTCACTGAATGTGACTTAATACCCCCGCAAGTGCTTTCAGAGAATGAGATACTTTGACAGAAGAGGCAAAAAATGCTTCAAATATAAAGATAACTCTTGGATTTGAGACCTCTAAATTGCGTCTCGCAAAACTTAAACATGTGATAAATGTTTACAAGCTATTGAAGGAAAACTGAAGGAGGAGTTGGTAACACCAAATTACTAGTATATGTGAACGAAAAAGAAAAAAATGTAGTAAGTGTAAGGGCAGATAATTCTTTAAACCAAGAGGAGTTGGGATCTCATAATTGTGTCTTGCAAAACTTCATATATGGTGAATGTTTGTATAAAATTTCAATGGTATTACATGCAAACTGATTAAAGGAAAACCGAAAGAGGAATTTGGGAAACAAAATTACAAGTATACATGTTAAAAAAGAAAAAAAATGTCTTTTCCAGAGGAGATAATTTATGAACCTGTGGGAGTTGACACTTGAAATTTGTGTCTTGCAAAACTTCAACATGTGATTAATGTTTGTATAATGTTTCATTACAATTGACTGAAAATTGCAGGCAGAGTTTGCGACACAAAATTATAAGTACATGGTACCAAATAGGAAACAATGTCAAAGTTAAAGGGGAGATAACACATGAACCTGGGGTAGTTGACACTTTAAAATTCATGTCTTGCAAAACTTCAACATGTGATAAATGTTTATACAATGTTTCATGACTATTGAATGAAAATTGAAGAAGGAGTTTGCGACACAAAATTATAAGTACATTGAAACAAATAGGAAAAATTGTCTAAGTTCAAGGGGAAATAATCTATGAACCAGGGGGAATTGAGACTTGAAAAAACGTCTTGCAAAACTGCAACATGTGATGAATGTTTGTATAATGTTTCATAACTATTGAATGAAAATTGAAGGAGGAGTTTGCGACACAAAATTATAAGTACATGGTAACAAATAGGAAAAAATGTCTTAAGTTCAAGGGGAGATAATTCATGAACCTGTGGGAGTTGACACTTGAAATTTGTGTCTTGCAAAACTTCAACATGTGATAAATGTTTGAATAATGTTTCATTACAATTGAATGAAAATTGCAGGAGGAGTTTGCGACACAAAATTATAAGTACATGGTAACAAATAGGAAAAAATGTCCAAGTTCAAGGGGAGATAATTCATGAACCAGGGGAAGTTGGGACCAAAAAATTGCGTCTTGCAAAACTTCAACATGTGAACAATGTTTCTATAAAGTTTCAAAGCTTTTGAAGGAAAACTGAAGGAGGAGTTTACGACACAAATTTACTACTATATGTGTCCACAGATGGACGGACGGACAGACGGACAGACACACGGACAGACAGGCTGATTCCAGTATACCCCCGAAAACATTTGTTTTGCAGGGGTATAATAAATAACCACCTTTAGCAGTGTTTATAAAGGGGGGGGGGGGAATTCTTCATCATAAAACATATAAAGCATTTTTTTTCCCAAGAGGAATAAGATGTTTTTTACCAGTTTTTGTAACCATGTTCCTGAAAAATATTTTTTCAAGCAGCAGGGATCATTTTTGGGTGAGATATTGGTAGATTCTATCATTTTTCTGCCAGAAATTTCATTGAAACTAGCTTAATAAGAGAAAAATCTCAAAGCAAAATGTAATTTAGTGAATGATTTGGTAAAAATTCTTGCTAAAAATTCAAAATTTCAAAAACCAGAAAAATAAATATATGTGAAGAACATTGAGCATTTACATTTTTTTCTTTATTTAGGTTAAATTTTGAGGGGTCAGCACATTACTACTGCAAGCACCTATATATTCATAGGCACTAATAGCACTAATAGGCACTAATTATAGCTATGCAAAGACCCCTTGATTTGTCCTCGCTGTTAAATGAAGTCTAAATTATTTCATTATTAATCAACTTACCACACCCCAAATGGCTGTTCTATTATTTACATAATGCAATGACTTGAAATGTCTGAAAAAAAAAAAAATCAATGCACATATTTCACAAACAGTTTTGATCTTTAAAAAAACTTTTGACTAAACAGAACAATTTGAATTATTAAAACTAGTAGAAAATTGGTAAAATCATTTGATTATTTAGTACATGTATTTTATGTAGAAGAAAACATTTTGACAAACAAAGAAATGTTTAGCAAAAATACACTCATTTTGAAAATTATTTATTGATTTTCATTGTATAGAATATACTTTTGATAATTAGAATGACAAAAATCTTAAGGTAGCAATGGACACATGGCGTCATTTTTTTCCGCCCAATGAATTTTTTTCTTGGTCACATATGTTGTAGATTAACATTGGGTAGTCATTATATCAAAATTTGAAGGTACCTTTCCACGCTCGTTTTCATGCTAGAGTTATCTGCCCTTGAGTGGTATAGACCATTTTCAGTAAAACGGTTATATTCATTTTAGGTCTAGTATAAACCCTGTACTAAGTTATAGCTATAAAACAAATACATTTTGATAGACCTTATACATGTTCACAATGGCTATTGACAAGAAAATTTCTCTTTGATCAATTGCATTTGCACAATTTGCTTCCAAAAGTTTAAAATGCGCCAAGTTTTGTAATTTTACTACGTAAAAATGCCACAAAAACCTATTTTTTTAAGAAATTACCCGATGAATTTTTCTTATTTTCCGATATGCTTATAATCCATATTTTTCCTTTATTTTGTAAAAAATTCAGCATACCTTTCCATGCAAATAAGAAAGTTTTTCGTTATTTTTCAGTGTTATTCCCTAATCGCATGACGGTTTTAACACATTTCTATTGTTAAATTTAATGATCCAGTCATTCAATTAATATCAAATGTTGAAAAAAAGCTTAATTATGAATTTTTACCATCATTATTCTACGTTATTTCCATAAGTAGACTCTTACGAAAACCGATCTTTTCAAACATCGCGCAAAAAGAGCCGTAAAATAAACGAAAACCCACTTCCGGTTTATAGAGTCGGGAGGCCGCTGTCCATTGCCACCTTAAGTAAATATTATGCTACTCACTTACAACTAAGTACATATGTAAATGCAAAAAGGGGGAATCTAAGCCCATGAAACACATTTTCCTCATTATCTGCTTCTTTTTCAATTTCATTTCACTTAAGAGATGAAGAGTGTATTTGTTGATTTCATCAAGGTATGAAACTAAAATCTAATCACACTGTATGAATATGCAAAGTGAATTAAAACAACATAAATGTGAAAGATTTTTTAGTTTCATACATCCTTGAAATCAACAAATACACTCATTAGTATAAATTAATATTGTTAATAAAAAGCATTAAAATTTCTCTACAATGAAATAGATTTTTATGGGACTACCTTGTGCAGAAGCTTTTGAAATCAAATTACCTGTAATTATTGTGTTCAGCAAATACTTCATGTTATGAGGAGACTAATATTTATATTTAGTTTTTGGTTTTAAGCCCTAAAAGATGATGTAAGTCAAAGGAATAGAATGAATGAACAACCTTCCAGCCATTATGATATCGTCTACTTCAAGGGTTCCTAATCGCTTGTAATTAGAGTGAAGCCAGTTATCTCCCTTGCCTCCAGTCCCCCTGGGATCAACATAACCAATAATTAAACCGTGAGCACTGGATTGAAAATGTTCCCAACCTATCTCAAACTTATGTGTCACTTGTTGGGTACCTGGGCTACCATATCTGCAATAAATAGAATATGAGCCTGTGTGTGATATTTCCAGCAATTTGAAACATTCATGAGGTGCAAACAATGAGTAACGTTGACAGCCACATACTATAAATATGAAGTTACCTGATGGCCTACAGATACTTTGAGAACTTATCTATCTACTTAATGCAGAGTGAAGACTCTGGTCAGACTGTGCGGATGCACAGGCTGGTCAGTGTCTTTGCTTCACGCATATTTGAAATTGTTGGAAATCTCACACACAGGCTCATATTAAAGAAAAGATAATATGCTAAATTCTAAACCCAACTTTGCATGTAATCAAAAATTGCATGATTGAAGCCTTCATGATTTAACTTTAATGGATTTGATTTGAATTGGGTTTAACGTCGATTTCAACATTAACTTTAAAGGAAGAAGATGCCTGAGTCTGAAACACTATCTATATACAGTGTATTTCAGTAAATATGTTTGTTTGAATGGTGTTTTGTGCCTCTTTCAACATCTTTCAGTTATATCGTTGCAGCTGAAGCACCTAACTAAGGATTTCTGGTATTTCTCACACTAGTACAACCATTCCATCCCTTCTTTGTCCCAAGCTGCTGCCCCACATAGATCTACGCTTTTCAACCCATCAGTTGAAGTCAAATAGTCAGAATGGAGGAGTGCCAGCATTGGGAATTGAACCCACAACCTTTTGAATGATAGTTTGAAGTGCTACCCATGCCCTATGATTGTGGCACTTCAATACATGAAGCCGTTTACAGCCTCATGACAGGAGTACTGTAGACATTTGTTTTTAGTTTGATTGAGACGAAAGCTTTACATATTCCCATTTCCACACTATTAGGATTTCATGTGCCTGAAGAAAATAATTCTAATATCAAATGTAAATCGTCATGCAAAAAGGGACCATCTGGGAACTCTGTTTTTTAAAAAAATACGAATCAGAGATTGGTCAACCAGAAGTCACGTTTCAAAAATTCTTTTACAAAAAAGGTCTTTTGTTCATTCTGGATGCAGAGAACAGGCAAGGTACATGAAAAGTTTCGACTGCAGTCAGTATTTGCAAACAACGCAGTCTTGCTAGTCAATATTTTACACTGAATCCAGATGGTCACATTCCACATGACCAGTCATATATTAGAAATTGAAGAAATTGCTTATTACAACCGCTTGTTCCAATTGTTCCCAGCAGATTTGGCAGACAAAGTAGACTAGAGATAGAGTTCAGAACAATGTGAAATAGACTCTCATGCCAATCAAAATCATTTTAATTCTTTTACTCAATGTTTCATTTATTTATTTCAATTGAACAAAAATACTCCAAAATCATTAGAAAAAATCATTGAATATGATTAACATTTTTATACAAATAGATCAAATTATTCCATGACTTACTTGTCTGGTGTGGAGTTTAACCCTTTGCTGTTTAATCCCTGCTTTTTACGTGCCTGTCATTTTATGATAGAGAAAACGTTGTGAAAAAAGAAGAAATTGCTTCTGACGAGCAATTTCTTCTTTTTCCACACTTTTTTCTACCCTACTAAAATGGTTATTTTTCAAATTAAATCCACTTTAAATTTTCGTCTGCAAAACCTTTGAATTTGGACAGGTCCAAAATTTTGTAAAACAGGAAAGGGTTAAATCGTCTGATTCAAGTCTGTGAAGGCACACAAACAGACAATTATGCATATCCTATTAAAAGGGAGGTGAAGAATTTCAATTATTTTGTCAAATTTTATAAGAAATTATCAATATTGTATTACTTGATTTTTATTCAAAACTTACTCTACACAATCATTCAATTTCATTCCAAAATCACCTTGACAATTTCACTATGTTCTATACTATAGCCTGTACTGACATAATCAGGTGTCTGACCCTAGCCCAGGGTTCGACACTAAGGGGAGTCTGTGAGTATGTAACTCCTTGTTTACCAGTTGGGACTCCTTCCATTTGCAAATAAGGAGTCAGATGGGTTTTACGAGAATATTTTGAAAAACAAAAGCACAGAGCAGTGTCCTTCTTAACACTTGCCAAAACTGTAGATCTTTTCACTATAAAATTGTTGAAGAAAACATTTGCCTGCATCCTCTAGTGTATTGAGAAAAACTCTTCTTTGGAAGAACATTGTTGGAAAGAAGAAATTGCTTATTACAAGCAATTTCTTCTTTTCCACAATGTTCTCCCATTATGAAAATTCAGACTCCTAACTTTGAGCTTGGACTCCTTTATTTTGTGTGTTAGTAGTCCAATTGACTCCTTAATCTCAGGAGTTAGTGTCAACCCCTGCTTAGCCTACACTGCCTGCTTTCTACTCACTAATTTTGGGAGAAAACTTGAGCCAGAATGGTTGAAATGTTAAACAGGGCTCATGTTTGACCCTTAAACCAGGGTTTTGACTCCAAAAGATATCATTTTGACCCACAAAATTTCCTGCAGGGGGGTCATTTTAACCCACTGAATTTATAGTTGTGCATTCTAAGCAACATAAAGGAATAAAAGATCAATTGTTTTCTTCATACAAAAGATCTACACTTTATTGTTTATGTTGTTTCAGTTATATAGATTACTTTAAAGACTCTCAAATTTCATGTTTTGCTCTTTTTTGACCCCTTCAAACCCAGTTTTGACCCCAGAAATTTATGTTCAAGGGGTCAATGACTCTCTGATTAAAAAAGCTAACACAAACCCTTTTCAATATATTGGTAATTGTATGGAACAAGATTAAAATCTAGCAGGATATGGGTTAAAACTATACTCACATTTTGAGAAGTAAATTGTAAGTTATTATTTCATTTTCTTTTAAAACTGGTGGTAACAATAGTTTTCCCAGAGCATCTGTTAAAGAAGAAAAAAGATATGCCTTTGAAAACATAGTTTTTAAATCGTACTGCGAAGCAGTAGATTTATATCTACCGTTTTTCAGAAATCCAGTCTGTTTGACCCAGTACATTTTTACCATTATCTTCTGAGCAATGTGTTCAAACCAAATTATGTGTTTTCAAACACCGAAGAAACGGCCCTTTCAGTCACAGTCTACAAACTTTGTTTATACCTTATTTACTTTTCGACAAATAGAGAAGAGGCTAATACAAAATTTGATGTAATTTTCGCTTTTAGTAATTACCAGTTAGTATTTTCAGTGTTTATAACAAGATTTTCGGTTGAGTAAAGGAGTTGAAACGTACAATAGGTTAACTGTATAATTAATTTGTAGCACTTACAATATTACTGCTCTGAACTTTCTCGAACAGTCATTTACCAGTTGTAGGGCTGCCAACCAATCAAATTCTGTTATGATTATCACGCGGTCAAAACCCACGCGTAAATTCAGACCACGTGTAAATTCAGATGGACATCGTCTGCTCGAAATGTGTCAATTAACTTGTTTGTCATTAGTCAATAGTCGTCTGCACTCAAACAGGGAGCGTGGGAAGTTTACTTTTTTTCGCATGTGTTAACAAGTAGAAATAATTTTGTAATTTTGAAATATTTGATTTCAATGAGCACTCTGATCACGCTCCAATCCTATTTTCATTAAATTCAAATTTGAGTATGAAGAAAAATTATTCAACAACAAAAAACCGACAAAAACATACAATAAACTGATATAGGATATAGTTCCGCAACTTTATGTGAGTTTCGAGAAACCGTTATTGCCTATCATTTTCAATGTAAAATTGATCTTTGACGCCTCACTATAAATTGTACAACTGTAGCAGTAAGAGCGATCTTTTTTTTAGAACAACTCATGAGTAATCATAGAGTGCTGCTAGATTTAATCGATTGGTCAGAAACAAAAGATATAAATAGCATAGTTGGCGATTTCACGTGTTTCTTGAGGGAAAATGCATTTACAGTATTTGGGAAAACCCAATGCTTGAAATACAAACATGTTGGTAATCAAAACTGTAAATAGTTTAATGAAAAATGTTTGTTGCAAAACAGGCTTTTAAACTCTATAGAGAGAGGAATAATATTAACAGACAAGCTTTTAGCTTGGCGCGTGCTCATTATAACAACGTAAAAATCTGCTAAGAAATAATTTAGACAAGCAGAGGGCTATCGAATCAGCAAACTTTCAAAATCGGACCCACGAGGTTGGACGAGCTGGCGATGTCCTCGAAAAGATGGATTGTTAAGACAAAAAACTCACAAATTTAAAGATTTTACCAACTCTTATTGTCCAAATTTGAGCCCTTTTGATTGGCGAACTATTGCACTATCCCAGCCTCTCAATGATGTACGATTTACAGTGCTGACAGCACTTTGATTACCTATTAGCAGTCAGTCAACTCCACTAATTGGATCTAAAACTCAGACAGAGTATTACTGCTTTTTCATTATAAAAGTTGACTTTCCAACTACTTTGGATTAAAAAATATGGTGTTTTTTTTAACACAATGCTATGGCAATCAGTATTCCTTCATAAAATGTACTTAAGATTACTTTCAAAGAAAAATAGGTGGGGGTGCTACAGAGATAAAATTATGTAAATGTGTCCCATCATGCCAAAAAGGACCATCTGGGAATTCTGTAAAATGAATGTTTGAAGAAGAGATTGGGTCCAGCATAGGCCAACCAGAGGTGGCTTTTCAAAAATTAGTACACTGTAAGGTTGATTGACAATTCAATATTCAGAAAATAATCAAAGTAGGAAAAGTTTCGTCCCTAGTCAGTCTGCGCAATCTGCGCTGACTGGGGCCAACACTTTACTCAATACCAAGATGGTCCCTATTCACATGATGGGTCACAAAAATGTAATGGTGCAGCCCCACCCTGTTGGACTAGTCCAAATTGAGAGAGGTTGCAGAGAACACTGAAAAGTTGGTACAAATTGAAAAGAAACCATAATATTACATAAAATGTACAACTTCAGGTCATTATACGCATACTTTAACAGACATAACCCTGGTATCAATAAGAATTTGCATTAACAAGTAAATCCATGTGTCATTAATGCCTAGCTTTTTTCACTTTGATATCAATGTTATCTGGTCAAAGTTTGGAGCCTATCATGGCAAGGCTTTGCTGTGTCATTATGATTTTAAGCAGAAAAGACCAGATAACATTTTCTAGAAATTGACTGCCTGATGTCTTTTTATGAAGTTTCATGGCTAGGTTCTTGAGTTCGGAAGTTCGGAAACGAAAGGGTTTTCTGACGGACAGACAGACAGACATGGTTGAACATAATAAACCAATCTTACACTGAAACAAACAATCATCCTCAGTATAATTTGCTGACTATTTGTTGACTTACATTGATCATTCCCAATAGGAATATCCACATATTTGGTTCTAGGCAAGGCTTTTCCTACCAGTGTGGCTTTTAAAGCTGCATTGTCTTCTAGAACTTTGACTGGAAAAAATAAACTCCAGATTTAAATAGAACAAACTATGTCAAAGATTATTCATTAAGTATTCCTGAAGTAATGAAATGCCTACTATTCATGTAGATTTATCAAGACATTCTTAAAAAATATGAATGGAATATGATAAAGTACCACTCCATTGTTGATTTCTAAATTATTTTTGCATAACAATTAAAACAGAGGTTTTCTAATCAAAAACATATAAGAATAAGAAAATTTGATTAATTCCTGCAGATACTCAGATTTCATCTCAACACAAAAAATCCATATCAAGGGTTTAGTGCAAGATTGTACTAAGTGTATTTACAATGTATATACACTTAGTAGTCTTGCATTGAACCCTCGATAAATCAGCTTACCAATGACATTTCCATTGTTAGAGATATGCTAATAGTAGAGGCAAGTGCATAATCTGATTGAGTCTAGATATAGAAGATAATCGTATGTTTCAGAGTAAGACCGATTTATGTTTGATTGAGTGAACAACAAAAGCTTCCCCCCCCCCACGAGAGTGAAAATATAGCTTTTGTTGTTCAAGGAATGAAATAATAATTGATCTTACTCGAAAACAAAGGATTATTCTATTTCTTTTATGCAAATATGTAAAATTTCTAGGACATATTTTTATGAAGCGCGTCATTTTGCACGTTATTGCTATGCAACGTTCATTATGAAGCACTTATTTTGCACTGCATAGATAATGTCACGCACAAAAGCAGGGTGGCATCCACATATCAACAGTCTCCAATATATGTGTACATTACTTGTATATCGGGGATAATCATTAACATATAATAGGGTACTCCAGGTTTCAACAACTCAATACACAGAAATATGCATCCTGATTAAATGTGACATCAACATATAAACATTCCTTTATAAACTAACCTTGTATATCAGGCACCATCATTAACATATGAAAGGGTATTCCAGGTCCTAAACAACTCAATACATAATAATCAGCTTCTTGACTAAATGTAGAATCCATATAAAAAGTCCTAACTAACCTTACAAATCAGGCACCATCATTAACATAATGCTAGGGCACACCTGGTACTAAACAACTCAAAATAAAAATCTGCTTCCTGACTTAGTGTGGCTTCCACATATAAACAGTCTCCAATATATGTGTACATACCTTGTATATGAGGGACCATCATTAACATAATGCTAGGGTACTCCAGGTCCTAAACAACTCAAAACAATAATCTGCTTCCTGACTAAATTTGACATCCACATATTCCAATATATGTGTACATACCTTGTATATCAGGCACCATCATTAACATATGATAGGGTACTCCAGGTCCTAAACAACTCAACACATAATAATCAGCTTCTTGACTAAATGTAGCATCCACATATAAACAGTCTGGGGATATATCACATGTTATACACTGGGGCTTTCTAAAACCAGGTTTTGTTTGTTCTGTAACTGAACTGAAAAATATTAAACAAATTAGAAATCAATTTTGAGCATACATAATTATCAATAGGGCAAACAAAAGTGCCAGTCATTAATATGCTGCAACAAAATTGCCAGGCAGGGCCCTGACTATATGCACTAACTCAGGTGACCACTCACATTCTGTGAAAGTTTTATCGATACCCATCCAAATGAAGGAGTTCACAAGATGTGGTCTATCAGACAGATTATGGATGTTTATACTGATTTTGGGAAAGACAGATAGACAGAAAAAATAAGATGGAGATTATAGAATGAATGGTCAAGTTAGGTAGTTGTTCAGATGAAAGAAACTGAAATGATAAATGTACCTGAATAAATGCTTTTCTCTAGGATCTGCCTGCTCCACTGCAGTAAAATATCTGAAAAGAGAATGTTCAGGCATATGTATAAATGTAAATATGGTTTATTCATTAAAAAATTAATATAAGACATAAAGGTAAGATAAAAGATGGAATAAGCATTGCTTCAATTTCAGCAATGCAGTGTAGCTAGTAAGGCTTTTCAAGGACAAGTCTTGCATAGTTCACACATATATGTTCTTATTATAAAAAATTCTGTTAAACTATTTTGGATCTCAACCATATATGAAAGTTATACTACATAATTATAAAATCAAACAGACTAAATAACTGACTAACAAAATAACACAAACATTTACCCAACTGTTAAAGTGACAACTGTTTCTCATTCTCCCAAAATAAACTAGAAAAAATATGAAACACTTGTTTATTAGTCAGTCTTAGAAAGGACCCAGAGTTTGTTACTAGGCAAAATAGAACTAGTCCTAGCTTATTTTTAAACAATATCATCATGTCAATCAACAATGATATAGAGGATAATCATTTGTTTCAGTGTACGATCGATTTTTATTCATTGAGTGAACAACAAAAGCTATATTTTAACGACTGGTGGAGCCACAAGTGAAATATAACCTTTTGTTGTTCACAAAATGAAATATTAATCAATCGTAGTCGAAAAACAAACAATTGTTCTATTTCTTTATTACAAATATGAGACAAAATGTGACATTTCTAGGACATATTTTTGTAAAGCGCGTCATTTTCCAAGTTATTGCTATGCAAAATTCATTGTGACGTCACTTATTTCGCCCCGCATAGATAACGTCAGATAGGATGAAATGCACAAAAGCAGGGTATAAGTTTTTGATAATTTCTATGCTTTTGTGGTGAGATTATGAAGTGATAATCTACCATTATATCTCTTCAAACCACCAAATAGCACTAAAGAAATTTAAATAATCACAATAGGGTAGGTCTTCAGCAAAGTAGATTTCAAAAATTGTCATTTGGGCTAAATATCTAAGGATATCTATCCTACTTATGAGCATCAAACAATGCATATATATAAAATATCTAACAGTCCTAAGTTTGATCAATCAAGAAACAAGAGCCAAATGAGGGCCTAAAGTACGCTACTAACTACCAATTGAGTCTTCGAGTTTGAAAGGCACTGAATAAACATCAATTTGCAATATTTTAAGAAATAAAGTTGTTTTAAGTCTATAATTAGGAAAAGCAGAATGATTGCTATATCTACAATATTAAATGAGTTTAATTCATTATAATTGCCCTGGCAGGGTGGAGCCAAATTAAGGGGTTGTTGCACTTAAGGTTAAGGTAGATCAGCTTTTATTCATAATTTATTTCTTCTATAGAAACTAGACATGAATAACTTGGGACCTTAAATCGTAGATTGGTAACCCAACCCTCGTCAAGGCTGAGGTTACAAGAAATTTGGTAACGATGAAATGCGTCTACTTCTTTTAAAGTGTGAGTCATTTTGGTCTTAGGGTACAGTTAATTGCACCCGTTAACGATAATAGCGGACTAATTTTTTAACCAAGCCAAACTATTGAAAAGTAAACTCGCCAAATTACATAACTGCCCCCACCCTGCCAGGTAATTTATAACACAGATTACATACATAACATGGTTTGCATTGTCATATCCAACAATCTCCTTCACCTCCATTCTCCCAGATGTCACAAAAATTTTAGCACCTTCTGAATAACGATTCTGAAAGATTGTGAAATCATTCTAATGGAACATGTTGAGAGCATAGTGAATTGACAAGGTGAATGATTTTGAAATGATTTTAGAAAGAAATTGAAAGAGTGCGTGGAGCGAGGTTTCGAGTGAATATTTGAAATAGAGATTGGTTCCAGTACAACTAGAGACTGCATTCTAAGAATTCTTTCTTTGGACAGAAGACAAGTCATTGTAGATTCAGAAAATATGCAGAAAGCTTAAAGTGTTGACCTTACTCAGTCTTTACAACCCGCATAGACTGACTAGGGTAGATACTTTTTGCATATCCCACATGATTACTTTTTGTGTTGTGATCCATCACTCAAGACAGCACCATCTGAATGTTGCAAAAAGTATCAAACCTGGTCAGACTAGCAATTAGTGCAGACCCACCACAGTGGAAACCTTTCATAATTAACAAATTTTCTGAATCTTGATCTGTAATTCACCCTTTCTTTGTATCATTTTTAAATTTCTCTTCTGTCTTTTTCTTTTTTCTTTTTTTTTTGAGTTCCTAGATGGTCTGCCTGACATATCACATATATTTTAATGAGTAAAATCACTCCAATTTTAAATGACAGGACTGAAGAGGATAGGGATGAAAAGTTTTGCAATACTCTTAAGTTCCTTCTTTTCCTTTTAACAAACAAGCTCATTTAACCATTACTTAAGCACATACAATTAAGTTTGCTTATAATGATAATCACAGGACCAGAGAGAATACATTACTAAGAATACTTAGTTAAAGTGATATCTTGTATTAAGCAATTTTACTGTAACCTACAGTATTCAAGCTACTGACCCAATATTTCAAGCTTTAATTGAGTAAATGTATTTGAAGTTTCTGATATTTAGATAATGACTTACTGATAGGTCTATTGAAGCATTTATTTTGGCAATGTGTTTAAAATTTCCATGTTCCCCATCTCTCTGTGGTAATATGAGAAAATAGCTGTCACCACTTGCTGTTAATACTGGAACGTGAGACTGAAAACAAAACAGGAAATGAGATTTTGAGAAAACAATTTGTACTTCAAATGCTAGTCTGAATGATTTACTTTGAAAAAGCAAAATTGCAGTCTGTTACAATATGTTTAGGCAATTTACATAAGGACAACTATCAGACTGGTCTAAGAAAAATGTAAACATCAAATTCAAGGAGATGATATTTTGTTTCTCTTCTTGTCTTTCTCTTAAGAACACATGGTGGGAGAAAAAAGACTTGCTTTTAACAAGCCACTTCTTCACTTTCCCCAATACTTAAATATTTTTTCTCTAGAGAAAAGGGGTATGACAAAAGCTTAGTTTGGAGGAAAAAGGTAAAAATGATAATGATATGATAGTCTGGCTTCAAAAGTTTGATCTTCTTTTAACAAAACAAATTCCATTTACTTAACCCGTGTTTCCAGGATTCAATAGTCAGAGCTACAGATAGAGGGGGTATTTAGGATTTCAAAAAAAAAAAAAATATATTTGCATAAATCCTATATTGGGGGTAGTCATTGGAATTGTCTCATGAAGACAATTCAAATGAGTACCAAGAATATAGGGATTTAATGAGAAAAACTGATCTTAGACTGGAAATATCCCCTCTTAACTGTACCTCTGCAATGGTCACAGGTTCATGAACCAAATGTAAGTGTCAATCAAGGAAAGGAATAATTAAAATCTACTCCAAAGATTCAAACTTTGATGTGGCATGTAGCAGAACTCTTTATACTCACCATATCTAACCAGCCTCTCTCTGCCTCAGCTTTATAATTCTGAAATTTATAGAAAATCAACAAAGATGTGTTAAACAAAAATGCACACTAAACAGCAAAGTTTTTAAAACTTTAACATCAACCATCTATAAAAATGCTTGAGATAAACAACAATATTGTTCTTCCAGTAGAAATATTATGGAAAAAAGATGTGTTAGTGGAAAACGAATGCCCCCGAAACAGCAATTTTTCAAACTTTTGACCTTGACAGATGACCTTGACCTTGTCACATGACCTTCACATCTGAAGATGCGTATTTTCGAGATCTATCATCTTACCAAATATGAGCATTGTATCTTGAATAGCCTTGAAGTTATTTGCAATGTTAAGTTTTTTGTGTTTTGGACAGACAGACAGACGGTTGGAAAGACAGACAACAGTAAAATAATATGCCCCCAATCTTTCAATGCATGGACAAAAAAATGATGTGCATATTTGAATGATTTGGTGGGACAATTCCATTTTGATTTTGATTGACTGCAGCAATGCTTCAAATGCTTTACTTAATGACTGAATTGTCTATCCAAAGGACATGTCAATATACAGTTAACTACATCGAGAAATTGACATTCGTCTCAATCAAAACTATTAGCAATCGCTCGCTTAGGGTTGCGTTCATTCATAAACACTCCAAACTCAGTGAAAAAGACAGAATCAAAAACATTTTTCAAACTTAATAAAGCTAGAAAAAGTCACGATTTCACCAACATTATTCAAATTGCAAGTGACTTATAGGTTCTTGAAGAAAAAGGAAGCAATTTATAAAACTTCTACACATATTTTATTCACGATGAACAAAATTAGCGATATTGGATGCTGTCTTTTTAATTTCACTCAAAACTCGCTTCACACACTGACACTCATTCAATTTCATTCAAAAAATCATTCCAAAATAATTCATCTAATTAATTTCACGATGTTGTTAACTGTAACGTGTATTATCTTAAGGATTTAAACATCCGATGCCTTAATTTCCACTTACTAAGCAAAACAACTTCCATTATAAAACAAGAGGCCCAAGAGGGCCTGTATCGCTCCACTGGCTTTAAAATCTTTAGACTTTCAGTAAATAAAGCTTACTTTAAATGAATACATTAACACTCCAAAATCTCCTGGGACCTATTTAGTAATGATTAAATGGTTCTGGTCTATATTGCACCAAAATACTCAATCACAATGAACCTGCAACCCTTGACCAATCTTATTAAAACATAAGGTTCAGATGATGTCATTCAAAGATTTCAGGCTCAAAATAGGCCCCACCTGACATGCCCATATTTATGGACCAATCAAAATTTCTTGAACAATGTAAGTAAATAGTCACCCAAGAAACATTCTGGTAAAGTTTCATTGAAATTGGCTGAGTGGTTCCGGAGGAGATATCGTTCAAAGATTTTGGCCTCAATATAAGCTCCACCCTGCAACTCCAAAATTTATAGGCCTATCAAAATTTAGCAAATATTTTTTGTAAAGAGACACTCAAGGAACATTCTGGAAAAGTTTCATTGAAATCAGCGAAGTGGTTCAGAAGAAAATGTCATTTGAAAATTTCGGGCTCAAAATAGGCCCCGCCCTGCCACGCCCCTATTTTAAGACCAATCAAATTTTCTTGAACAAATTAAGTAAAGGGTCACCCAAGGAACATTCTGTTAAAGTTTCATTGAAATCGGCCCAGTGGTTCAGGAGGAGATATCGTTCAAAGATTTCGGGCTCAAAATAGCCCCGCCCTGCCAAGCCCATATTTATGGACCAATCAAAATTTCTTGAAAAATTTAAGTAAAGGGTTACCCAAAGAACATTCTGTTAAAGTTTCATCGAAATCGGCCCAGTTGTTCAGGAGGAGATATTGTTCAAAGATTTCGGGCTCAAAATAAGCCCTGTCCTGCCACGCCCATTTTTATTGGCCAATCAAAATTTCTTGAACAATTTAAGTAAAGGGTCACCCAAGGAACATTCTATTAAAGTTTCATTGAAATTGGCCCACTGGTTCAGGAGGAGATGTCATTCAAAGATTTTGGGCTCAAAATAAGCCCCACCCTGCCACGCCCATATTCAGGGGTCAATCAAAATTTCTTGAACAATTTAGGTAAAGGGTCACCCAAGGAACATCCATGCCAAGTTTCATTGAAATTGGCCCAATGGTTTGGGAGGAGAAGATTTTTAAAGATTTCAAAGTGAAAAAATGCCACGCCCTGCCACGTCCATATTTGGGGGTCAATCAAAATTTCTTTAACAATTTCAGAAGAGGGTCACCCAAGGAACATTTCTACCAAGTTTCATCAAAATCTGCCCATTGGTTTGGGAGGAGAAGATGTTTAAAGAAAAAGTTTACGCACGCACGGACGCACGACGGACACACCGCCATGACAATAGCTCGCTGGCCTTCGGCTAGTGGAGCTAAAAAACAAGGTACCAAATTGTCACAAGATACGCCTGTCAGACAGCTTGGTGTAAGTTTGGGTTAACCCTTTGCTGTTTAATCCCTGCATTTTACGTGCCTGTGATTTTATGATCGAGAAAGCATTGTGAAAAACTTAAGAAAATGCTTCTAACAAGAAATTTTTTCTTTTTACAAACTATTTTCAACCTTACTAAATGGTTATTTTTCAAATTAAATCCACTTAAAATTTTCGTCTGCAAAACCTTTGAATTTGGACAGGTCCAAGATTTTGTAAAACAGGAAAGTGCTAAGACTGGAATCGGAGTTATTTTGAATGAATACATTTTTAGACAATTTTTGTGTAGAATGTTTCTGTCAACAGCACTTCCTGTTGATAAGGTCTGCCCAATCAGGATATTTTATGGTCATGGTTATTGTACTTAACGAGATATTCTTCGTACATAATTAAAGTCTGAAAAAGAAATAAGGGCAATAAATGAAATTTCAGGGTAATAGCTATGCTTTCAGAAAAATTCCATTAACAAATCAAGTATCAAAAATAACAAAGGGGAAATTACGAAAAATGTGCAGGAAAAGGTAAAAGTTCTTGTATACAGCATTTCCCGTTGGTAGAATTTATTCACCCATAATGTTTCATAGTCATAGCTACTTTACTTTCAGAGATATACTTCTGACAAAATTCAAGTATGAAATACAACAGAGGGCAATAACATACAAAATAGATCAGGTAGAGTTTTGGACCTTGTACTCTGCACTTAACCTTGATTAGATCTATCTACCCATCAAGTTTCAAAATAATAGCTCTTTAACTTTAAGATATATGCCCTGGACAAGATCCAAGTATGAAAAAAAAGAAAAGGGCAATAACTTAAAAAACACGCCAGATAGTAATGTTTTTTTATTCACTGCGTAATGAGGAGAAGAATATTGCCAAGTTTCAAGAAAATCAGACAAAAGGGTACAGAGTAATGCTCCAGACAAAGAAGTGCATGTCCCCTGGACACCGGATGCCATACATCACAGGTGATCCCAAATACATCCCGTCTTCAACAGATGTATAAAAATAAATAAGAAGTAAAAGCCACTTACATCAGTACATATACCAGAGTTTGCATGACATATCGATACAATAGATACATTCTGTTGTCTGTTTAACCAAGTTATAACTACATGGTCTCTATCTTTCCATGTAACTGTAGTGAAATAATACTCTCTGAAATAAATAATCATGACATATTGATACTACAGATATATTCTGTGGTCTGTTTAACCAAGTTATAACTACATGGTCTCTATCTTTCCATGTGACTGTAGTGAAATAATACTCTCTGAAATAAATAATCATGACATATTGATACAATAGATACATTCTGTTGTCTGTTTAACCAAGTTATAACTACATGGTCTCTATCTTTCCATGTGACTGTGGTGAAGTAATACTCTCTGAAATAAATAATCATGACATATTGATACTACAGATATATTCTGTGGTCTGTTTAACCAAGTTATAACTACATGGTCTCTATCTTTCCATGTGACTGTAGTGAAATAATACTCTCTGAAATAAATAATCATGACATATTGATACCATAGATACATTTTGTGGTCTGTTTAACCAAGTTATAACTACATGGTCTCTATCTTTCCATGTGACTGTGGTGAAATAATACTCTCTGAAAGAAACAATCATGACAAATAGATATTGTAAGTATCATATTTTGTGATCCGTTTAACTAAATAATAACTTGACTGTTGCAAAGGCAACTACACCCCTTCCCCAACAAGTGCTTGTCAATAATGAAAAGCCTTCAAAGGGCTATAACTCTGTCAAAAGTCAATGGATCTTAACCAAAATTACATTGCACATCTCTGCCTGATACTGATCATATCTGAAGTTTTAATGAAATATTAGTTGCTGAGAAAACTTTCTGACCAAAAAATTAACAAAGAGATGGACAAACTGACCTATCGACCAACAAGTTGACTCCTATATATCCCCCAACTATAGTTTGGAGGGTATAACAACATGGTCTCTGACTTTCGATGTAACTGTATTGAAGTAAAACTCTCTGCAATTAATGATGACAAACTTGTAGTTCTAAAGGCCTCCTTAAGGCCACATAAATTGGATTTCATGTTTCTTTGGAACCTAGTTTAAATAATATCTTATAACCAATCCCGTTTTAGATCTAAAGTTATAAATCCTTGCAATTGTTTTGGCATCTAAAAGATCTTGCCTCAAATCAACTTATTTGTTTTTTGATTATAAATTCTTTGATGATCCTTCAGTCAAGCACAGCCAAGCCAAGTTAATTTATCTTGTTGGCTCCAGAGGTTTCACCAGTAGTTTGCATGGGATCTAAAATGTAGGACACATTGGCATGTCTTAGTGGTTAGGAAGACAGACTATGATCCAAGAGAAATTTAGTTTGGTTGGATTTAATCCTGACCATGCTGAAGATTACTTCAGTCATTATGAACAGTGTTTGGACTTTTCCATAAACTGAAAAGTACATTGGATGTAAGTGTAGTAATTTTGAATCATTTCATATGTAATTCAGCTTCTGGTGGTACTTTGGTCAATATGCTTGAAAAAACAAGATCCTTTTATGCTTTCCAATGGTCTGTGGAAATCTTTTTGGCATGTCATGATTTGAAAACAAAACTCGGTAAAACACTGCCTAAATAATAAGTAATAAGATCTCCAGTTTTAACCTTTATTGATTCTTTTTTCAAAGTCAACTTCATTAATGTTTGTGATACTATATCTATGGCTCAGTGCAATGTTGTAGTTCCCTATAAACATATAGGGAGTTACAACTGTTTTGCGCAGAGCCATCAATATTCTACAAGACACCCTTTATGGCTGCACCCTTCTTATTCCAAAGGTCTATTCCTTAGGATGGTCAAAGGTTCCCGATCTCACTTCAGTATGTCCTTGGGCAATACATTTCATAGGTCCTGCTTAGTATTGACAACGCATGAGTGACAACTGATGTTTAATCATTACAAAAACTCACCACAAGCATACTATACTCTTGCAAATTAAAAGCAGCTAGTACTTACAATTTTTCAAAACTCCTAGGAGGTTTGAGCTGTTTGGTAGAATTTGTCTTAAAATTGAACATCTTCAGTGTGGCAAATGGATTCCTGGTACCAGCCTGTAATATGTAATCAATAACATTATCTCATTTTAAGTTAGCTATTAAGGTCTTTTCACAATTATTTCAAATCTGTGATTCCATTAAAATGACACATTTTGACACTCTGCTAAAAAAGGGGGGAAATCTTTAAAATATTCAATTATTCAAGAAGAACATTATTGCCATAGGTAATTTTGACAATGAAACTAACCTTCAAGGCACTTATTTTTACATTGGAATACTTGAAAATTCTATCATTAATAATTTAATTTTGATGAGTCTTAAATGTTATTTTATAATAGGACCTATGTCACACAAGTGAAATAACCCAATTTAATATATTTGAGATAACATAGGTGTTATTACACTAGTGGAATAACTATGGAAATGAGCAAATAATGTATAGCAATGCTATATTTTTGTTGTGAAAATGACATCATTGATGACATCAATTTGCAAACTGCGTTACATGTTTCGAGGAATAACTTGAATTGACAAATTTCTGGAATTTGCTCAATTAATCTTAAGAATTCAGGTGATATTATAAATAGAATATCAAATTGTGCTATTGATGACATGTTAAAAAAATTGGTATTCCAATATATCCTATAAGTAAATAATGTGTGAAAGAAATAAGTTTGTTTTCAAGAATTTTGTAAAATCTAGTATTTTACATTTATTTATTCATTTCTATCACTGTCTTACCTTAGGATAAGGCAATCTTTTATTCTGTACATATTTTTCCTTATAAGGCCCATAGACTGACATATCATATCTATTTACATCTCTATCATCAAATGAACCATACAATAAGTAATCCCCATCAGGAGAAAACCAAGTGGCCCCTGTACTGTGTAATATCTCCTCTGAAATTGAAAGTAAAATGTGATCCTTCAATAGAAATGTATTTATCTGGTAATATAAGTGCAAGATGGCAAATTGTCACATGATATTTCCATTGCAGTGCTGGATGTCCAAGGATGAAAAACAACAAAGGGAAATAACCAAAGGGTGAAGCAAGGTAGAGTAACAGTTCTTGTGCATTGCACTCTGTAATCATGAGACGAACATGACGGCCAAGTTTCCAGTCAATAGGACATAAGGTACAGAAATATGCTCCAAACAAAGGAGTCAAGTGGATACTGTCTCTCTGCCGGATGCCACAGGTGATCCTATAATAAGTCCCATCTTTCAATTGGTATATAATAAGTCTCAACCCTAGTAGGACTGCAGAAACTGTGCTGTCTGACTAAAGCCTTGATTTTTTCATACTTTACTTTCTGAATTTTGATTTTTTTCAAAGCAAGCTATAGATGAAATCTTATAGAATCAATCTCTTTGTCAAATATCTATCTTAAGGACTTCCTTTTTTTGGTTTAATTTTTTTTTTTTTTTTTGCAAAATGGGTCACAAATAGGTTTTCTTCACAAGAAGCCTGCCTAAAAAATGATCTAATTAAAAAAGTAGCGTCAAAAGATTTAATAATCACTGAGAGGAAGAAAATAACATTCCCAAATAGAACATCTTAGGTAAAACAAATCACTTCACTACCTTATAATCTGCTAAAACATATACATTACATTACATGTACATATATAAAGCTTTCCTTGTAGGAGTCTCCATTATAAATCACAATGATATATCATGAATTTCAACCAAAGCACAATCATAAAGTTAGCTTCTGATAATATGATATCATATATGATCACTCTCATAGAGTGATAACAATAAATTATGGCGCGCGAACGGGGTCAAAAGTCAGAATACCGCTATACCGACAAAATAATGGAGGTATACCCATAAAAATGAGGGTATACTTACATATTTTTATCTGTATACCCATAAAAATGGAGCTACACCTACAAATTGAGGGTAAACCGCCATAATATTACCGGTATACCTACAATATTTAGCGGTACACCGGTATTATTATGGGTTTACCTATAATAATGAGGATATACCTATAATTTTTCCGTCAACCAATCAGAGAAGGCGTTTTATCCAGTATTGTCTATCACAGTCACGGGCATTTTTCGGATGTTTTTCGGAATGAAAAAAGACAAAACTATCAAAGAATAATGTAAATAATTTATAATTGAGTTAGTAAAATTTAACCAAATAATAATTTAGTATTTATTTTGTTTTTCTTACCTTTTTCAAATTTGTTTATTTCATTAGTGTCTCCGTGACGTCACACGCACTTGTTAGGTTATCCGTTTTTTAACTTTATAAAATTAGTGCATGAAAAGACGACTTTTTCTTGATTATTCTAGTGTCAATAAAATGAATTTATTTGAAAGATTCCTGATTTGAAAACAAATAATATTTAAAATACAAGTAAACGGCAAAAGAAAGATCCATTATGGAAAGAATTGCTATGAATAACATCAAGTATCCGATTTTTTTTTTTTAAAATGAGCCATTTATCCACTTATTTCACATATCTTTAAAACAACGTTCACTTCGAAATAAACTGAACATAGTAATTTGTCCTGATGGGGCAACTATGTGTGAAACAAAGATATTAACATTGATTGGACAATAAAAGTCTGACCAATATCCTGTGTATACCTGTCATCGAGTTTTATGACACCTTGATATTTAAATAGCCAACCATAAACATTACTGTAGTTCAATTCAATTTGTAGTTTAATTCAATTTAATTGTGTCCCTTGATTTTTTTAATCTGCTTGAACTTTGGTTTCATTCCCCGATGAGAACAACTTTTAGTACGCAGTAATTGTCTATGTGCCCGTTAAGCTATGAAACTGCACATCTTTAGTAAAATATTTTATTTGATCATTTAGTTTCATTAAGTAATAAGATTTGATAAGAAAAATTCTTTGATTTCATTGAGGTATGGAGATATCTTTTTTAATTTATTGAGGTATTGCACCAAATTAAACTACTATCACTTTTGCATGAATCCGCTTCGCGAGTTCATACAGTATGATTTTGTTTTCAGTTTCATACCCCAATGAATTAAAAAAAACATGATTTTTTAAAATGTTAAATACATGCCCCTTTTAAGTTTGTTTAGTTTGATAATGGTTACGGAAAGATAGAGTATTCACTATGATGATAAAAAATGAAATGGAATAAGACTCAAATCAATACCTTAATAAGAAAAAAAAATAAATGAATTAATGAAATTATCACAAAAAGGATAAATCATTTAGTAAAAGGGGAAATTCAAAAGCAATCCATATTTAAACATACATCAAATATTTGGATAAAAGTTAAGTGTATAAATACTAATAGAAACTGTCTCCTTTTCTCACAAACACATTTGTATATGTCTTATTAACTGAATCTCGAAAGTAAGCTTCTCATGTGGACAATGAGGTAATTAAGAAAAAGAAAAAAAATTGAACATAAAATGGCACATATAATTTTATTTCCTCTCATAATAGTTATTTTGCCAAAAAAGGTCCTACCTTGAAAAATATAGTGCCCATATCCTGCGTAGTCATGACCAAAACGCCTTAGCCAAAAGAGTCTCAGCAAAAACGTCCATGGGCAAAACGCAGGTACAATCATTAATTGAACCATGAAATAAATTGTCTTATATGATATGTACCAGTTTCTTATTATTTTGGCTTCTAAGAAATGCATGTAAACACAGTCATTATTAAATGAAATTGTGGAGAATTTTTTGGTTGAAATATTTCGAAAATGTATCAAAATTTCCCTTTATTGAATAATGCCGGATTCATTATTTATACAAACGAAAAAAATATTGAAAATGAATAAGTGCATTGATAAATATTAAGAAAAGGTGTGTTTATTAATTCATATGATATAAGACACGAGTTAAACTGGCTGTCTGCAACGCATTTGAATTCTCAATTATGGCGTTGAAGATAGAACAACATATAATTCTAGCATTGTATACAAGTACATATGATTAACTTTTTATCTGAGCCCGATTAAATTTCCAAGTGTGAGAATAATGAATATACAAACCAACTTTCTATATGGGTGTAAAATCAAGTGAAAAGCCAGAATGTCACAATAAAAAAAAAAAAAAAACACCAACAGTCAATCAAAAATACGGACAGACGGACGGACATACGGACGGATAAATATATGGAACAAAACACCGAAAATTAAGTAAGGAAACCCACTAGATGTCGTGCAGTTTTTAATACCCCCGTTCCCCCATAAAACCTTTAGCCTAGTTTACATTTGCCACGGTCGCCGTACGATATCGCAGCCTGCGATTTCTTGTATGATATTTATGACATCGTACGATTTTATTTTCTACGGCGTATGTGTTCACAAAATCGTGCGTGTCCGCACGGATTTTCATAAAACTACCACAAGAATAATTGAGGTGCCAATATGGCGATCTCAAGGTAATCGCGCGATCATCGCACGGAGTATACTAGGTTTTATTCCCGTCTCTACAATGGTTAGAAGTACTCAGTCCTGTATGTTACACAAAGAAGCGTTCTTGCACACCTGGTCCTTATTCAAAACTTAATATTCGTGGATTTGCGGACTCGAACCCTCGTTCTTTTCTTTGCCAACTAAGAAGTGATCATGACCTATTAACAAGATTTATGCACACAAGACTATAAAGATCTTGCGTGTTAGACAAATGGGTACATTATACATTTACTGAGCAAGTCCGTGGACTAACAACTAAACATTATTTTATTGAAACTTTAATGCCCAAAATCAGCAATAAGCGTGGGATACGAAAGCATTCGCTTACTTAACCAAACGGTTTACGTTTTCGGAAGTTGAACGGTGTGCTCTATCTGGGGCGTTCGTGTTATTCTGCCAGCGATCTGGCGAGGTGACACTCATGGCAAACTAAGTTGGCTGGGATGAATAAAATCCTGTCGATTATAAGAAAAATGTAGAGCCTTTTCTCTATATCTGATTACAAACCATCTTGAAAATTAGCTCTTGGTCCAGACATTTTTGCTTACTAGCCACTTATCATTTTCGGAAAACGAGGGCCTTTAATATCTTAAACGCAGAATTATATAGCCCACTTACCGTATGGAATTGAATGAGTGGAAGGATCGAGTTTTGAATATAACTAAAGGGGGGTAATACAATATCGCTAGTTTCGGCAATGTTTACGTAATTAGTTTTTTAGGACAAAAACTTACGCACTTGTCTGTGTCTATTCATGGACCATTCAGCTTTAAAATCAACAGAAACCCATAAAATCGTGGAATGATTTGATCGATTTGAATGCAATTTTGATCGTTTTGAATGATTCGAAGTGTTTGAATAATTTCGGGGCGTTTACGTGTGATTGGAAAGAGTCTTTGGAATGTGTAAATCGCCACTAAATGAGGATTGAGTGCCAATTTCACGTTATTTACCGTAACGCCTAACTAGAACTTTTTTATCGTTGCTATACCCTGTATTAACGGAGTGGGCGGGGTACACTTACTGACTGTCTGTCTGTATATGTTCACGCCGTAGTATCAACCATATCTTTTGTATGCCGTAAAATGTTCCCGCGTTTTGTGATATGATAAATTTTTAATACACTCCCTTTCCCATCTTTATATACTCAAACGCAAAAGAAACAAGGCATAGTGTTTAGGGTCTTTTTGCAGACATCTATTATTTATATAATTATCTCATTAACTTCCGTCAGTGTTCGAGTATTTCCACAGCGTAAAATATCGTTTTACCGTTGTATTCATATCATAGCACATAGACTAAATAAGTCGCTGTAGAACATTGGTTACAGACGCCTTCCCGAAATGCAGTAAGATGTAGGTTCGAGTTCAATACCCGCCCTGACATGGAAACGTGGTTGTTTTAGTTGTTTGCACCAACCAAAACTTGTATTGGTTTCATTCCTCAATGAAAACAACATTTAGTATTAAGTAAGCTTGCACTAAAAAGTGGTTCCAATGGAAATGTTATTTGCTTCATAATGTGGAATTATAAGATATGAAAAGAATCTAGTATTTGACATTAATAACTTTATCACACTTAAACAAGAATTCGATTAACCCATTAAAGCCAAGTATTATTTTTTTTTATATATACCGTTATAAGTTGCATTGATCCTTCCCATTTTCTATAGGCTTTATCCTTGTGATCTGACAATTATTCTGACCGAGTTTCATGAAGAATAGGCCATGTTTCTGGCTTCTAGAGTGTAAACAAGAAAATTGTCTGTAAGGCGCCTTTTCCCGTTCTATGGCACAGATTCTTCTCATTTTCAATAGGCCTCATCTTTGTGACTTGACAAACATTCTGACAAAATTTAATGATGATTGGTCCATATGTGTGGCCTCTAGAGTGTAAACACTTAAATTGTTGGCGTCTGACGACGCACGACGGACATACAATAATCTAAACAACAACAAAAACAACAAAAAAGGAAGAAAATAAAAAAATCGCCTGCATTAGATATAAATACGTGTCAATTTTTCAGCTACTACAAAAAAGAACTACACAAGTGATTGCGTATCCAGTACGACCTCTCAAGGCACAGATTTAACTTACAGTGATGAATGGAGAGTACTTTGCAATGATTTTATTCTGAACCAAATTAAAATCTGACATATTTCTGTGCAGAATACCGATAGCCTAATGCAACACTGTTGTATAAAAAATGGTATTTATTGGTACAGCGTTGCCCTTAAAGAAGAAATAGAAAAATAACTGGTCCGGCTTGAACTTATGACCCCCAAGTTACGAAACAACATCGATACCACCTGCGCTAAACTTCCGTATGCATGCTCGTACATTTTCTTAAATCTAAACTTCGCGAGTTTAAAACGCACATGTCAACTAATGATAGGGGCTAAAAGGAATATCTAATGAGTGCCATGTCATTGTAGATCAATAACATACTCTTCAAAAAAAGTTTTTTGACATCGATTAGAAATCGACATTTTCTTATGTAAAATAAATTCTTCGATTGAAGTTGATTGTTTGTAAACAGCGATTGTATTTCAAGAAAGTCAACGTCTAATAAAGCAGAATCTGCACGTGTAATTTCAGATTCAATGGATAGTCATAAAAGATCTTCATTATGCTGTGAATGAAATGTCACTCCTAAATCGTCTTTGGAAATATGGTTAAATGTACGAAGGATCGACGTCATAATGCTAATGGTCGCTTTAAGGCAGGATTCGTTAGACAAGCCGTTGTAAATAACTTTGCTGTTTCGGGACACACTATCTCCTACCTAGAACACCACTTTTAAGCGACTCACTGCTTTATTTTAAGAGCTAGATAAGTCTGACGCGTAAGACAACGTTCGCCCAGCACGGCAAATATCGCAACGATGGTTGAGTTTTTTCACTGTTACCGCAACCTCAAAGAACTTAGTCTCTTGACGGCGTAAAGTCTCCGGATTAAAATTTGTAGAGCAAGGTTCAAGAGGTCAGGCCTGCGACACTTTCGCCGTAACGGTCTTAATCGACGTCACCATTTCAAATCTTTGATCAATAAACGTTTATTCTGATTTCATTTAGTGGAAAGAAGGCTGATCTTCACCATCTGCGACTTACTCAAAATACATAAACATATTTTTTGTCTTAACTAAAATATGTATTCAATGTCAAAGAACTTTTTTAAAGAGTATATATGACCTAAACCCAATAAATTTGAAACCAAAGTTTAGATTATTTAATAATTTACAAGATAGGATGTTTCGTTTGTAAACCAAAGATTGTATAGATATGTGATATTTATTAAACTGCGTAAGGGATCAAAATAAAAAAAAATACAACATGCTTTCGAACGAACTGAAATGAGGTTTTAGACCAATCACGGGTTGGATACGAAACAATTTCATTAAAACAAGTTAACATTATGCCTGGCCCTTGCTATTCGACCAAGCAGATCCCAAATATCCCCGGTAGGGTAAAGGTCATGGGAAACGACTGGCCACGGCAAGATTCCAACGCCATTTGTATTCAAATATTGTCGCGTGATGCGAGCCGTATGCGGGCGACTATTGTTGCGCATAAATGTGACAGGGGCGTGCTGGCGGATGAATGGAGCAGGTACAGGTCTCAACATCTTATTAATGTACTCTTTGGGTTAAATACAATGTCTGACACCTGCGTCATGGAAGATCTTCCTTAGCTCAGAGTTTGCGCATTAGACTCGCAAACCATTTATTTCAGTATTCCTTACCCGCATGGGTTCGACACCGGCTCAGCTATGCTAAAGTTGCGGACAGTTTGTTTATAAGAGTACTTGCAAGAGTGGAAGTGCAGAGACAAATCTACAACAATGGGTATACCTCTGAGCGGGGTAGTAAGAACGTCAAATTCGACGTCATTATGAACTCGTCTTTAAGCATTCTGCATTTAGTCTTATTCATATCTCTGTCTGACAAACCAACATGCCGGAATGATTCTTCAACCGTTTAGCATTAACAATTTGTACAATAACTGTATATGCATGACCTTCCCATTTGATAAGTGCACCAACAGCAGGGTCTTTGATAAAGGAAACAAACAGGAGGCAAATGATGGCCTGAGACCGATCTACTGACTCCCTGAAAAGCCTATGTCTTGATGTTAAATAGAAAAAAAGTTCCTTGAAGCCATATCCATTCATGAAGGAGGAGTTGTGTTGACAAGGAAACGCAACCATTGATAAATGAGGAGTTTACATTCAGGCTCCCTTTTCTATTATGCAGTAAAAATCACCAGACCACACCAATATGCACATGGTCGATGTAACATGATGAGTGCCAGCGCTGTAGTTGTACATTACTCACGGGAAAATATCACGTGTCTTGAAACGTGACTTGGCCATGTTCCAAGGGGCGTGTCCTGTGAGTGTTGTATAACCAGTGACTGGGTATAAAAGAGGCTGCTTTCCGCCGCCAGTGAGGAGATAGGAGATTAGAGACGGGAGATAGAGAGCGCGAGACAGGTTACTCGGTCGGAGTGTATATATGTAAATAAATCCAATAATGTAGCTGATAAACGGACTTCGTTGTTATTTACTATTTGCCATACCTCCTTCGCCTTCGCCGCCGCTGTACTACATGACGCTTTTGTGGTGCCGTGACCAGGATCTGGGTTGAATTGAACTGAACTGTTCCTGCTATAGTTTTGCTCTGCTGAAGTTGTGACTGGTGGAATTCGATAACTGTAAGTTGTCAATTTTGCACATTCTTTTACGTAGGCATGGCAGAATTATTAGATATTGCAAGATCTGTTGAGGGACAGATTAAGAATTTAACAACGGCAGTGGGGGCCCAGGGGGTGGCGAAGATAGTAAATATTTTCGATGGCTCTGATCCGAAGCAATTCAAACAATGGATCAAGAGCATAGAAAAGTATGCAACACTGACAGGAGTTACAGAAGATTCTGTTAAATACATTGCATATCAGGCATGCAGTGGCCCTGTCAGTGACTTTTTAAAACGTTATTACGAGCAGAATATAGGACATAACTGGGATCAAGCAAAGACAGAATTACGACTTAGGTTTGGTGAGGTTGTTGACCAGCAACATGCATTGTTACTTTTACGACGGGTTAAACAAAAATCGGGGGAATCAATTCAAGTTTATGCTGAGAGATTGTTAACTCTCGCTGAGGACGCATTCGACGGACCTGATCAGATGCAACGACATATGGTGGGATATTTTATTGACGGACTAGCACAGGACTATATGAAAATGAAAGTTATGCGTGATAGTCCGCCTACGTTTAATGAGGCTGTAAGGATCGCCACGGGTGAACAAAATTTGCGAAAAAGATTTTCCCTTAGGTTAGGACAACAAAATGCGCAAGCCAGAGAAGAGACACCTATGGAAATAGGTCACTCACGATCTAAGTTGTTGAAATGCCATTATTGTAAGAAATTAGGGCACGTCATAAAAGACTGTCGACTGCGAAAAGCCAGTATAAATGCTACTTCCGAAAAGCCAAAATATCAAAGAAATATGGAAAACGTTAAATGCTATGCGTGCGGGAAATTTGGACACATTGCTAGAAATTGTCCAGAGAAGCAAACACAAAATAACTCTTTAAACTAAAATGCTTCCCACATGTAGAAGCCGGTGTGGGAAGAAAATCAGAAGACAAACTGAAGGCAAAATGTTTGAAAAAGAATAAACATACTAAAAGGAAATGTATTCAAATTAATTCAGTTAACAAAGGACCTAATTCTCTTCTTATCAAATTACAAAAACAAAAATATAGAGCTCTTTTAGATTCGGGCGCTGAGGTATCTTTGATTCATAGTCGTGTTTATAATGCTTTAAAAATAAAACCTAGGTTGCAAAAACATAAATTAGACTTAACAACTGCTGGAAATACTCCACTTCACATCGATGGTATAGCAGAAATTGAGTTTATGTTGGGAGGGCTAAAAATGACCCATAAATTCTATGTAGTACGAGACCTTAACCGAAATATTATAATAGGACTTGATTGGCTTCAATCACGAGGCGTGCGTGTGTATCATGATTTGGGATGTATCCGGGTCGATGAGTCATACGTTCCTCTTGTAGATGATATTCATATTGCTTCCGTTGCTAGGATGAAACATAAAACCAAGCTTCCTCCACAATCTGCCCATATTTGTCAATGTCAGGTGAGAAAGCACGTGGATCTTCCACCAGGTTATGAGTATGAGATTACTCCTTTCGAAATAGGTCAAATTGGCAGTGAGCCAGGTTTGTTAATGATGAATTCAATTTCTAAGCTTTCTGATAACAGGAGATTACCCGTTATGCTCGTTAACACCACTAATAAGACCTTATCTTTTAAAGCTGGAACACCTGTAGCTCGTATCAAGCAAATTAATCCAACAGAAATAATGAGTATAGATAAGAATTCTTCGGGCGTGCCAATTAGTGGGAAAAGTCACGGAAACGCTGATAAGAAAATTGACACTAATGAGTTAGATAAGTTAGACGTCCCACTTGAATTCAAGCCAAAAATAATTAAATTGCTTAATAAAAACGCTGACTTATTCGCAAAAACTGATGCTGATTTGAGTCACACAGATACAGTTAGGATGAAAATAGATACTGGAACTCATGAACCAATTAAACTTAGGCCTTATCGTACTCAACTTAATAACAGAAAAATCATAGATCAGGCAGTTGATGAAATGTTAGAATCTAAAATTATTCAACGAAGTAGATCAGCATGGTCATTTCCAGTTGTAATCGTCGATAAGAAAGATGGAACAAAAAGATTTTGCGTTGATTTTCGACAATTGAATAAAATTACAAAGACAAACTCTTACCCTCTTCCCGTTATAGATGACATATTAGCACTGTTAGGCAAGGCTAAGTACTTTTCTTCTCTCGATTTGAAATCAGGGTATTGGCAAGTCAAGATGGCTGAGTGTGACAAGGAAAAGACAGCATTTACTTGTCACAGAGGTCTTTTCGAGTTCAACGTTATGCCCTTTGGACTTACGAATGCCCCTGCGATCTTCCAAGAGTTAATGAATAGGGTTCTTGAAGGCTTAAGCGATTTTACGACCGCTTATCTAGATGATATATTGATATATTCAAAAAGTTTAGAAGAACATATTCACCATATTCAACAAGTATTTCAACGTCTGCGTGAACACAGTCTACGTTTAAAACTCAAGAAATGTAGTTTTCTGAAAAAAGAAACTAATTACTTAGGATTCGTTATCAATGCTAATGGCATTCAGCCAGAAGAGAAAAAAGTAAATGTAATTAGATCTCTTTCACCTCCAACTAACGTGCGCGAGGTTAGAAGTTTTATAGGTATGTGTAGTTACTATCGAAGATTTATACCACAATTTTCTAGTGTAGCTGAACCTATAATTTCTCTCACTCGGAAATACGCCAAGTTCAAATGGGACTCAAATTGCCAATTAGCTTTTGATAAATTGAAGGACAAATTGTCAGAATTGCCTTTATTGTGTTTCCCCGACGTCAATTTACCGTATAAGTTGTACACGGACGCAAGCGACAAATGCATTGGTGCATGTCTTACCCAGACTGTTATAGAACAGGGACAAGAAATTGAGCGTCCTATATACTATTTATCACACCGACTGAGTGACACCCAGACTAGATGGGCTGTCATAGAAAAAGAAGCATATGCAATCTATTACAGTTTGCAAAAGCTGGATCATTACCTCCATAATGCAAAATTTACCGTGTTTTGTGATCATAAACCGTTAAGACATCTTTTGGAGGCTCCGGTCCAGAATAAGAAAGTTTCGTTATGGGCCTTAAGCATTGCTGGTTACGACTGTCAGATTGAGTATCTGCCAGGCACGATGAATTCAGTAGCTGACCTACTTTCGCGTGTACCTCTAAGCTCGCTTAAGAACCAGACTGATGATTCACTTTTGAATGACCCAGATGTTAGTGGTCAAATGTATCAAATAAATGTTCTGAACTCTAATCAGTTCCAGCCAAAAAGTTTCGCAAGATGTAAACCGCATCTTAATGACGAGGTTGAAAAGCCGCTTTTCTATGAGCCACTTGATATGATTATTGAACAAGATAAAGATGAACATTTGAAACAAATTAAACAGGGATTACAAAACGATACATTATCCCCTTCTCTTGCCAAAAAACATCTCGTTCTAGATGGAATTTTGTATTACATCTCATTTTCTGATTCCGATCCAACTCTTCGTCTTTATATTCCCCAGCATCTTCAAACTGATGTTTTGTCTGAATATCATAGATCTTTGGGACATATGGGAATTGATAAAACGTATGATGCAATAAGAGCAAAATATTTCTGGATTAATCTATTCAAAGATGTTGTTCAATATGTTACGTCCTGTTTAGTTTGTCAAACAAGAAGTAATAAAAAGAATAAACCAGCTGTTCAAGAAACTGACACACCTCCTTTTGCGTGGGCAAAATGTGCTGTCGACGTTAGTGGACCATACCCTACTACATTGTCCGGAAACAAGTACATAATCAGTTTTATTGACCTATTTTCTGGTTATCCCGAGGCGTTTGCGTGTCCAGATAAAAGTGCGCAAACGATGGCTCACCTCATTATAGATGAAATTGTACCTCGTTATTCCTGCCCTCTTGAAATATTGTCTGATAACGGTTCTGAAATTGTTAATCAGATTATTAAAGAGACCTTGGCTGAATTGAATATACACCATGTAACAACGTCCTTTTACCATCCTCAAAGTAATGGTCTGATAGAACGATATCACAGGACATTAGTTGATGTTATGTCCAAGAAAATGCAAATTGAAAATGCTCAGTGGGATGCATTTTTACCTCATGTACTTTCAGCTATTCGGTTCGGTGTCAATGAATCGACAAAATGTTCGCCTTTCTACCTTTTGTTTAATAGAGAATGTGTTTTGCCAATCGATACGATTTTAAGACCGCGTCGAAAATACCAAGGAGAAGACCCTCATAAAATTTCTTTAGAATAACAACATAAAGCATTTCTCTTAGTTCACCGTAATAGGAAAAAAGCCAAACAAAAACGAAATGAGTACAAAAACCGAAAAGTTGATGACGTCAAACTTCAGGTTGGTGACCCTGTTTATCTCAAAAACCACACTCGTAAAAATAAATTGGACATTAAATGGCGACCTTATTATCGGATAATTGAACAAACTTCACCTGTTACTTTCATTATCAAACATCAATTAGATGGAAGCACGACCAAAGCTCATGCCGAACACCTGCGATTAGCTAATTTAGAGGAATGGCACGTACCTGTAGATAAGTCAGGCCGCCAATTAAGACCAAGTAATTACGTTGTTCCGCCTATTTCGTCTGAAAGCGATAGTTCAGATAGCGAATCATCAACTGACACGATAATTTACGATAAGAGTAAATTAGTGCGTAGGCTGAAACGTCAGCGTTCACAAAGTTCTGATGAATCAGATATACCCCTAGCCGAATTGAGGCAGAGAATAAGGTCACGAAACAAACGTGATTCTGAATCCAATTAGGATGATAATGAGAAAATGATAAGAAGTAATAGCCTTTCAGTTTGTAATCTGTAAGAGATAAGGCTTCCTTCAGTTATAGTTAACTGAGGCATGTTAAAAGGTACCTTCGCTTTGTTAAACTGGTGTTGTTTAACTTTGTTGTGTAAGTAAGTAATGCGTAAATTGTTCTTATTTTCAATTTAGGAAAGAACAATGGTTAACTTCACGTTTACATTAAGCATTTTGGCAGTAATGTTATACGTTCATGTCAGACAGCGTTCGTCGGCCGCGTTCGTTGCTGAAGCGATAGTCATTCGGGACAATGTTATATATTATAAGACAAATGAAGTTAGCACCACTCGGGCAAAATGGCTAGCAACAATTGTTATTGATTTTGAAAATATCCAGGATCTTCTAGCAAGGTTAACTGAAGATCTTAAACGAGTTAAGAATGCATTTAATGTCGTAGAATCAAGTCACTTGAAAGGGACAGAAAATTTCCAACGTACTTTTCAAGGGCTAAGGCAAAAAGTTAAGTACTTGCAAGAGGTTGAAAAAGACATAAAGAGTGAATTGTTTCCTCTAATGTCACTAGTGAATAAGACTCGCAATCGTAGGAGTTTATTACCATTTGTAGGAGATGCAATGTCATGGTTATTTGGAGTTGTCAGTGAATCTGACCTACGGAATATTCGCAATCAGGTATCATCTCTGGAATCAAATCAAAAGCAGATAGTTCATATAGTTGAGCAAAGTCTGACAATTATTAACGAGTCAAGAACACTCATTCGCGAAAACCGAAGAACAATGTCTATAATAATCAAAAGTCTCTACGCGATGGATATAAAAATAAATTCTATGGCTCAAGAACTTACCAAGCAAATCAGTGAAAACCGCCGATTTCTCGAGGTATATAGTTACCTAAATCTTCTAATTAGTGAAATAACTATTCTCACGCAAAACGCGAAAACATATCTCACGCAGCTAAGAGCTGATTTAGATTATTTGGCTCTGGGAAAACTTCCTGTAACGATAATTAGTCCACCGAGATTACAAAGCTTGTTAGTTGAAATTCAAAAGGCGTTGCCTGATTTAATGTCACTAATTAACGACCCAAAAACTGAGATATGGGAGTTTTATAAGTACCTGCGAACAGAAACAGCCTTCGTTAATGGCAAAATAATCATTATTTTATCAATTCCAGTAATTAGACTTGATAACAGCTATGAAGTTTTTGAGGCTATCTCAATCCCAGTACCTCCACCTGTTGGTGTCAATCACCGAGGGAGAACAAAACATACTGATTTATTGGCTAATTACCGATTAGAAAGTAATGCGTTCTTGATAGATAAAGCACGAACAAGATATCGTTTACTTTCCGATACAGAAGTTCAGACTTGTAGTCACCATAAGACCAAATTTTGTACTTTAATTAGTCCAGAATTTCCAGTTAATGTAGACCATACCTGTTTGATCAATTTGTTTGTGGACGCAAGGAAAACATATTACTGTGCACCACAAGTATCTCAAGAGAGATTGCCTATAGCTAAATACTTACTTGATACCACATGGTTGATTATTTCGCGGACGAACTTAAGTTTTGCATTGGTATGTAATGGCCTGCATACTGAGGTTCATACTAGGTCGCCCGTTGACGTAATTAAGGTAGACAGTGGTTGTATCGCTTCGAATAAATTCTTTACTTTATCACAACCCTATGTTGTGGGTAAGATAAACATGACTCAGGAACAATACACACAGTTGAAAATCGCAAATTTTACTGATGACGTGGTTTGGAAACCTTTAAAAGAACAATTTCCCAATGTTTCTAAAATTGACATACCAGAACAAATGACGACTATTAATGACATGCCCCTGGACTCGTTATTACGACAATTGCATAATGTACACTATGTAGACGGACATGCAAGGTTTAATTTTTGGTATATTGCTAGTCTTGTGCTAACCCTGGTGGCTGCCTCTGTTGTTGTAATTCGCTATTGTATTATGCCTAGAATTAGAAAATTTCTGCCATATTGCTTATGTAAAAAGTGTGTGAAGCGACAACGACAGGCCGAGGATTCGACAGAAGTTGAACTCCAAACAATGGGGATCGATGGGAAGGAACCATCAACCGCGGCAGTGTCGAATACCGACCGAAGGATACCAACACTGTATCCATACCTGTTAACCGCCGATGAAAGAGTTAATTAGTTTACCAAAAACTGTAGATAGAGGAATGATAAAACAATCTTAGTAATTTCATGGAAACCGCCAAACCAATAATTGGACGAAAACAAGTTGATAAGAACCCTAATGAGGAACGATGAAAAATAATTGCCTTGATAAACTTACCTATATTACTTAGAAACTTTGAAAGCAACTCACTTATACTTGTACCTTCGACTTGAACAGTACTAGAAATAAATAATACAAATAAATACCATGGATAATAAAAGTGAGAAGATGTTTCACACAGTATCCGAACTAGTGGAGCGGGTGATACGAAACAACATCTATACCAACATCCCCGATCGATACATTGGACATTTGTCGGTGGAAATAACGGACGCCGTTCTTAAATTAATTAAATCTAAACAGCATGACGACGAGGACACTGATGACTGCGTGGTGATTGGATACACAAAAGGATTTGCAGATTTAGACATGCCATCACCCAGAACACCAGACAGTCTCTTAACTTTGAAACAAGATGAACGCGCATCGTCACACGGACAGAATGACGAATGTTGGGACGATCAGTGTGAGCCGTGCCAACAGGACAACGACGAGTTGGGACGATCAGTGTGTGAACCAGCAGGACACTAGCACGCATTCGTGACTTTGACTTTCGCGTTATGTTATGTTTTTTTTATAAAGTGAATAAGGTCAGGACATAAGAAATTCGAGGTAGGGTTAGATTAATATTTCGTTGCTAGGTTTTTAAATAAGTTTTAAATTAAACTAAAGGTTTTACATTGCTATTGTTAAGATTTTATTTTGCAAGTTAGGTAATTAATGTTAATTGATGTTATTCCATGTATGGGCATCACTCCTCTGTTGATATAGTATAGTCACGATTCTAGTTCATTAGCAAGTGATGTGGATTCCACCCGGACAGCCATACAACTATTTAAATGAAATGATTGTTTTATTGATGTGTTTTATCATGTTTTCTTATTGCTTGATTAATGTTATTAATTTGTTAATTTGTAAAAATGGTTTACAAATTTCAAAAAGAAAGGGGCGGATGTAACATGATGAGTGCCAGCGCTGTAGTTGTACATTACTCACGGGAAAATATCACGTGTCTTGAAACGTGACTTGGCCATGTTCCAAGGGGCGTGTCCTGTGAGTGTTGTATAACCAGTGACTGGGTATAAAAGAGGCTGCTTTCCGCCGCCAGTGAGGAGATAGGAGATTAGAGACGGGAGATAGAGAGCGCGAGACAGGTTACTCGGTCGGAGTGTATATATGTAAATAAATCCAATAATGTAGCTGATAAACGGACTTCGTTGTTATTTACTATTTGCCATACCTCCTTCGCCTTCGCCGCCGCTGTACTACATCACATGATGCAGATCACTAAGTGAATTTTTCATTAACGTCCATGTACACAGGAAGGATCAGTGTTAACAATGAATATACGTAAAGGCTCATTTTATATTGGCACTATAACTAATAAGCCACAAATGCTCGTGGTCAATGGAAATGGAATATTCTGCGAAAGTTTCACGAGAATGAACCCATTTATAAAAGAGGAGTTTTTAGCCTGGTTTAGCAGGCCACAGAAAACAACCCTGTATCCTTGAAATTGCCTAAGAAAAAGATAATCGAGTCCAAAACCGAACAACGTGTGTACTTCGTAGCTGTTTGTGCTCACGCGCGCGCCAAAAATTGGTATAGAATACGTCATCAACTTTTATGCGACATAAAGTGCTTTGTGTGTTCAACGCAAAGCTTGCATATTATTACGCTGTTGTATCGGGCGTAGTAATCTATTCCTTTGGAATGAGTTTTTTTGGCAGACTCAGTGCTATTAACTGGGCAAACCGTTCGACATTTTTCTTTTGAAGTGATTTCAGAATGTGGCATACGATCCCTAAAGGTAAATGGAACCCCATCTTCGCAAGCCAAGGGTTCTAACGAACTTAATGGAACATAGTGGAGATAGAACCCCTGGCTTGCGAAAATGATGGAACCCTTGGTTTCTCTCGCCTAAAAAGCCTTGCTAAAACGATTAAAAAATTGGAGATCATGCCTTCAAATGTCACCTTGCCTCTTTATAAACCAGCATCTTTAGCGCTTTGATTTTAACAAGGCCGTTAACATTAAGATCCCCTTGATTTGCGCAATATAAAATTACCTTATTTCTTATTAAATTTTTTAAGACCCCATGACGCTTCACAGATTGGACCCTTTTTCGAAAAGAATCATCCTTGTTATGGTACAAGTTTGAAGCAATCGGGTGAAAACTGTGGACTTAAACGTTTACTTTAAGCATTAACGACAAAAGTCTAAGTAAATTTTCAATTGGCCCCTTTTTTCTGTGACGCTTGACGGAACTTGCCTTTCTTCGCAAGGAACCGTTCTTGCTCTAGTGCATTCTTTCTGAGCATGTTTGAAGTCAATCGGATGAAAACTGTGGTCTCAATACTGTTTGACGATTTTCAAATTAAATTTTCATTTGGTCCTTTTTTCCGTGACGCTTGACGGACCTGACCTATCTTCGCAAGGAAACAGTCTAGCTCTAGTACTTTCTTTCTGAGCAAGTTTGAAGACAATCGGATGGAAACTGTGGACTCTAGAGCGTTAACGAAGATTTTCAAACTACATTTTCAGTAGGCTCATTTTTACCGTGAGACTTGACGTATCGGGCCGATTTTCGAAAGGAACGATCCTTGTTATGGCATAATAATTCTGAGCAATTTTGAAGAAAATCGAACTTTAGTGCGGTAATTAAATTTTCATTAGGCTCCTTTTTCCTCGACGTTCGACAGATCTGACCCATTTTCGAAAGGGACAATCCTTGTGATTATCCAATCATTCTGACCAAGTTTGGAGACAATCGGACAATGGTCTCTAGAGCGTTAAGAAGCAAAAGTTAACTGACGGACAGCCAGACGGACCGTCGCCGGACGGAAAACCGGTATCGCAATAGCTCTTCTGTTCTGACATTCGGTCAGTAAAGCTTAGACCGGAAATCAATTTGGCAAAGTCATAATTTGAATTTCCAGAAGACTATATTTCAACGTCTTACGAGGCCCGACCTATTCGAGTATCTTGGTCATATGAAAAAAAAAGAACTCTCATACATATCAGGATTTGATCCAGTTTTCGACCCTTGTTGAACCAATTAAGAACTTGTCTGAGATAACATCATTAAAATCATAATGAACATATTCAGTTTATCGGACAAAGATGTGAATACAAGATAGATATGTTGTCGACAAAAGTCACATAACAAGAGGACAAAGATGGTCCTAGATCGCTCACCTGAGTCTCTTTGACCCCTGGGACATCAAAATAATTAGATAGGCAGATGTCAAAAAGAAGATAATCGCCTAAGATCAATACCATGGAACGTTTTCAGCGAAGAGCAAGACAGATATGCCTTTTTGCTCTTTGATTCTATGTAAAAAGGGATGCACCCGTGGACCCCAAATGTGACCCCAGGGTCTTGATATGAACAAACTTGGAATAGGTCCATAAGATGATGCTACATACTAAATATGAAAGCTGTCTGCCTTCTGGTTTCAGAGAAGAAGATTTTTAAAGACTTTCCTATTTTCATCCATTGTGCTTAGATGAGCTGAAAGGGATGCACCTGGGTGGAGCCCAAATATGACCCAAGGGTCTTGATATGAACAAACTTGGTAGGGGTCCACTAGATTATGCAAAATACCAAATATGAAAGCAGTGTGCCCTCTGGTTTCGATTAAAGAAGATTTTAGCTCTTTGATTCTATGTAAAAAGGGTTGTGCCCGGATTGAGCCAAAATATGATCCTAGGGTCTTGATATGAACAAACTTGTAAGAGGTCCACTAGACGATGCTACATACCAAATATGAAAGCTATCTGCCTTCTGGTTTCATAGAAGAAGATTTTTGAAGATTATCATTTCTTTACCCTTCATGCTCATAAGAGAATAAGGGATGCACCCATGCAAAGCCCAAATAAGACCCAAGGGTCTTGAAATGAACAAACTTGGTAGAGGTCCACTAGATGATGCTACATACCAAATATGAAAGCTGTCTGCCTTCTGGTTTCATAGAAGAAGATTTTTTTAAGATTTTCATATTTTCACCCTTTTTGTTAAGAGTAAAGGGAAAGTTAAGGGTGGATTTCATTTATTTGAACAACTTTGGTAGAGCTTAACCCAAGGAACATCCCTGCCAAATTTCATCAAGATTGGCCCTCTGGTTTAGGAGGAGAAGATGTTTAAAGAAATTGTGGACGACGGACGACGCACAAGGCACGACTGACGACAGACATTATACGATCACAATAGCTCACCTTGAGCACTTCGTGCTCAGGTGAGCTAAAAACCGTTGATGGCGACACGTCTGATGAGTGAATAATAGATATATAATAAAATACAACAGTTGCACGTAAAAACTAGAAATTTTTAGTTAAGTTTTTACGTGCAACTGTTGTATCCCTAGGTTCGCTAATGGTTAAACTAGAAATTCACTGATTTCATTATCAGGGTACTGAATCTTTGTCTAGATGTTGATATTATGGTCACAGAAGTATGTGTAAAGTTTCAAACCAATAGCTTCAGTAGAAATAGAAATTTGACACAGTCACAGCCAAAATCTTAACTAAAGCATTACGTAAACGCCGACACCGACGCATGGGTGACAGGGATAGCTCCCCCTATTCTACGAATAGTCCAGCTGCCTAGAGGCCCTGTATCGTTCTACTGGATGTAACATCTCTAGATTTGAAAAAGATATTTAAAATATAAAACATTTTCGGAACATGGTCACTTACAGAACATTCATGCCAAGTTTTATTGAAAATGGGCCTATGGTTTGGGAGGAGATTTAAAAGTTAAAATAAGCCCCGCCTTGCCACACCCATATTTGACAGTCAATTAAAATTTCTTGAACGACAAAGATACATGGTCCTCTGAAGACAAATTTATTCCAAGTTTTGTTGAAATCGGCACAGTAGTTTGGGAAAAGAAGATTTTTCAAATATTTCAAAGTAAAAATAAGCTCCAACTTGCCACGCCCATATGTGGGGGGGGGGGTCAATCCAAATTGAATGTAGATAAGCATTCTGGCCAATTTTCAGGTTGATTAAGCAAAACAAACGGGCTGTAGAGTGTTTCCAGTTATTTTTTAAAGATTTGACCTAGTGACATAGTTTTTAAAATCACTTGACCCAATTTTGAACGTGACTGAGATTCCTTCAAGACAATCAATCTAACAAATTCTCAGATTGATTGAGCAAAAAGAAATGGTTTTAGAGTATCTTAAAAGGTTATGTTGACAACGGACAACACACAACAGACATCACACAACCACAAAAGTTCACATTGAGCACTTTCTGCTCTGGCGAGCTTAAAATAATTAAACACAAATTGTCAAAATGAATCTTGTATGATTCTAGACAAAACAAGCACGGTTTAATAATTTGATTTATCACACGTTAAAGAGTTTCTTATCTGTCACCTGAAACCACCTTATCACAGTACTCTGCAACTTTCAAGCAATTTTCTCTTTTGGAAAATGGAATTTCATAACTTTCACAACTTGTGGCCCATTAAATTTCTTTCCTATTAGCACGGGCATTTAGAATCTTTACAATTTAATGGTATATATGTTCTCTGTTCATGAACTGTCCATCAGTGTTTATGCTTTTTGGAATTGGTCCATCTGTTTCTGTGAGTCTGTGACACAGTTCACTGTGACTTTTAACTTTGTTATGCATTGTCTTTATGCATTGCATCATCTTGATACAAGAATACTTTTTGAGTTGAATCTCCAATGCTGATAAATCTTGCACTACGGTGTCTGTTTCCTGAAAAGAGAAAACAAGAGTACCATAATTGACCGAAATGGCTCACCGTCATCTCATTGACTTCTCCTTAAGCAAATTTAAATGCTTTGGAGATCATTTTATGATCGCTAAATTTTTTTAAAGAAATACATTATTTTATTCCTATGATCCATGGATAAGTTTCTAGCCTTTTCTAAACAATTTTCATGAAGAAATTCTTTCTTTGATAAAACAAACATACTGAACTACTGAGAAAATAACCCCTAGAGTGGATTAAGAGAATAAAGACTCTTTTTCCTGTATCTCTGAAAGGACCCAACATTTTCCTTTTGACTAGATATACATTCTCACCAGAATTGTGGCTCCTACAGTTTAGGCAAGTAACTTGTCCTTAAGACCCAATTTTCCTGCAATATCAAATGGATCCTTCCCAATTGCAAAAGGGGTTGATCCTTGTGACGCTAAACAATTAGAAATAGTTTCATAAAGATTGGACCATATTTGTGGCCTCTAGAGTGTGAGCAAGAAAATTGTCATTAAGGCTTTTTAACCCGTGATAAAGTATGGATCCTTTCCATTTTCAAAAGGAATGATCCTTGTGACCTGACCAATACTCTGAACAAGTTTCATGAGATTGGTCATTGTTTGCGGCCTCTAGAGTATAAACAAGCGAAAGGCCAAAGAGGGCCTGTATTGCTCCACTGGCTTTAATAACCCCCAGACTATTGCCCTGCCACACCCATATTTGGGGATCAATCACAACTTCTTGAACAATTTAAGTAAAGGGTCATCCAAGGAACATTCATGTTTAGTTTCATTAAAATCAGTCCAATGCGTTGAGAGGAGAAGATTTCTAAAGATTTTAACGTAGAAAAATCCCCCCCCCCCCCCCCTACCACACCCAAAATTAGGGATCAATCAAAATTTCTTGAACAATTTAAGTTAAGGGTTACCCAAGGAACATCTATGCCAAGTTTCATTGAAATCGGCCCAATGGTTTGGGAGGAGGAGATTTTTAAGGATTTTAACAAGAACAAGAGCCATGTCGGACATGGCCATCCCCCGCCGAGAAAGCTTGATAGTAAACTGAAGCCTAATAGATTAAGGGTTCTACTTTAAGAAATTAAGCCCCTACAATATCTTAGTCTTTAAAATGACAAAGGGCAATAACTCCAAAATTATGCCAGCCAGAGTTATAGTTCTTGTGCACTGCACTCCTCTTCCATGAGATCTATCCACCCATAAAGTTTCAAGTTGATAGCTAAAATACTTTAGGAGATATGCTCTGGACAAAATCTAAGTCTTAAAAATAACAAAGGGCAATAACTCCAAAATTATGCAAGCAAGAGTTGTAGATCTTGTGCACTGCACTTCTCCTCCATGAGATCTATCCACCCATAAAGTTTCAAGTTGATAGCTATTATACTTTAGGAGATATGCTCCGGACAAAATCTTAGTCTTTAAAATAACAAAGGGCAATAACTCCAAAATTATGCAAGCAGGAGTTGTAATTCTGGTGCACTGCACTTCTCCTCCATGAGATCTATCCACCCATAAAGTTTCAAGTTGATAGCTATTATACTTTAGGAGATATGCTCCGGACAAGTTAAGTGACGGAACCTCGGAAGGACGGAATGACAGAATGACGAAAACGGCGGGGGATAAAAAATTGCCTTGACCTGCCATGCCCATTTTTGGGGGTCAATCAAATTTTTTTTGAACAATTTAAGTAAAGGGTCACTAAAGAAACATTAAATTAAATTAGTAAAATTAAAATAGGCCCAATAGTTTGGGAGAAGATTTTTAAAGATTTTAACGTGAAAGAATGCCCCATCCTGCCATGCACATACTTGGGGTCAATCAAAATTTCTTGAACAATTTAAGTAAAGGGTCACCCAAGGAATATTCATGCCAAGTTTCATTGAAATCGGCCCAATGGATTGGGAGGAGAAGATTTTTAAAGATTTCAACGTGAAAACATGCCCCATCCTGCCACGCCAATATTTGGGGATCAATCAAAATTTCTTGAACAATTTTAGTGAAGGGTCACCCAAGGAACATTCTTACTAAGTTTCATTTGAAATCTGCCCAATGGTTTGGTAGGAGAAGACTTTTTAAAGATTTCAACGTGAAAAAATGCCCCACCCTGCCACACCCATATTTGGGGGTCAGTCAAAATTTCTTGAACAATTTAAGTAAAGAGTCACCCAAGGAACATTCTTACCAAGTTTTTATGCTATCAAAGAAAAACCTTATCAGTTAGAAAATATAAATACATGTATGTTATTTTTTCAAATCTTCATCCCTAAACTTTCTAGAGCTATGCTCAATGTTTAAGTGCTTACTTTAATTTCAATTTTTCAGATGAACTTTCCTTGAGTTCATGATGTCAAAATGCTGCATACTCTTTACAAATTATACCCTGAATTGCATGTGCACTAGCTTGCATGCAAAACAGGGTATAATTTGCAAACAGTTTGTGCTGTTTTTCCAACCTTAACACAGGGATGATGTATAACAAACACAATAAGTGATCCATCAAGCAAAAATGAAAGTATTTATCCTTGCTTTCCTGTGTGGCATGGGCTGGCTGACAAGGATCAAAACCTTTGCAAATTTTGTGATTCTTTGAAGTAAATTAAAAATTCAAAGAGTTGCTTCACTTTCCCATGACAGCATCTTGTCGCTACAAGAGTTGCGAGTGTTTTATTTGAAGAAAGTATCAATTAGATACCCCTTGACCCCTGAAGATGCCTTGATAGAATGGACAGTGACCTTGTCCTCGAGCTATATAACTGCAGATGAAGATCAAAGAAATTTATTATCTTGCTTAATGTAAGCATTAAGTTCTGAGAAGGCTTGAAGTAATTTGAAATTGATGTTTTTAATTTAGGTTTCCCTTGTTTAACCATAGTAGATTGCCCTGACCTTGTCAGATAATCTTGACCTTTCTACCTGCATATTATGAGGATCAAATAAATTTATAAGCATGCAAAATATATAGGATTGCATATTAATAAGCTGGATATTATTTTAGAATGTTATGTTTTCTATGTCTTTAAAAGATAATTTACTGACTTAATCATATGACTTTGACATTAGTACATGCAATCACTTGTCAATGAGATCTATAATCTTGCTGAATAAAACTGATCAAACATAGGCTTGAAGTAATATGAAAATGATAAGTTTTCTCATTTTTGAATTTAAAAGATGTTCTTGATCTTGTCAGATAACCTTGATCTTAGTACCTAAGATAATTTATATCAATTCAGTGAGATCTATCATCACACCAATTTTGATTATTGCATCAATTAAAGATTCAAAGTAATTGGCAATATTAAGTTTTATGGTTGAGGTTTGTATATAGAAGAAATGGATAGACACACAGAAAGAAAGATAGACAGACAGAGAAACAGAAACAAATAAAACAATAAGCCAGAGATTTTAAAGATATGGGATGCAAAAATATTCCTGAATCTAGAATGGTCATTCTTCCTTCCCATGAGATAATTTTCTTGAATGTATATCAGGTTGACCTCTGCTATATATAACCTCTTTTTCAAATATTTTTAAGTAGTCCCCTGATACTTCCTTTTCATGTGGTTTGTCATATCTAAAAGGAATTGTCAATGGTAACTTTGGTATGCTGTCATTCAGAACAAGCCTAAATAATGCCCATAAACAAGGGCCTAAAATCTTTCTCTTGATCAAAAACTAGTATACAAGACAAAATTAATGTAACTTATACATTTCTAACTAAGGGTTATACTAAGTACCTTACATTGAAGAAGACTGAAGTATAATGCAGATTTGTAATTGAGGATGTCATTTCAAAAACTAGTTGAATTTTTCCTTAATTTTAGTGAATACATGTTCAAAAGTATGCAAGTTTATAAAGCTCTATCATTTTTGTGTGGTTTAGCTCTTCTGTTCCATAATATTAAATAAGATGCCCTGATACAGACATCACACAGAACTGTCTGAAACAAGTGTAATATTGTGTAACTACTGTTTATTTAAAATTTAAAATCAATATGATAATATTATCAGGGCTGCCATCTTACAGAAATGAAGAAGAAAATAAGACCCAAAATAAGTACAGGATGTGCTCATCTAAAACACTAATGCCTGAATGAGACTGAAACAACATTTTTTGTTTGTTAGTTCGTGCTGAGGTGAGCTAAAAACAAGAGGACCATGATGGCCCTTTATCGCTCACCTTCGTTTCTTTGTCATAATAGATAATTATCAAATTTTCTATCAAAAGTCATAATTTCAAATTTATGATTTGTTAGAATGTAAACAAGAAAATTGTGATTAAGGCCGCTTTTCCCATGCAATGGCATAAATCCTTCCGATTTTCAATAGGGTTCATCCTTGTGACAAGAAACACATGATGACCAAGATTCAAGAAGATTGAATCATATTTGTGGCCTCTAGACTGTAAACAAGGAAATTGACATTAAGGCCCCTTTTCCCATAATATACCATTCATCCTCCCATTTTCTTGAGCATTTATCCTTGTGACCTGACAGATATTCTGACCAAGTTTCATGAAGATTAGGCAATATTTGTAGCCTCTAGAGTGTAAACAAGAAAAAATGTTATTAAGGCCCTTTTTCCCGTGATATGGCACTGATCCTTCCCATTTTCAATAGAGTTCATCCTCATGACCTAACTAACATTCTGATAAAGTTTCATGACAATTGGACCATATTTGTGGCTTCTAGAATATAAACAAGAAAATTGTCATTAAGGCCCCATTTCCCATTATATGGCATGGATCCTTTTCATTTAAGCAATTTTTTCAAGGGACCATCCAAGGAATATTTCTGCCAAGTTTGGTTGATTTTGACTCAGAAGTTTAGGAGGAGATGGCGTATTGATTAGAGCATTGTCTCTCATACAGTGTTGAAGATACAGCAACATGTTTAGTTCTCAGTTTAGGTTTTCTAAAACAGAAAGACAGACAGGCACCAGTAAATAAATATGCGCCTGATCTATTGAAGCAAGGATAATGATACTTGTATTAATTCTTCCTTCTTTTGTATTTACTCCCATGGTTGGGTGACCGTGGCCTTTACCCAGTGAACAAGTTTTAGTATGCTTTAAGTGGTTATTTCTATACATACATACAGTATAAACTTATCTGTTGGTTTTGATTAATTTTGAATGGTTTAACACCACTTTCAACATTATTGCAGTTAAATTGCTGCAGCATGTGGACCTACCCATAGTTTCCTATCATTTCTGACACCAGTACAATCACATCATTTAGCCCAAACCACCAGTTAGTCATCCAACTTTGGCGTATTGTCGCTAAATGGAGCTCTCAACTTTCTGTCGTTCTTGATAGTTTAGTATTGCATTAGAAGTTTTGACCTCCACACCCCAGATTTCAACATAAAAGTTACATCTACTGCATTTCTCCAGATCAAATCAGTATTTATTTTTTAATTAAATATATGAATGATAATAATGTGCATTTCAAAAATCTGATAGCAATGGTTCTTTTCATGCATAGGGGATGGGAGCAGGGCCCCTAATTTCAGGGAAATGGTTATTTTGAATGACTTTTTATGAGAAAAAAATCTTCACTTGTGTATTTTGCTTGACTAACATTACTATCATGAGAGAATCTTGTTAAGATTGTAAAATTGACATATTAGGGGTAAATGCAGTTTCAGGAGAAATATTCTCAGATGGGAGGGGGCAATATTTTGCCCCACTATCTTAGTTAAAAGACAAAGATGCCTGTATTGTTCCACTGGCTTTAACTTAGTTTGTTTGTATTGAGCTTTATGTTGTTTTCAACATTCTTTCAGTTATATCTAATGGTGGCTAAAGCAATAAACAATGGATTTCTGGATTTTCTCACACTAGTACTACCATTTCCTTCTTTCCTAGCCTCAAGGTGCTATCCCACAGGCCTATGATTATCCATTACCCATTGGTGAAAGACGAAATTCATGTAGTTGGAAAGGATGAGTGCTGACGTTGGGAATCAAACCTGAGACCTTTTTACTAATATTCAGATGTGCTTCCACAGCGCTTTGACGGTTGCTCTCTGCTGATTTTAACCCTTGTCATACTGAATAAAAACCTTGTTAAAATTGCATCAATGTCAAATAACTTCATGTTCAAAGTTACCAGATGAACTTATTTGGAAGAGTTATATTATGAAAATTCATTTTCATGTGTCTCTTTTCTGGTTAAAAATGGAAATCAGGTGATATAGATTAAGATCAGACTGCACATATGTGCAGGCTGACCATGGTCTTTACCTCCTGCCATTGAAAGAAGAAATATTCCTGGTTCAGCATCCCAAGGGTTTTATAACATCTCCAGATTTGAATTAGAGATATGCACAATAATAAAAGAGAATTAAAGTAAGGGTCATACGTGGAACATTCATTTCATTGAATGATTGATTGCATGAAGTAAAACACCGCTTTCAACATTTTTTCAGTTAAATCGCGGAGGCTGGAGCACCTATCAATGGTTTCCCGGTATTCCTCTCACCAGTACAACCACCATATCCTTTTCTAGCCTCCAGCTGCTATCTCACATAGGTCTTCAATAATCAACCCATTGGTGAGAGACAAATAGTCTCAAAGAATGAGTGTCACCATGAGGGATTAAACCTGGGACCTCCAGTTTGAATGCAACATTCAAAGCTTCATTGAAATAAGTCCAATTGATTTGGAGGAAAAAACTTTTTAAATTTTCAAAGTGAAAATTGGAACAACCCTGCCGTGCCAATATTCACGTACCCATCAAAATTTCGTGAACATTTTAGTGAGGGGTCATCCAAAAAGTATTCAAGTCAAGTTTCATTTAAATTAGTCTAAATAAGTATGGAGGAGATTATAAAAGTTTATAAGATGTGTTTTTGAAAGACAAATGCACCCCCCTGCAACAGCATTTTTTTTTAAATATTGACCTTGACAGATTACCTTGACCTTGTCACATTACCTTGACTTTGCTATCAGAAGATGCGTATGTGTTTGATCTATCACCATGCTAAATATTAGGCTTGTATCTTGAATAGGCTTGAAGTTATTGGTAATGTTAAGTTTTCTTGGTTAAGATTTTAAGTCATTAGACCTGACCTTGTCACATGACCTTGATTTGGTACCAACAGCAGATGCATATAATTGAGATCTATCATCATGCTAAATATGAGCCTTGTATCTTGAATAAGCTGAACGATATTGGCAATGTTAGGTTTTTCTGTTAAGTTATTGACTTATTTGACCTTGATAGATGAACTTGACCTTGTCACATGACCTTGACTTTGGTTTCAGCAGATGCATATCATTGAGATCTATCACCATGCCAAAAATGAGATAAGCTTGACGAATTTGTTAATGTTAGTTTTTTTTTGTTAAGTTTTTTATCTATTTGACTTTGACAGATGACCTTGACCTTGTCACATGACCTTGACTTTGGTTTCAGCAGATGAATATTATTGAGATCTATCACCATGCCTAATATGGGCCTTGTATCTTAAATTAGCTTGATGATATTGGCAATGTTAGGTTTTTCGGTTAAGTTTTGGATTTATTTGACCTTGACAGAAGAACTTGACCTTGACACATGGACTTGACTTTGGTATTGGTAGATGAGTATCATTGAGATCTTACATCATGCCAAATATGAGCCTTGTATCTTGAATAGGCCTTAAGATATTGGCAATGTTAAGTTCTTTGGTTAAGTTTTGCAGACAAACAGACAGATAGACAGACAGCAGACATAGGTAAACAAGATTATATGTCAGCCCTGCTTTACTATGCCCATATTTGGGGGTCAATGAAAGGTTCTTGAACAATTGGAGTAAAGGGTCATTCAGGGAACACCCATGTCAAGTTTCATAATTCATGAAATTGACCACCATGAGTGGGTAGGAGATTTTTAAATAAGACATATTTGTAAAAGATGTATGTCAATGAAACGGCAATTCTTTTTAAAAAAAATGACCTTTACATATTATCTTGAACTTTTCACATGACACGACCCTGACCTTGGTACCAGCAGATGTGTATCATTGAAACCTATCATTATACCAAATACGAGTATCTTGTATCTTGAATAGACTTGAAGTAATTGGCCATGTTAAGATTTTTGTTTTAGTTTTGCAGACAGACAGATGGATAATGGTAAAATATGCCCCGGATCTCTCAATGCAAGGGCATGAAAAATAAAAGTGAGAAAAGCTATTTACGTCTATATTAAGGGTAATTTGTTGAACAATTTTAGTAAAGGGTCACACAAGGAACATTCAGGCCAAGCTTAGTTGAAATAAGCCCCATTTGGGGGAGGGGGGTAAGGGGGGAAGGGGGGGGTCAATAAATTTTTCACTAACAATTTAAGAAGAGGCTCACCGAAGAAACATTTCTGTCAAGTAACTTCAAGATCCACCTGTTGCTTTGTGAGGAAAAGATGTTTTAAGAAAAGTTAATGCAAGCACAGACAGACACAGACACGATGGACACAATGCTATGAAAATTTAGCTTGCTGGCCTTCGGTTAGTGGAGCTATAAACCCTTCATTATCCATGTACAATAAAATTTTCAATATTACCTTTTTGTCTCTACCTCAGCCATCTTTTCCCTTTTCTGATTCAATCATCTTACATTCATGTCTTAAAATAGATATAATTATTGGATAAGGTACCTTTTATTGAAATGAAGTCAGTATAATCTTGCGAAAAAGTTATTCATCAAGGACGAAAAAGTGAGTATGTGTTATTTCTTATAATTGCTAAAATTTTTCAACAATAATATACAGTCCTGTTGGTTAATACTGTACTCATAAAAAGTCAAGTACATCAATCATATAAATGTATAATTTATTGCATATATACACAAAAAATCAATACACAACTGAACTTTTCAACAATTTTGGCAATGTAAATGGCATTTTATCTAGAAGAAACTGTCTCTTAAATAACAGAATCGGGTGATGATTAAAGACACCGTTGTGTTTAATAGACACACTTTTTGTCAGCTAAACAAGTGCAGAACCTAACTTTAATATACCTGTGAAAAAAAACACTGATAAAAGTCCGGAATCTTTTTTTCTGTATAATTCAGATATAAACTTAGTGTTAAAAATTGATTTAGCATGAAACATGAAAAAACAGGTTATTTGCTTTTAGATTTTGTGGCCGTTTTCTTGTGTTTCATGATGTCATATAACTGTGCAGCTTAAGACGATACACAGGATTACCCCATAACTTGAGTGGAATTAAAAAGCATATACTCAATCATTTTGCTGGAAAACAAAAGAGAAATTCACATCGTGTTTTATCCTATTGAGAAGTGAGTAATCTAGGATACTAATTATCATACCTATATTGTTGGGAGACATATAACCCTATTGAGAACTTGTGTCACCCACTTATGTCAAATGTTGCATCAAAGTTAGCTGCATGAGCCTTAAAAGTAAATTTAGGAAGAAAAGTTGAGCCCTACATGAGACTGGAACTTATGACCCTCAGAACACTAGCATGGCGCTCTACCAACTGAGCTTGCCGGGCACCTGGTCATGAGTCTAACCACTATCGATCACAACACTTCATTAGTTCAAACTCACAGCCCCATGTTGTTAAAACATAGCCAAATGCGTTACCGGCTGAGCTTGCCAGGTTCTGCGTATTCGTACATAGGAACAGCACTATATACCTAGTTTCTTTAATTCCATCATATAATAAATATCTCTGTTGCTCAACAGTAGGTGTGTGTGATTTTATGTCACTGTCTAGATTGGAACGAAATTCGATGGGACGAATTCAGTTTTTCATCGATACCAACTCTCTTTGCAACGTTTAACAAAGTGTTATCAAAAAAAAAACTTTTAAACTTTAATTCTTACCATAAGTTACTGAAATCGTTGTTTAAATGCCAGTTTAATTGACTTTTCGGAGTTAAAAACCGGTTGTCGGTCTCCAGTGTAAACAAACCAGCGCCGCAGAAAAGTACCGAAAAGTCGAGATGTAACGGACATTCTGATTGGATAATGAGATTTTCATGAAAGGGGTCAAAAATAATAAGGGTGTACCTATAAATTAACGGTAAACCTCCATCTTTTATCGGTATACCCCCATTTTTTTATGGGTTTACCCTCATTTTATAGGTTTACCCTCATTTTTATCGGTATACCGATATAATAATAGGGGTATACCTCCATTATTTTGTCGGTATAGCGGTATTCTGACTTTTGACCCCGTTCGCGCGCCATAATAAATTTCATATAAAGTATCATCACAAGTAAGCTACTGATTATTCGTATGGTGTGTTTAAGGTGGTATGAAGTAATATTGTACATTCACCATCAAAAAGCCAACCTGAGACTCCATTGTAAATTTCATCTAAAGCACCATCATAAGTAAGCCATTGATGATTTGTACCCTATCAGTCTTTAAGGCAGTATGATACAAAATTATACACTCACCCTCATAGAGCCAATCTGAGACTCCATTATAAATTTCATCTAAAGCACCGTCATAAGTAAGCTGCTGATAATTTGTACCCTCTATGTCTTTCAGGTAGTATATATTGTTGTATTGGACAACAAGCTGTAATAAAAAGACAACTTATTTTCTGAAAAAGTACCGTATTTCTCCCAATAAACGCTCCTGGGAGCTATACAGAATATGGTACTGGAGCTTTTATTTAGTATGCTTTTACGATTTAAAAAATCATTGAAACTGATGTCTTTGTGGCACATTTCCCTTTAATTTGAGGTGAACTTCCTCTAAACAATCATATAGATGATTGTTTAGAGGAAATTCATCTCAAATTAGAGAAGAAGTCTCAAAAAATTCCTAAAATTTAGGCATTTCAATTGTGATTTCCTAATAAAAATATGTAGGGGTGTTACTATTAGGAAGGGCGCTATTATTAGAGGAAATATGGTATGATTCTCAATTTTTCTTTCAAAGAGGGATACTGTTTTGTTATTAGTAGTATTGTAGTAACATACTTGTTCACACCAGTAATATTTTACCCTCTTTATACAATTACAGAAATGTCACAACATTGAATAATTTTGTCCTAAATGCAGTGTATTAAACAATGGTGTGTTACACCAATTCTGCACTCTCAGCTATGAATCTCAAGAAATTTATCTTTTTCCAAAAAATGATCTAAGTAATCTGATTTTCAAGGCAAATAAAGGATTCTGTCAAATGGCAAAACATGCAAAATGACTGAAACATTCAATACTGCTTAAAATAATCATTTCTTTGTGTTGACTTATAAAAGACATGTTTGAATGAAATTCCTTGCAGACCATGGTCTAATGTTGGACCTACCAAATCTTTTACTGGTACTTTAACAATCTCATGGCTCCACAAAACAAAGATGTAACTTCCTATAGACATAAATGCAGTTATTACTTATGTGCTGTGCTATCAAAATGGGGTGGCCACAAGACAATTGTTGATATGAATTATCTTGGAAGAATTTCATGGTCTAATGTTTGACCTACTAATAGTTATCTATTGCAGTTAGGAACATCATGAAATCAACACTCATTCCAATCAAAATCATTCTAAAGCACCCAATCAGTGTCCAATTCATTCATTTCAAACACTCACTCAAATCATTCAAAAACATCCAAACCCATTGAAAAATTTCACTGACATAATTCAAATTGTTAGCATCTCAAAGGTTCTTGAAGAAATAGGAAGCTATTTATAGAACTTGTATGGATATTTCATTAAAGGGAGGTAATCAATAGCACTAATTTTGTTCATCCTGATTACCTCCCATCAAATTCACTCAAAACTCGCTCCAGACACTCATTCAGTTTCATTACAAGATCATCCCAAAACAATTCACCTTGTCAATTTAACAAAGTTGTTAACTGTACTTATGGGCTGCCAAGTGTAAAATCTACTCACAAGACTATGTCCTTGTGGAGACCATGAGACATTTTGGAATGAATTTTATAATATTGCCTACGTCGCTGGAGTTAAATAACCCGTTGAATATCTTTTATATTACACAAGTTATTAAACTAGTGGTGTAACTATGCAAATGAGCTCAGAGTGAATTGCAATGCTATTTTGTCACCGCGAAAATGACGTCATAATGTATCTATTATGACGTCAGCTTTAAACAGCGTTATAAATTTCGTAAAAAATTGAAATGTTGAATTTCAAGAATTTTGACGATTTTTAACGAAAATTCGGGTCATATTATAAACGGAATATAAAATTTGTGCAAATAAAATACAGAATTTATCAAACTCGTCATCTTAAACAGATAAAAACTCAGCACAGCAGAGTTTTTATCTATTTAAAGATGGCTTGTTTAATAATTTAGGTATTTCATGACCACCCATTCAATATCCTCTATATCTTGGATATTATGGTCTCTTGTTTGTCCTACTAAATCTGTTACTTATGTGCTACAAAGTGTAATACTCTACTCACAAGACTATGTCCTTGAGGCGACCAAGAGACATGTTGGAATGAATTATCTTGGAGATCATGGTCTAATGTTGGACCTACTAAATCTACTGGAAACCTGAAATGGAAACAAATTGAATTCATTTTGAGTGACAGTATTTCACAATTGTGACCCATCACGCCAAGATGGACTATCTGGGTAGTGCCCAAAGTGTCGACCCTAGTCAGACTGTGCGGATTACACAGACTTACTAGGGTAGAAACTTTGCGCAATGTACTTATTTTCTGAATCTAGAATGATTAATCTACCTTCCAGTGAAAGAATTTTTGAAAAGTGACCTCTGGTTGACATATGCTTGACCCAATCTCTTTTTCAAATATTTGTTTTACAAAGTTCCCAGATTGTCCCTTTTTGTGTGACAGGTCACAATTATCATCCTTACTTTCAAGATACTGCAAAATTAAAAAGGATAATCATGTTTGTGACACACAAATGTCCTTGAAACTGTTTAATTTTTTTAAAACTTTGACCTTGACTGATCTCATGACCTCCACCATAGTATCTGAAGATGATTAGTGATCTATCATTTGGAAATTAATTTTAAATAGGCTTAATGAACTTAGCAACATTAAGTCATTTTGTATGAACACTTTTATTGACCGCTGAACCTAAAATATTCCTGCTTGGCAGGAGCTTTTCACAACATCAGCTTGCAAATATGTGCACTATGATTTTTTGTCTATACCAATTCTTTTCTTTTTTTCGGCCAGAAAAATTTAAAAAGTTATTTTCAGAATGAATACTGGCTCATGTTAACAAATTATTAAATTATGTATGGCTTAAAAGGAAAAAAGGTGGTTTTGACTAAGCCCTGACTGGCCATGTATGTAGGCTGATCTTTGTCAAAGCCTCCTGCAAAAAAAGAATATTCAAGGTTGACCATGGCAAAGTTTAAGCTTAAAAGCATATTGATGGCTCAGTCAAAACAGTTGTTACTGCCTATAAACATACTGAGCCATTAATTACTGAATCAAATTAGAATGTATAAATAACATGAAGGTTGTAGGAAATACAAAATAATATCAGATGAAGCAAGTTAGAAGGACTTAATTGATGAACTTACTCTAATTCTGTGTTGTAAATTTTATATTTAGCTATGTTAGAATGTCTGTAAATCTGAAAAAAGAACAGCAAAATCTTAGCCCATCAAAAGTTAAGACAATATCCTAATATTTATACATATTATGTACAGAGATTGTTATTTCGCTTTTTCAAGCATGACTTGCCTGTATTAAACTGAGTTTTTAGATGATAAATTCCAGCAGTTGACCTTGGTATTGCCAGCCAAACAAATGATGTTATCAATCAACATGCAAAACTTGTGCATTGTACCTTTGATAAACTAAAAGTGAATCAGATAGAATAAGTTGTTTCGTTAAGTTCTGCAGACAGACAGATAGACAGACAGAAAAAGCAAATTGATGAAAATTTAAAAATATGCCCGACCTGACGATATGCAGGCATAACAAAAGTACTACAGACATACTAATTCTGAAGCAAGAAACTCAAACTCAATACTTGAGACAGGGTTTGATACTAAATTCTAAGAGAAAGGATTCAAACAGACTCCTTACTTATTAAATTAAGGAGTCCAAGCTGATATTGGGGAGTCCAAATTTCCATGTTTTGGGGAGAATATTGTGGAAAAAAATAAATTGCTTGGAACAAGCAATTTCTTCTGTCTCACAATAATTATCCAAAATTTTAAGATGGTTTTCTTTTAAAATAACAAGTTGATACAATAAAATATTAGTTATATAAACTTTTGTATCAAAGAGTCTGAAGTTATGTGTTGAAAATTGGGCAATTTCTCTGTTTATTTGTTTGTGGACATATTCTATGATCAAGGAGTCCATCAAGCTGACCTAACTTGCAAAATAAAGGAGTGCTGCCTACAAAATATGGAGGTTTGGACTCCCCACCTCCCCAGTAGTGTGGAACTCTAACTTAATTATGTGTACATGGAAACAGTATAGTCCATTTTGAGGCTGAAAATTACTTTCTCAGCTTAAAAGTCTCTTCAATCATTCCAAACACTCACTCAAAGAGATAAAAAATGCTCCAAAATGACTAAACAAGATACAATCAACAACTGTGTTGAAAATATAGATAAAAAAAAAAAATCTCGATTTCACTGACATAATTGAAATCATAAGGGTCTGATTGGTTCTTGAAGAAATAGGAAGCTATTTATATGCTTATATGCTTGTATGCTTATTCTATTAAAGGGAGGTAATAAATATCGCTGAATTTGTTCATCCTGAACAAAATTTGTGATATTGGATTACCGCCCATTAAATTCACTCAAAACTTGCTCCACACACGCACTCAACTTCATTCAAAAATCATTCCAAAATCATACATCTAGTCAATTTCACAAAGTTGTTTACTGTACATTCTAATATGCAGGCTGCTTTTTTTATGCACTATCAGCTAACAACATTGACATATAAAGTCTACCGAAAAAAATGATATTTTTTCCCGACAGACAAAGAAATAAGATGATACAGTATTACTCTCTCTAAGGAAGATTATCAGTTACCAATAAGATAAACTACTTGTTGTCTAGACAGATATTTTATTTCAATCGACTTTATATCAGTATATATGTTTTACATCTCATATAAAAAGGAGATGATATATAAATTTCTCAAAACAAATGTAGGGAAAAAACATAATCTGCATGGAGTATGGTATGCTTATATTGCATTGATCAAATGATCTGCGCTGAATTCAATGGTTCAAAATTTCGTCTAAACAGAATTTTCCACTCTAGAATAAACAGTTTTCTTTACAATATGATAATCTTTTATTGATCTCTTAAGACAATATCCAATAAGCTAAAATTTATCTCAACAAAGTCATAAACCAATTGGCCTAAATAATTACACTATCTACACTAAAGACAGTTCCTGAGAAAACGTAATTTTTGCATTTCGGGAATCCTAAAACATTACATATCTATTATACAACCCTAATCAGTATCTTCTGGAAGCTATATTGTTTTCAAATAATTGTTTAATTAAACTCCTAGTTGTCGTGTATTTTGTTTGTTTGTTTGAAATGGGGTTTTACCCCACTTTCATCAATCTTTCAGTTATGTTGTGGTAGCTTACTGAGCATCTAACAATAAGAGATATTATGTGACAAGTAATAAAAATAATAATAATAATAAAGTCTTTATTTAACAAGGCAACACAGTTGGGTAAACCCAGTCTTCCCTGTAGGCCTCTTCAAATAAGTCACAAATTTATGAACAAAGGAAAAGCTAACTGGGAGATACAGACAAACTAATCAAGCTATAATCCAACAAATTGAAGCCATAAATCAGTTGGCCTTTCTATTGTCTGCTACATGAACAGTTCCTGACAAAATAGGTAATATTTTTACAATTTGAGAATGTTAAAACATCACTAAGGTGCTCAGAATAGGTGAAAAAATTATCAAGCTTTTAAAAGCTTGATAACTTTTTCCATCTATCCTGAAATTCTGTCTGCTAAGATTTTTCCACTTTGTCTGACATTCTGCAAAATACTCAACAAACTTGTAATAGACTGAAATTTTGTCTCTCTGTAATGGGTTATCACAAGTTTAGATGAGGGATTCCAGACTTCATTTTAACCTTGCATGTCATAAAATATCACAGATTAGACCATCCTTAATGTAGACAGAAAACAATATTGACACATCAGTATGCACTTGTGTCCCTCAATATGTTGCTTAATGCAAATTGTTTGATTGTTACATTGTCAAACATTTCAGGAAAGTATGTATTTCACTTGTCTGAATTATAGCCTTGTAAAACATTTTACCCTTTTTAGCTCACCTGAGCACATCATGCTCAAGGTGAGCTTTTGTGATCGTTGAATGTCCGTCGTCCGTCGTCAACAATTTAAGTGTTTACACTCTAGAGGCCACAAATATGATCCAATCTTCATGAAACTTGGTCAGAATGTTGGTCAGGTCACAAGGATGAACCCTATTGAAAATGGAAAGGATCCATGCCATATCACTGGGCATTAAAGACAATTTTCTTGTTTACACTCTAGAGGCCACAAATATGGTCCAATCTTCATGAAACTTGGTCAGAATGATTGTCAGGTCACAAGGATGATCCCTATCGAAGATGGGAAGGATCCATTCCATATCACGGGAAAAGGGGCCTTAATGACAATTTTCTTCTTTTCACTCTAGAGGCCCTAAATATGATCCAATCTTCATGAAACTTGGTCAGAATGATTGTCAGGTCACAAGGATGAACCCTATCGAAAATGGGAAGGATCCATGCCATATCACAGGAAAAGGGGCCTTAATGACAATTTTCTTGTTTACACTCTAGAGGCCACAAATATTGTCCAATCTTCATGAAATTTGGTCAGAATGTTTGTCAGGTCACAAGGATGAACCCTATTGAAAATGGGAAGGATCCATGCCATATCATGGGAAAAGGGGCCTTAATGACAATTTTCTTGTTTTCATTCTAGAGGCCACAAATATGGCTCAATCTTCATGAAACTCGGACAGAATGTTTGTCAGGTCACAAGGACGATCCCTTGTGAAAATGGATAGGATCCATGCCGTATTACGGGAAAAGGGGCCTTAATGACAGTTTTCTTGTTTACTCTCTGGAGGCCACAAATACTGTCCAATCTTCATGCTTGGTCAGAATGTTTGTCAGATCAAAAGGATGAGTCCTATCGAAATTGGGAAGGATCCATGCCATATCACAGATAAAGGGGCCTTGATGATAATTTTTTTGTTTACACTCTAGAGGCCACAAATTTGGAACAGTCTTCATGAAACTTGGTCTAAATGATGGCCAGGTCACAAGGATGAACCCTATTGAAAATGGGAAGGATCCAAACCATATCAAGGGAAAAGGGGCCTTAATGACATTTTTTTTGTTTACACCCTAAACGTCACAAACATGATTCAATCTTCATGAAACATGGTCAGAATGTTTGTCAGGTCAAAAGGATGAACCCTATTGAAAATGGGAAGGATTCGTGCCATATCATGGAAAAAGGGGCTATAATGACATTTTTGCTCTTATCACTCTAGAGGCCTCAATTATGGTCCTATCTTCATGAAACTTAGTCAGAATGTTTGTCAGGTTACAAGGATGAACCCTATTGAAAATGGGAAAGATCCATGTCATATCATGGGAAAAGGGATCTTAGTGAAAATTGTCTTGTTTACAGCCTTAGAGGCCTCAAATCATAAAAGTACAAATTTGCTTGAAAATTTGATGTATTTAATGAGACAAAGAGACGAAGGTGAGCGATATAGGACCATCATGGTCCTCTTGTTTTTTACATTTTACTATTATTTTGGGAGAAATAAAAAAAAAACAGACTTTCATGGAATTTATTAAATCATAGCGTAATATAAAGTAGAGTTTGTTTGGTTCTCTTCACTTGTAATGTTTTGTTTCAATCATTTTTTTTTGAAGTTGTAGAATTTCAATCACTGCCAGGATTTAAAAATTCAAATACTTTTATTTTTTTCTTCATTTTCTTAAACAAAAACTTTGCTTTTCTACATATCTTAGCAGGGATTATTTTTGGATGGGCCGTACTGATTTTGAGGACAAACTATTTGTCTTAGACTAAATCTGATTACAGTTTTGGACGGCCCCATATATAATCTATTCAAATCTGATGCCTATTTTAATCTAGGATAGGTATTAAGGATTCTTTGGCCCACCATTTTTCCTAATGGCCCATCAATTTTGCAGATGGCCCATCAAAATCTTAGATTTTACATGTAAATGAATTGGGCATGGGCCATTGGCCCATTTCAATGGCCCAACATGAAATTGATCCAAAAATATCCCTGCTTAGTATTGATGAAATTTGAAAAGTCTTCAAAACACATGATCAGAGCTACAGATAGAGGGAGTATTTTGGATTCCAAATGAAAATATTTCAATTATACTTACTCAAATCCTATATTGTGGGTTTTCATTAGAATTGTTTTGTCAAAAGAATTCTAATGAGTACCCACAAAATAGAATTTAATGAGAAACAAGTGCATGTCGTATTGCAATGGAAAAAATCCTTTCTTATAATATATCTCTTACTCACTAGATCTATAACTGTATACAAAATTTGAAGTTGCTAGCGCATTAGGTTTTGAACAAAATGTCCCAAACAAAAATATAAGAGTAAAAACAACCAATGGCAAAAACTCAAAAAGTGGGCGGAGAAGAATGATTCTTGTACATGCAACTTGTCCTCAATGAGATCTATTAGTGTACCAAGTTTGAAGTTGTTAGCACTGATGGCTCAGGAGATATGGTCCGGACAAAAATGTCAGGATAAAAAACAACAAAGGACAACAACTAAAAAAGTGGATGTGGCAGAATAACAGTTCTTAAAAATGACACTTGTCCTCAATAAGATCTTTAAGTGTACCAAGCTTGAAGTTGCTAGCACTAATAGTTTAGGAGATATGATCCGGACATGAATGTAAGGCTAAAAACAACAAAGGGCAATAACTCAAAAAGTGGGTGTGGCAGAGTTATGGATCTTGAACATGACACTTCTTCTAAATGAGATCTATGAGTGTATTAAGTTTGAAGTTGCTAGCACTTATAATTTAGGAGATATGATCTGGACAAGAATGTAAGGCTTAAAACAACAAAGGGCAATAACTCAAAAAGTGGGCGTGGCAGAGTAACGGTTCTTGAAAATGACACTTCTCCTCAATGAAATCTATAAGTGTACCAAGTTTGAAGTTGCTAGCACATATGGTTTAGAAGATATAGCCCGGACAAAAGTGTGACGGACAGACATACGGACAGAGGGAATCGAGCAAACCTATAGTCCCCCAACCGGTAACCGGTGGGGACTAATAAAGATTTAAGACTGGCAATACCCCCTCTTATCTGCACCTTTGATGATTATTCCCTACTTGTTCATGATTGTCAAAGTGAGTGTGAATATCAGAAAATAGACCCCCTTTGCATTTAAATGCACATGCAAAACAGGATAATATTTCTTTAATATTTTTGTAATGAATACATATCGAATGCGGGTTCCATTTTAGAGTACTCCCTTGTCCCTACTAATAGCTCATAGGCTCTTCATAAATGGCAATTAAAAAAAGAGGACCATCATGGTCCTATATCTCTCACCTAACCACTGGAACATCACAAGAATATTGGCAGATGTCTACTTCTAAAGAGATAATTTGTATCTTTTTTCAATGTCCTTACCTGTTTTCAAAGAAGATATTTGTTGAAATATTTCATGTGTTGATTCTATGTACAATTGGCTGCACATGGGCTCAGCCTAAATATATGACCCCAGGAGCATGATATGAACAAACTTCATATAGGTCCATTTGATAAAGCTACTTCCAATGTCTACCTTCTGGTATCAGAAAAAAAGATTTTTACAGATTTCACTCTGTTTCTGTGTAAAATTGGAAGGACCTAGGCAGATCTAAAATTTGACTGTATGGGCATGATATTATCAAAATTAATAAAGGTCCACTAATTAATTTTGCATAACTATTTAATAAAATGGCATCTTTGGCTTTCAGAATTTTTTATTTGAAGATTTCATCCTATTTCTATGTAAAATGGGAAGAGCCCAGGCAGAGCCCAAATTTTACCCCAGGTACTTGATATAAACAACCTTGATGAAGGTCAGATAGATATTTTTACATACCATATTATACAAGTTGTGTGTCTTCTGCTTTCAGAGAAAATTTCAATTTCCTTCTTTTTTCTATGTAAATTGGAAAATTTGGAATGCACCTGGGCGAAAGCCAAATAAAACCCCTTGGGCAAGATATGAACCAACTTAGTAGAGGTTCAATAGATGATGTTACTTAATAAATATGAAAGCTGTCTGCCTTCTGATAAAAATTTGACTCCGGGTATAATGAGTGTTAAACAAGTTCACATTTTCACAAAAGTAATGGACCCCTTTAACAATCTAGCTACCAAGGTTCAGGGAACCCTGAGGACAATATCCCCACTGTCTATAGAAGGCAGAAAACAACTAGACTGTAGCAAAGCCGACTAATACCCCCCTATAAGTGCATGTCTGTAATGAAAAGCCATTTTCCGTCAAAGAGCAATAACTATGTCAAAAGTCCATGAGTCCTTACCAAAATATCACTTGTACATCTCTGCTTGATACTAATAACTTGCCCATTAGTTGCTGAGAATTTGAGTGGACACGAAAAAGCTACAGACTGATGGACCCACCAACAAGTTGACTTTTATATACCCCCAAACATTGTTTTGGGCGGTATAATTATGATTACTTGGGGAAATGGGGACAGAAATGCAGACTTCGAAATTTACATTAAGCACTTACAACAGTTTTAAGCTGCCCCCTAAAACTATTTTCAGTCTAGCTGTCTAGCACTTGCTTTGCTGCAGAATTCCTCAGATCATTATCCTCTCTGAATATGACCACAAAGCCATGATGATGTCAAATGAATATCACTTATTCATGCATTTTTCCAGACGTTGAACACATCACTCAAATTGATACACAACAAAATCTCTGTGACTTCTTGGAGACTCTCAACTTTTTTCTGCTTATATTCCCTTCATTTATGGAACATATTATTAGTAGGCAACCAAATGCTTGTAACTACTGCTGTATATAACTGTAGTTTTACTAAGGTTTGGTTTTCCATCAATAATCAGCCCATTGATATCTGAGGAAATGTTTAAGGGAACTAAATGATAAAAGGCTTCAAAACAATTGTCAATGAGTCAACATTCCTCTGCATGTATGATAAGGTTTTAATTGAGTTTAACCTGAGTGTTTTAAACATTTTTTCAGTAATTGCTGGGACTGTCATACTTAACAGTGGTTTCATAGTATTTTTTGAACCAGTACTTCCATTGCATCATTCCTAAGTCTTCAAATGGTATCCCATGTATATACAAGAGCAACACTGGGCGTTCCATTAAAAGCCCGAAGCTCAGAAATAAATGGGAGATGTTTTGAACTTTTTATTGATCCTTAGGATGCATTTTCTAGCAAACACTATGGTATTTTGCATTTATACATACATGTGAAGTTTCAACATCGTAGTCCTTGTATTTTGAAAGTTATGGACCGGACACAAATCTGCAAACTGAATCAAACAAAGGGCAATAACTCAAAAATTAAAAATGGTAGAGTTAGGGTTATTGCGCTCTGCACATCCTAGCTAGGAGATCTGTACACCTGTGAAGTTTCAAGACCATAGGCCTTATAGTTTCAAAGTTATAGACCAGACACGAATTTGCTGACTGAATCAAACAAAGGGCAATAACTCAAAAATTACGAACGGTAGAGTTGTGGTTCTTGCGCTCTGCACATCCTAGCTATGAGATCTATACACCTGTGAAGTTTCAAGACTATAGGCCTTATAGTTTCAAAGTTATGGACCGGACACGAATTTGCAAACTGAATCAAACAAAAGGCAATAACTCAACAAGAGGACCAAGATGGTCCTAGATCGCTCACCTGAGTCTCTTTGACCCCTGGGACATCACATTAATTAGATAGGCAGATGTCAAAAAGAAGATAATTGCCTAAGATCAATACCATGGAACGTTTTCAGCGAAGAGCATTACAGATATGCCTCTTTGATTCTATGTAAAAAGGGATGCATCCCAAATGAAACCCCAGGGTCTTGATATGAACAAACTTGGAAGAGGTCCATAAGATGATGCTACATACTAACTATGAAAGATGTCTGGTTTCAGAGAAGAAGATTTTTGAAGGTTTTCCTATTTTCATCCTTTGTGCTCAGATGAGCTGAAAGGGATGCGCCCGGGTGGAGCCCAAATATGACCCAAAGGTCTTGATATGAATAAACTTGGTAGGGGCCCAATAGATGATGCTACATACCAAATATGAAAGCAGTGTGCCCTCTGGTTTCGATTAAAGAAGATTTAAAAGATTTTCGCTCTTTAATTCTATGCAAAAAGGGTTGCGCCCGGTTGGAGCCCAAATATGAGCCTAGGGTCTTGACATCAACAAACTTGGTAGAGGTCTACTAGATGATGCTACATACCAAATATGAAAGCTGTCTGCCTTCTGGTTTCATAGAAGAAGGTTTTTGAAGATTTTCATTTTCTTACCCTTTGTGCTCATAAGAGATAAAGGGATGCACCCGTGCAAAGCTCAAATATGACCCAAGAGTCTTGATATGAACAAACTTGGTAGAGGCCCACTAGGTGATGCTACATACCAAATATGAAAGCTTTCTGCCATCTGGTTTCAGAGAAGAAGATTTTTAAAGATTTTCACTCTTTGATTCTATGTAAAAAGGGTTTGGCCCGGGCAAAGCCCAAATATGACCCCAGGGTCTTGATATGAACAAACTTGTTAGAGGTCCACTAGATGATGCTACATACCAAATATGAAAGCTGTCTGCCTTCTGGTTTCAGAGAAGAAGATTTTTAAAGATTTTCATATTTTCACCCTTTTTGTTAAGGGTAAAGGGAAAGTTAAGGGTGGATTTCATTTATTTGAACACTTTTGGTAGAGCTTGACCCAAGGAACATCCCTGCCAAGTTTCATCAAGATTGGCCCACTGGTTTAGGAGGAGAAGATGTTTAAAGAAATTGTGGACGACGCACGACTGACGACGGACATTCTACGATCACAATAGCTCACCTTGAGCACTTCGTGCTCAGGTGAGCTAAAAATTACAAATGGTAGAGTTGTGGTTCTTGCGCTCTGCACACCCTAGTTATGAGATATATACACCTGTGAAGCTTCAAGACCATAGGCCTTATAGTTTGAAAGTTATGGACCGGACACGAATTTGCTTATGGACAGACAGATGGACAGAAAGACGGACATACGATGCAGATGATAACAAAATACGAACCTTCGGGCGTATAATGAACACTCAAGCTTTAACAAATTTTGCAAAACTTCACATGTTTAACTCTTCTCATGTGACTCACATAGCACATATATGCATTTACTACATAATCCTACAGTACTTAGAGCTTTGACAGACAATATACATTTTTAAAAAAAACCTGACTAGCAATTAGTGTATTCAGTACTTTTAGCACTTTGAATTTAGTTCAATTTTACCAATCTTTTTATTCATCATGACAAGGGTTAAAATGTATGAAGATTTTGACTTACTTTGTGTACATCATAAGGCAACAACACAAATTTGCCATCTGCTGAAACCTGGTATTTATCTGTATCAAGAGCTCTCTGAAAAAAAAGAGGGATAAAGAAGCCCTAAATCACTCAACTGAGATGACATGTTTTTAACATGTTGACATATGGACTAGAATATGGCCTTAAAATATCTAAAAGGGGTTATATGATCTTCTTTTACTGCACAAGCATTGATATTGACTAATACGACAAACAATCTGACAAGGATTCAAGAAGATTGGTAAAAAATTTAGCCCCGTACAATGTAATCACAGAAATTTTCATTTAGACCCTTTTCCCTGTGACTGTCAATGGAACTTGTTGCCATTGTCAACATGTTTCATTTCAATGACCAAACAAACATAACCACTCATCTGAATTTTATTGGTCCAGTGGAACCTATCCAAGGAACTTTCTGACACACATTTGCCTAATTGTTGAAGAGGAGATCTTATTCCAAGAATTAAAATGAAAATAGACCCTGCCCACCCATTCATTACTGAGGAGACTCATAATAAGCCCGGTCCTGCCATGCCCATATTTATAGGTCAATCACAATTTTGCAAACAAATTTTCAAGAGGGCCATGAAAGAAACATTCTGGTAAAGTTTTATTGAATCGGCCCAGTGGTTCAGGAGGAGATGTCATTCAAAGATTCCGGCTCGAAATAATCCCTGCCCTGCCCTGCCCATATTCATGGACCAATCAAAATTTGGCAAACAATCTTTTATAAGTGTCACCCAAGGAATATTCTGGAAAAGTTTCATTGAAATCAGCCCAGTTGTTTAGGAGGAGATGTAGTTCAAAAGTTTCGGGCTCAAATATGCCCTGCACACCCATTCATGGACCAATTAAAATTTTGCGAACAATTTTTTTAACTAAGTGTCACCCGAGGAACATTTTGGTAAAGTTTCATTTAAATCAGCCCAGTGGTTCTGGAGGAGATGTAGTTCAATGATTTTTGGCTCAAAATAAGCTCTGCCCTGCCACTCTCATATTTATGGGCCAATCAAAATTTCGCTAACAATCTTCTATAAGTGTCACCAAAGGGACATTCTGGTACAGTTTCAATGAAAGTAGCTCAGTGGTTATGGAGGAGATGTCATTCAATGACTCGGGCTAAAAAGAAGCTCCGCCCTGACATGCCCATGTCTATGGGCCAATCAAATTTTTGCAAACAATTTTTGAAAAGGGACATTCAGGTAAAGTTTCATTGAAATCAGCCCAGTTTTCAGGAGGACAGATGTTGTTCAAAGATTTCTAAGTGAAAAAATACCAGGCCCATATAAATGGGCCAATCAGAATTAAGATAACAAGTTTTGGAGGGTGACCCAAGGAACATTCTGGCAAAGTTTCATTTAAATTTGATCAGTGGTTCAGGAAAAGAAGAAGTTTTTAAGATTGTTGACGACAGACGACCCACGACAGGCGAAGGACTGAGGGTTATCCTTAAAGCAGGTTGTGCTCAGGTGAGCTTAAAATGTCATTAAGGCTCCTTTTTCAGTTTTCAAATGAAACCTTCCCAATTAGGGTTCACTCTTGTGACCAGGCTTATAAACTGATCAACTTTCATGAAGATTTGGCTAAAACCCTGTGGCCCCTAAATAAAGTACCAGTACAATGTTTGTCATTTCCATGTATTTTCCTAATAGGACATCCCACATAAATAGGTGTCGTTCTTGTGATCAGACAAACAATCTGGCCATGTTTCATGAAGATTGGGCCAAATTTGTGGCCCCTAGATAACAGACATTGAAGTTGTCATCTATGCGCCAATGTCAGTGTTTTTTGAAAGGATACTAACCATCACATGAAAATTTGGTCTTTAATTAGGTATCTTCAGTATAAACACAGAGATAAATGTTTGCCACAGATCCATGAGAGTGTTGTGCTTTAGATGACCTTAAATGATTGATCAAAATTTTATGATTCTAAATACCTATAAAAATTGGAGCTATGAGAAAAGGGGGGGTACACTCAATGTACATGTGTTTGAATGTAAAATAATGACTTTCTACACTTAAGTCATTAAATTTATGTTAACCTTAAAAAAGTTAGGAAATTTTTGCTTACAACACTCAAAACCAATTAGAGAAGTTATCGAGGGTTCGTTGCAAGACTGTAATAAGTGTATATATACTGAGCAAAAATAAAAAGTATACACCTAATAAAACTTCGGATTTCTTAAAAAGTGCACCCAGGAATTCTATGAAACATATTGCAAATTACGCCCTTATCATTTGGGAATAAATTTGAAAAGTTTTGTGTGATTTGAAGAAGCCGTTACCAAATTGAAGGCGCTAACGTAGCCAGGGAGTCGTTTTCAAAAGGCGCAAACTCTCAATTAAATATTCAAATGATTTTCTGACAGTTTTAAGCTTGCGAAATGCAATTTTATTGCGTTATGTATTCTGGGTTGATAACACAACTTTATTCCTTCTACTAGTTACTACTAAAGTTACGTCAAATGAACACAACAAACACATGACATCTTAGGCAGATTCAGAGCTCAAATTAACAAAAATCTGTCTGCTCACTCCTTGTCAAGAGAACCAATCCCAAAAAGCTCTATTTCATTTTTGATGAAACACAACAACATTTGCATTGCCATTTGCATATCAATGAAATTTGCTCGCCTTAGAATTAAATGGCAAATGATTAAGTTAAAAAGTTTGACGTTTTCAAAGGTTCAGACATTTATCTCACTTCCGCTTTGATATAGTGGTTAGGAAGCGTAGATGTAATCGCGTCGACGTGAATGAGAAAATTTGTGTTGACGTCTTCCAAGTGGCCCTATTGGGTTGAAGAAGGCGAATGACAATACTACTCTATCGGAAATGGCCAGCACACGTCTTTATTGTTCTTCTCTTTCAACTAACGTCTGTATTATTTATTCATCGTGTGACGGGTTTTGATAACGCCTGTGGTCATGTTTTTCTTGGTCTCGTTACAAATCTGTGTTGTACGAAACATAACTTATGTTTGATTTTCTTAACCACAGAGAGTTAAGAAATTAAATTCATTTGAGAAGAAACTCACGATTGAACATGTGACGTACGTCAACGTAGATATTAACGATTGCGAAATTTCTACAAAAACACCAAAACGACAAATTGTTTGAATAAAAAATGTTGTGTGCATGAGAAAACGAAACTCTGCAAACACAATGGTACCCTAATTTATTATTTAATCTTAAAAATATAAAAGATATTGACAAAAGAAAAGTGGATACTTTCTTTTTTTGCTGAGTATACATTGCATATACACTTACTACAGTCTTGCACCTAACCCACGTTATGTAATTCATAACAACTTCTGATGAGTTATCATTTAAAAAATAGCATTAAAAGCTATTCAACTTACAGAAGTATCATTGACCATGACAAAAACTGTCTAGTTTTCATAAAGCAGCAAAATATGAAACCACAGATGACTAAAAAATTTTAATTTTCCACGACAACTGTTGCAAAGTCATCATTTAGATTAAAGATGGCAATGGAGATAACTTAAAAAGAGAAACTATCCATGACAACTGTTGTTGAGTTATCATTAGGATCAAACATGACAACAGGGTTACATGTAACTTACAAAAGTAATATTGTCCATGACAACTGTTGTTGTGTTATCATTACAGTCAAACATGACAACGGACCCATCTGCGGTTCTATATAATATTCTGTCTCCTGAAAAATACAAAAATTAGAAATAGACAAAACTTTGACAGCAAATTCTCTAAATTAGGCTGACAAAACTGTATATAAATTGAAAGACAATTTTGCATTACTAGTTGTTGAGGATTTGACTAATGTCAATGAAATCTTTAAAGAACAAGAATTACACAAGACTTCTTGAACAAAGAATCAATGAATCCTATCACGTAACTGTATCGTGTGTTTCATGTCTACAGATTTTGAAGTATGTATCACTTAAAAGAGTAAACATCAAATTGGCAATGTATTATTGTTACAAGATTCAATAATTCAGAAATTAGAAGCAAGAGGACAATATTTTGATGGTAAAAGAACCTGAACATTTTACAAAATTGATGAGTCTCTCTATCAATCTACAGTTAATAACATTGTAAAATTGACATGGTGGATGATTTTGGAATGATTTAGGAATGAAATTGAATAAGTGTGTGGAGCGAGTTTTGAGTGAATTTAAGGGGAGGTAATCCAACATCACATATTTTGTTCAGAATGAACAAAATAAGCGATATTGGATTACCTCCCTTTAATAAAATATGCATACAAATTCTGTAGATAACACCCTTTGTCTTCAAGAACCTATTAAATGCTTACAATTAAAATCATGTCAGTGAGATTGTGATTTTTCTCTATCCAAATTTATTTTGAATGGTGTTGATTCTATATTTTTCAATGGGTTTGAGGGTTTTTGAATGGTTTGAGCAAGTGTTTGGAATGAATGAATGGATTGATGAATGAGCGTTTTAGAATGGCTTGGATTGAGGTGAATGTCAATTTCACGATGCAACTAACTGTACCTACAAATGTCGTAGAACCAGTAGATGACCCCCTTCAGAGCTACAGATTGAGGGAGTATTTTCAATGTTTGATCAAAGCAATTTGATAATTAAAGTACAAACTTTGTGTTGTTGGAAGTCATTGAAATTGTCTCGTCAAGACAATTCCAATGAGTACCAATAACAAAGGGTTTCATTGAGAAATAAAGATTTAAGACTGGCTTTACCCCATCTTATCTGTACCCCTGCCCACGATGGAAAATAAAATGGAAAAGTTTAAGCTGTTTGGAGTCCAATGGCACTGTATTTCCTCTAATAATAGCGCCCTCTCTAATAGTTAGCACTCCTACATTTTTTACTAAGTACCAACTTCAAATGTCTAAATTTTAAGAACTTGTTAAAACTTCTTTTCTTATTTGATGTGAATTTTCTCCAAACAAACATTTATATATTTGTTAAGAGGAAAGTTATCTTACATTAAAGGGAAAGGGCCTAAAAGGCATATTTAGTTTAATGATACTTTTAATCAGAAAATGCATACTAAATAAAAGCTGACTGACCATGTTATGTATAGCTCCCGGGAGCATTTATTAGCAGAAATACATTATATGAACAACTCTTTTTGCAGATTACATTGTACATACATACAAAAATAGCATCTTTAAGTATAATATAATAATAATTAATAAAACTCCCACCATTTCTCCAGCTTGGTTTGAATGGTCTTGGATTAAACTTGCCCGTAATGAAATCCTTAAAGGACAGTTTTTGGCCCTGATATTCATCTGTCTCCTCTGAAAAAAGGAAAGTACATGTAGTTATGAAGTTGAACATTGTGAAATTGATACTCAATCCGATCATAATCATTTTATAGTTTGACCTTGAATGACCTGACCTTGAGCATTGACCTTGACCTTGGAGTTACCTAAAAATGTCTTTCAAATGGCACATTGCTAATCATGGAGAATGATTGTGCCAAGTTATTTTAAGATCCACCATTAATGTAGGAGATATTTTACATATTAATTTGGACAGACAGACACATTCTCACCAATGCACATACACAGACACATCATAGTGACAACCATGTCTCACTTACCACAAGCGGGTTTGACAAAAATAACTTTTTATTCCTAGATCTCAACCAAGGAGTGGCTCTTGTCTTCAAAGAATATGAATACATGTTTGAAAGAAAATAAATGAAAGACAGTCTGATGATCTTGATACATGAAAGAAAAGAGAGATAGCAAATTACAGACAAAACTGATCAATCAATGACAATAACAGGGATGTAACAACTTGTAATTTTAGAAACTAAATCAGTCTTCTGTAATTCTCTTAAAACTGACAGCCTTGGATCATATAATCCATCTTAGAAAAACAAATCTGGATAAATAAGGCCTTTTCTAACTTCTTTTAATCAATGCTTTATAAAATTCATCTAATGGAGCTTCTGATTTTTGTAGAATTTTTACTTTTTTAGCTATTGCTTCCCATACAATTTAATTGTTTCCTCTAGTCCATGGAAAAAGACTAACAGGGGCCCTCTGATTTGATCATTGTGAAAATATTGTTGTAAAAACATGATACCATATTCTCTTCTTTCTTGAACCATTTTTTTCCAGATTATATTTTAAGCCAAGAATTGTTACAGAACTAAAATGGTTATGTTCCTGCATTTCCTTGCCTCCTGATGTGATGTCCTTCAAACTAACTAATAAGGGGTTGTTTGTAGCATGGTTATATCAGGGATTTTTAAGGTTCTCTCCACAGAGAAGTAAAAGTTGACTTTCTACCTGTCCTGAATGAAAATGAACTTGGCAGCAAAAAAGTGAATACATAAATAACAAGAAATAATTGTTTTTAACAAAGAAATTGCTGAAGCCAAGCATTTTCTTCATTAAAACAATGTTTTCTAGCCTTAAATACAAATATTTGGATAATTTAGATCTTAGGTCTATTATGTAGCATTCAAAGAATTACTTTGGATTAAATTGTACAGTAGTGCATGGACAAGTGGTAGGAGTTGCTAGTACTATAGCTGTAACAATCAATCAAAAAACTGTAACAATCAACAGTAAAGCAATTAGAATTCCCTTCCAGATATGTTGTTGCATAGTGTTGCCTTAACTGAAGAAATTACAATAAACATTACTTACTAGGAGTTGCTAGTACTATAGCTGTAACAATTAGTCCGAATACTGTAACAATCACCAGTAGAGCTATCAGAATTCCCTTCCAGTTACGTTGTTGAGTTGTGTTGCCTACTAACTCCTGAAAATATACAAATGAAATAGCTAATTAACCCTTTGCTGTTTAATCCCTTCTTTTTACGTGCATGTTATTTTCTGATTGAGAAAACAGTGTGAAAAAAAAGAAATTGCTTCTGAATAGCAATTTCTTCTTTTTCCACACTATTTTTTACCCTACTGAATGGTTATTTTTCAAATTAAACCCACTTTAAATTTTTGTCTACAAAACCTTTTAATTTGGACAGGTCCAAAATTTTGAAAAACAGGAAAGTGTTAACCCTTTGCTGTTTAATCCCTACTTTTTACGTGCCTGTTATTTTCTGATGAGAAAACATTGTGAAAAAAGAAGAAATTTCTTCTGAATAGCAATTTCTTCTTTTTCCACACTATTTTCTACCCTACTGAATGGTTATTTTTCAAATTAAATCCACTTTAAATTTTCGTCTACAAACCCTTACCAAAATATATCGCCTCTTGCAAACATTTGCTGGAAATTTGCAGCAAATTTGCTGCAAATTTGCAGCAAATGTTTGCGGCAAATTTGCTGCGTATTCATTTTTCGTATGCAAATGAGCTTTCTTGCAAACAGTTTGCTGCAAACTTGCAGCAAACTGTTCTGGCAAACTCCCGGCAAACTCTCTGCAACCTTGCCGCAAACATCCTGCAAACAATTTTTTGAACAACTCTCTTACTATAAATAAGGTATTTTTCCATTTCTAATAAGTTTCTTTTGTAATCCATGGGTCATAAATGTTTTTATGTGCCATGTTTTGGTTTCTGAAGGTTTTTTAGTAAAAAAAAGAAAAAAAAAATATGGAGTCTGCGGGATTTGAACCAGGGTTTCCTAGTTAAGGTCACAAAAAATATTTTATTAATATGTAAATCTGAGATTTCTTTCTCAACCTTCATGATTCTATATTCATTTGTCAGAGTAGACCTATGCTGACCTTCAACTATACCTTAGATCACTATACTATTACCCTATCTAAGTAGAAATTGATAAACCATACCTTTTTAACTGCTACGCACAACCGCTGGACCACTGAGGCAGATGGTTGAGATGATCTTTTTATATAGTAATAAACTTAATGTGGCTTCTAATCTGCTGCGAACTTGCTGCAAACTGTTTGCGAGAACAGTTTGCTGCAAATTTGCTGCAAACAGTTGCCGCAAACAGTTTGCTGCAACTGTTTGCAGCAAATTTGCGGCAAACTGTTTTCGCAAACAGTTTGCAGCAAGTTCGCAGCAATGATAAAGTAGTTAAATTTATATATGCAGAGCTGTTAAGCAAAATAGAACCATGTTAGGAGGGTGAAAAGTTTCAAATTGGGGAGGGACTACACTGGGTAGGCTTGCTGGGTTTAAAACTTTTCTGGTTTATGAATTATTGGAATTTAGAATGAATATTCCTTAACCATATATCAATGTTTTCTGTGTTGAACCTCTGCTGAATGATCTGACCTCTTATTTTAATATTCACTTTATACTTTACCAAGATGGTATCTTTTCATGTTTGGGATGGCTTTTGAATTATTTACAGTTACCTTCTTTGAGCATGTGCACAAAAATTCATATATCTTTAATAGTATTTAATGAAAATGATATAAATTAGTTTAAAAATGGAGTATTCAGCTGCTTTAGGTACCAGTATAATGAAGGGACTGGATGATATAATAAGAAAAAATTCTTAGTAAATTTTCTTCCAACAGTATTTTAACACTTAGATACAGTGTATGCTAAGATCAGAATGCATATATATTCAGGCTGATCTTAGTCTATACTGTCTGCTTAAGCCTTATGTCGACCTACAGCAGAAAATACTTAGATAAGCATGGGAATGTTTAATAATGACTCAAAATAGCTATTTACAACTGGGATGAAACTTATAAGATTTTTTTTCAAAGTTCATCTTCTTGCAAACTTCCTGCTAAGTGCATGATCTAACTAATGAAAAAATGTGTTCTTGCAAACTTACTGCAAACTTCCTGTTTGCGAATAGTTTGCAGGAACATATTTTTTTTATCTAAGGTGTTTGCAGAATGTTTGCAGTAAATGGATTTTCTGCCGCAAACACATGTTAAGTTGCTGCTAACTGTTCTTGCAAACAGATTAGTTTGCTGCAAATTTGCGGCAAATTTGCTGCAAATTTGCAGCAAACTTTGTATTTCTGTAAGGGAAACCTTTGTATTTGGACAGGTCCAAAATTTTGTAAAACAGGAAAGGGTTAACATTTGTATTATAAAGTTCTTAAAACAGGAGGCTAATGAGGGTTTGATATCCTCTACTGAGATTTTCTGTAAGTAAATATATTTCAAAAATTCAATGTGACTGTATAAGAAATTGCTTAGGTTTGAATGAATATTGGAAGAAAGGTGACAATGCCCCCAATGTCAGAAAGAGGGGACATTTTACAAAAGGTAAATCTAACACTTACAATCAAGCAGCCAGGCTTATATAACCAAGGGGTCAGTGTCCCTTTGTCTAAAATGAGTGGGGACATCTGTAACTCTTTGGGGATAATGATGCAAAAATGCAGCCTTGGATTTTGGTCACCTTTACAAATTGATATACACATACTACAATTTTGAATTAAAGTGCTGTAAGCACTGTAATTTTGCTGTACTGAATGAATTAAACAGTTATTATTGATTCAGGATTTTAAAAAAAAATCATCTGTAAGATATTTTTATGGATATAGGCAACCATACATGCCACATTTAAAGATATTGAAATTGTAAATTAAGTTTCAGAATTTTTTTATTATTTTGGGCTGGATAAAACAAATATTTTAAAGATAATGCATTTCTTGTCATGAACATTGCATGTCATTTGGCCATCTCATGACTATCCTTACTAAAGACACAAGACAAGACAATTTGCTCAATTGTTTCTTGAATAACTTCATATTCTCATACAGGACAAAAATATTGTAAATATCATTTCCCTGCCAACAATCGTAGGGGTTAATAAAACTCTAAGTCTAGAATAGATCTATCATTTTATCCAATCTTGGCAGAGTCTGGAGACAAACAGCGGGCTAACAGCGTATAGTTCATCTCAAAATTAAAAAGTATTGATCAATATGGGACAAAAATAATTGTATCATATTTCTGATATGCAGGACTTTCACCCATAGTTACTTCTTCATTTATGATAGATTGTCACAAAAAAACCCATCACGTAATAACTGGAGAAAAAAGCACAATACACAGAACAGCAAGAGCCAAAATGAGGCTTCGACACTAATGGGAGTCTTGGAGTCTGAGGCTCCTTACTTTCCTGGTGGGACCCCTTTAAATAGCCAGTAAGGAGTCCATCAAACTCTTCTGAAACCTTTCAAGAGTTAGACAATAATCACAAATATTTCAAAATTAAATACACAGGTTATTTTCCTTTTCAACCCTTCTCTGTCTAAACCTTACATTTGTTCACAACAAAAGTCTCTTGCATCTAGTATTAAATGGAAATAAATACATGTTTTTGTGGGGGGAATGTTGTGGAAAAGAAGAAATTGCTTGTTATAAGCAATTTCTTTTTTCTACAATGTTATCCTCATTTTGCAGTTTTGGACTCCTTACTTTGAGCTTGGACTCCATGATTTCATAAGTTGCAAGTCCGATGTACTCCTAACTCACAGATGTAAGGATTGATCCCTGATAATATGTGGGATTTTGTGCTTGCCAGAAATAAAGATAAAGGTCTGCATAGGCTTGCGTACCAGTGTAATTAGCATTTTAACACATTTGGCACACTATCCAAATGTTTCCTAAATGTTCTCTGGAGGTTTGGAATTGCTATCCTGGGCTTGTTGTAGTTATCTGAAATTTAAGTCTAAGATCATCATTACAGATTCAAAGTTCCTTGTTTAAAGTTTAAGACCACGTCACTGCTTTATATAGACTGTTTCTTTTGGTATTTATAACATTTTATTTTCACAGTCCCTATACAATATGCCCAGGGGTGTGGAAATACAGAGCTTCTCCACTTGTCAATGGACAAGTTGAGGCTGATTTTTTACTAGTCCAGGATCAAAATGAACTTGTCCACAATAAAGTAAGAAGATAAATATTGAGAAAATCTTGTTTTTTATGAAGAAAATGCTGGGTTACAGCATTTTCTTCATGAAAAACAATATTTTCTTCCCTTTGATACAAACAAAAGGATGACTTTTCTCCTAGATCTTTTTATTATTGTATTAAGATTTGCTCCGGTATTTACTTTTCCACTGACAAAATGAATAGAAAGATGTACTTGCCCGCAAGTAGAAAAGCCTGTGTCATGGGAATTCCACACCACGGCTCCCCCTTTATTCTTCAGATATTGAATCATTAATTATTCGCAAAATATTTGCTTGTTAACATAAAACAAACAGCATACAGCTGGTGGGCAACTGAAACTTTGTAGGTCACACAGTTTATTCAAGCTATAGTAACAATGTTAAGGTTGCTTATATAAACACAGTGTTTCCCAAAAAACCCAAAATGGGGGTGATTTACCCCGAAATTGAAGCTTGTACCCCCAATTTTTGCAACTAGCCTTCTTTGTGTTATATAGAGGGGGTACATGCATGCTGTAAAATACCCAATTGTACCCCCAGATTGAAAAAGCAGTGGGAACACTGAAACATGTTTGAAATATAAAAATTACATGACGCCTGAAATAAATTAGTGATTTGATAGGTCAATCAGTGACGGATCCAGAAGGATAAATGGTTTGTAAGTTCGAACAATCCCTCTCTACAGCCTTTTCATTATAGTGCTGTCCTGCAGACTTAAGAAAGTCAAGTACAAAATTTGTGTAGATATATCGCATGTCCACAAATGATCCATATTTGACTGAACTCACATTGACTGAACTGACATTTTATGTATAACAAAAGGTCACTAAAATAACACAATCTGGTGATAAACAGAGGCACCGTCGTGTTTTATCAAAGTTGTTTTTGTTGGCTAAACCCGCGCAGTCCAGGAAAGAACATTACTTTTATGCCCGTAAAATTATTAGAATTTATAAGAAAAACACTGACACAAAACCGGAATCTATTTACTTTAAAATACATGCGAGAAGTTCAGAACATTTTTTAAAATGAATGAAAGATATAATTTATTAATATGAAAAAAACATATTATTCTGCTCTCATGTTTAGCAGCCATTTTCATAGATTATACGTCATATATGTGCGCAGGTTTAGACGACGTGCAGGATTACCCGACTTGAGTATACATGTCCATGCAGATACAGCCCCAGATCCAGGCTTTCTACAAAGGGGGTTCGCTGTCCGCTTAGACTTCAAGTAATTAGTTGCATTGTATCCCTATCTATACAGATTGGGATACTATGGGACTTATTGCTCAAGTTCTGTACATTAGATATCTTTTATTTGTGTATTTTCAATTTCTTGTGAATTCTAACACTTCAAAAAGTGGCCATTTTTCTTGTGTTGCAAAATACTTTGGATACAGAGGGGGGGTTCGTTCAAACCCCCTCTGAATCTGCCACTGAGTTATTTTTTATCCTCCTTTACAGATATTATGAATTTGCCACAGGTCAATCTGGTTTTTTTTTTAAATTACACTAATGTAGTGCATTCAACATAGAATGCTTCCTATCATTATTCAAAAAAGTTGCATCGAAAAACTTCTAAAATATTTGCATTTGACTGTGTTTTACTAAGGATTTAATCCTAATCATCGAGGAAAAAAGAAAAAGAAAAAAAAAGTGTTAAACTATGCCAAGACTGCTCATCGAGTTCTAGCCATCAACAAAGTCACTAAGCCCCTTTTAGCATGAAATAGCTTCATTGAGAAAAAAATCAATAAACATTATCTAGGGCTCATAACAAACAACATAATCGCGGTGTTAAAAGAAATTTTGGTAATCAATTTAGGAGAAAGTACTATGAATGTTTAGATTTGACATAAAGCCCTTTTTTCATGAAGAGGTCTCAAAAAATAATAATAATACAAAAGGAAAATACATCTTAAGTCATTGCGAGTTCACATATGCATTTTCATCTGGTATGGCCAAAGCGTTGCGGAGAAATAACTCCGGGTGGACGGACAGACAAAGGGTATGGTGAATACTATAAACGATGATAATGAACCGTTTCTTTTACTTTTAGTACAAGGTTGATCGATACATAGGTTTGAGTGACAGTTACATCAAATGTAATTGGAACATTATTCCTTCTCACTGTGGTAATTTTGTAGATTGCAGAACACACGCATTGTACATATTCATTTTGAGATCTGTAGAAACGAAATAATATGTAAGGAACAAGGCGAAGAATAATAAAAAGAATATCATGTTACATGTAATGCACAATCGAAAATATACTTTGAAATTATATGCATGCTTATTTATGTTTTTATTTCGAAGTTAATTCAGTATATCTCAATTCAATGAAACAAACTCTTACGTACTGCTTTTTTATTTGTTATTGGAGATTATCAAATTCAAGAAATGAAAATATTTCCAGTTCAATTACATTTTTCAACGATATACTAAACGCTAACAGAATTATTGATTCACAGAAACTATACGACATGTTGAGCCTGTCAGGTTGAAGGATTGATCTTTAATCCACGGATATACTGGCAGGTTCACGACGGTGTGAAAAGGTCAGGCGTTTCTCGAAAAGTAATGGAATGTCTCTCTTGGTCTTAGTAATAAATAAGACAATACAAGACAGCAAAATAGAAGCCCATTGACGATAATTGGAACTGTAGTAATGAAGATTTTAAGCGTGTGAGAAAAAAATTGCCTTGTTTTTCAAACGAGCTGTCTTCAATGTATAACGACAGATTACTGCACATATATTACAAAAGATATTGTAATACTATAGTATACTTCAGATTAGTTGGGCTTTTTTTTCTTTTGAATTTATAATATCTTGGATTTACAAGCAACGTTTTGTTACACAAATTCATTTTTATTTTCATTTGATTTTTGCCAGGGTTAAAGTGAGATGATATAAATTAACAGTTGTTTACAGGCCTATTTAGGGATTAACTAAACACAACTGCATGTGTAATTACGAAAGTTAAGACAAAATACGCGCACAAATTCATTTTACGTTATTGCAACAAGGCTGTCAGCCATAGTTAGGGATGAATTCGTTATATTAATTCAGTTCATGCTGTTTTGCTTATAGGGAAGGCAATTGCTCCGAAAAGGAGAATGAATATTAACGTGATAATTATCTTATGACCAATTTTGTCAATCGAGATTTTCCATTTCAAAATCTATTTAAGTCCTTCGTAATTTTAATTCAAACAAGTTGTGAACTAAGATTGTTGAAATGTGCGGGTAATATTGCTCGCCTAGAAAAAAGCTTTGTGCATTTACGCCTGTAGCATTTATCGTTTTATTTCTGCATCAGTTATAACCCTTTCCTGTTTTTCAAAATTTTGGACCTGTCCAAATTCAAAGGTTTTGCAGACGAAAATTTAAAGTACATTTAATTTGAAAAATAACCATTCAGTAGGGTAGAAAATAGTGTGGAAAAAGAAGAAATTGCTTGTCAGGAGCAATTTCTTCTTTTTTCACAATGTTTTCTCAATCATAAAATCACAGGCACGTAAAAAGCAGGGATAAAACAGCAAGGGGTTAATTTAGTTCAGCCTGTTATTTCATTCTAAAAACAATATTTCTGTAATATTTCAATTGAAAATATGATGATTTAGAATTTCAAATTTCCACAGTTTTCCTTATTTCGCATAGACCTGCAACACCGGTAACTGGTAAGGGAATTTACACCTACAATAACTTCATTTTAATAATCATGTTAAATGCGAAGACATACTCATGGTGAATAATGTTGTTTAATCGAGGATGAATGATAGAGGGTCGAAAGTCTATTTGATATGAATTTCTACCGTGATCCAAATTCATACAGGATCTCATTATGCACATAGAGAGACAGGCAATGGAATTTAATCACTGCTTCTTACTTATACAGCTAGGTTGAGGGCGCTCTGTCTGTGCAGTGCTCTGCCTAAACAAACAAGTACCCACCTCAGGTGGGTCTCGAACCGACAACTATCCAACAAATAAAGTAATGTAACAAAATAATTGAAGTAATATAACAAAATCCATTACTTCTGACAAAAAAGAGTACCTACATGCAAGTTTTATAATCTTTGGCCCCTATAATGAAGTTACAAAAAGCATTGCTTATCACAAAACAAAGAGTAACCAACGTGTAGGTTTCATTATCTCTGATCCTGGCTGTGAAGTTATATTACACGATTCAATATATAAATGGCAAAAAATGATAACCTACGTGTAGGTTTTCGTCATTTATATGAACGCGGACAGTATGTGCCCCAGATCCGCCTTTCTTCTTGGAGTTCTCAAGTTCGAGTACTGACCCTGCAGCCCCGCTAGACACAAATTCCATCATCAATACAACACGGGTCTAGCCTAGATGTTTAGGCCATGTTTGATTGGCTAGAATGCCCTCCTAAACACACTGACAACTGTTACGTGTAGCCTAGATGTTTCGGTCATATTTGATTGGCTAGAATGCCCTCATAAAACACATCGACACACTGATTATTGTTAGCATTTTAGGTTTTTTTAAGATCTAACTTTGACAAATTATCATGGAAATGATTTTGGGGTTGAATGTTTCGCTATCATTCAAAGAACTTCCCTTGAAAATCAGTTAAATCGCGCTACACAAACTCATTCAATTTATTTCCAAAATCATTCACGTTTTTTTTTTATTTCACGACGTTCTTAAGTGTACACTGCACATGCCTATCATGTGAAAACTCTGGGTATCAAACATGGGCGTTTAAATTGTTAGTTTAGAATTCTAAAAAAAAAATAGCATTTTCCAGTTTTCTCTTTCATTAGTTTTCTTAGACAGTTGAACTTTGTAAAGAGTCAAATCTGCATTAACAGTTGCCTTGGCAACCAAATTTGAATTCCTATAAAATGGGTATATTTACGTGACATCTCTATTATGAAAGATGTCTCTGTATTTGAGAATATACAAGAATTAAACAGCCCAATTCAATATTCTGTTGCACCAAGTCATCAAAGTATATTAAAGACAAGCGTTTCAAATTGCGATTTTAGGATTTAAATGGTCTTGAGCAAACAATCACAATTTTCAATGAATCGAAACGACTTAATTTCTCTTGAAAAACACAGCAGCTAATTCTCTACATACCATTTCAAATTAAGTTACTATCCGTCTAATTGGAGTTAAGAATTTCAATGCATATTTACTTGACTTATTCAATCAAGTTACTATTCTTATATTAAGTAACATGTATTAATATTGTTGACAACTAAATTGATGCAGGTTTTCAAGGCATTGCCTTTCTTCTTACACGATAACTTGATATTTTAACTGATAGGGAGACCTATTCCCCCTTGACTATGGCATCACAATACTGACTCTCATTTGATACACTAGTCATTGAGTTAGGGACTTCTCTACTTGAAAAAGGATTTCAACTGTGCGATTATTTCTTTAAAAAGCCATTGTCCACTGGATTGCTATATTAATGTCCTGATGTTATCCGAACAAACGTTCTTGCAAAGTTAAACATTAACCCTTGTCATGCTGAACCCGGAATATTCCTGCTTTAACAGGAGGTATAGACAAAGATCAGTCTGCACATATGTGCAGTCTGATCTTAGATTATACCACCTGAACTTCATTTCTAAACCAGAAATATGTAAAACATATACATGCTCGATACATGCTCAAATTTGGTGACTTCCAGTGCTTTGAGTACTTTGATGTTACATTCATTTTGTGAAGATTTTTATTCAGCATGACAATGGTTAAGATATAGTGTATATCGGCTCACTTAAAATCCATACAAAATACAAGTAACGACAATAATATTCCAGACACTCAATATCAAATATCTCTAGACACTGACGAGATCAAAAGGGAAAAAAAAGATGAAATGACGTTATTTTATATCAAGATGGCTTAACATATTAAAGTTTTCTTTGGGATGCATGCACGTAGTATCTTACTGTTTCTTCCATTTTTTGTTATTTGACTGTGCAAAGTATACGATTTTATGGTACAAGAGCCGATTTATTCACAAAGTGTAATCACAAATTGAAATAATAGCTGCCAAATCACGAATTAAAATTCTTCTTTGGTTTTTGGAACTATACTCAAAGGTCAAAATCCTTTTTTACCGATCATTTTTTTTTAAATTAAGTCAAAAATGACACAGTTATTTTCTAATACGACTAGGTATAGTTAAAACATTTGAATAACTCTTTCGCGTTACAAGTTTCAAGTACACACTGAGAAACTCTATTGACTAATTATGATAACTGAAAACAAAATACACGATTGCCACAAATATTTTCACGAAAGTAAAACTCGAGGATAAAAAAGCCTTTTATTCCATCAAGCTGACGTAAGGCGAGCCAACAAGAATTGGTTCCCGTCAAAAACTGAACGCAACATCTCGGCGTTGTTAAGGCCATTAAACAATGACAAGATTTGTGGAGATTTGTTGGCGAGAAAACCATTTGTCGGATATTTATTCTCGTTACACGAATCCAACTACAGATGTAAATGCCTAGTGTTTCTTTAGATACTTGTTTATGTGCTCTAAAGTAAGAAACATTGAAAGGAAATAATATAAATTCTTCTAAAGTAAGAAACATTGAAAGGTAATAATATTCATGTCAGGCTAGATTCAGTATTCCACCCTGATTCAAAGAAAGTTTGTATTAAGGTACAGTTAATAACATCGTGAAACTGACAAGATGAATGATTTTGGAATGGTTTTGGACTTAATTTGAATGAGTTTGTGGAGCGAGTTTTGCGTGAATTTAATGGGAGGTAATTCAATATCGCAAATGTTCAGGATGAACGAAATTAGCGATATCAATTACCTCCCTTTACTGAAATATTTCATATATGATCTATAAATAGCTTCCCCTTTCTTCAAAATCTTATCAGACGCTTAAAATTTAAATTAATTAAGTTAAACCCCGATTTTTTCCCAGCTTTTTTTTTTAACGAAGTTGTTTCATATGTTTTTTGGAGAGTTGTGAGCGTTTTTGAATGGTTGAGTGAGTGTTTGGAATGAATGATTGGAGCGCTGAGTGAGCGATTTGGAATGGTTTTGATTGAGATGAATGTCAAACTCACGATGTAATTAACCGAAGCAATGGACACATGGCGTCAATTTTCCCGCCCAATGATTTTTTTCTTATCCATATATGTTGCAGAAAAACATTGTAAAGTCAGCAATCAAAATTTGAAGGTACCTTTCCATGCTCAATTCCATGCTTGAGTGGTACTGGCCACTTTTAGAGAACCGTTTAAATTCGTTTGAGGTCTAGTATAAACTTAGTACCAGTTAATAGCTATAAACACAGACATATTAATAGCCCCTTTACATGTAAACACTGGCTGATGCTAATCTTTAAAATTCAATGATCGAGTCATTCGACTGATATCAAATGTTGAAAGGAAGCTAAGCTATGAAATTTTACCATCATTATTCTACGTTATTTCCATAAGCAGAATCTTGTGAGAACCGATATTTTTTAAACAACGCGCAAAAAGAGCCGTACAATAAACGAAAACCGACTTCCGGTATATAGAGATATTTTTTTCCATACAATACATTAAGTATGTATTATATTTATCTTATAACCTCTATTTATCTTATTTTCGTCTATGTTTCTAACTGAAATGCAAGTTTCTAAAAATAACCACATTTTATCATTGTTCTAAAAATAACTATGTGATATCATAAAAAATATCATACGGGATGTTTGTATAGTTATAAGATAAATTAGAATATATGTCCCGTCACGCGAAAAGGGACCATTTGGGAAAACTGTAAAATGAATATTTGAAAAGGAGATTGGGTCAAGCACAGGTCAACAAGTAGTCGCATTTTAAAAATTCTTTTACAGAAAGGTAGAGTGATCATTCTAGATTCAGAAAATGTGCAAAGTGCGAAAAGTTTCAACACTAGTCAGTCTGCGCAGTCTGACTAGGGTCGACACATAACGCACTACCCAGATGGTCCCTTTTTGCGTGATGGGACACATATATTAAACGAGTGTTCGAGAAATTCCGTATTCATTATATGAACACAAATGATATAATCTATTCTATTTCAAATTTCTTTGATAGATCATGAATCAACAATCTTTCGCGTAACGTATAAAACCGTTTCTCAGTAAAATGACGTTTTCACTTCTAGTTGAAGATTAAGGAGAATTCTTGAAAACCATTCTTTATAAAGGAAACCCATTCACGCAGAATAAATACCGTATTAATTTTTACGCTAGAGAAAGGAAATTTGCATATTACGAGAAAAGTCCCCCCTTACGTATAAAGAACATATTCTTGGCCTCGAATTCTCGAGGAAATTTGAGTTATCTTCGGAATAGAATAGAGTGATTTGTCTGTACGTTAGAGAATTTACTTTCGAGATCTGTGCAAATATCATTATAAAGTAAGACATGCATAGGGAAGTCCTTTTTATGGCAAAAATGTATTTCGGTCAATGATTATCCTACCGTTGGTGGATGACCAGAATGTCTTATCCACAGACTCATTCAAGCTGTAGATACGATATTTTGGTGGCCAACCTCTGCTATGCTGATTATTGAACCTTCAGAGGTACACGGTATGCATATTATTTTCAATTGGAATATGAAAGCGAAAACCTTAACGAGCTATAAGTATGCACACAACTGAGTAAGTAATCAGACTTTTACTTTCATACCCCAATGAAAATGAGAATTATCGTTTCGAAACTTGTACCACAGGTGAGTGCAAAGCGGAGTACACTTAATAACACATTTTGAGAAAGCTTTCCTCTTGAACACCCTCCTCTCCCCCTTGTCCCCCTCTCTGATACAGTAACCTTTTTAAGGTTTCGTCAAAAGAGAACTCAAGCGTTCCCTATCGTGGTGTCAGGTTTTTCTATAATCATGTGATGGCACGTTGGGTAAATAGCCGCATGGAAGACAGGGTTGCCAAAAAGAAAAACAGTGATATTGTAGCTGGGCATATCCATGAATCAAATGTTATGACAATTGGCGAACGGTTGGTCAGGCTAAAAGGAAGATCTGACAAGGGCTGTCATAAAAGATCACACTGGCTTATCATATACATGTATTCTGTCGGAATAATAGATCACAAAAATACATTTCAAAAAGACTTCACTTCGTAAAGGTTGTCCGACCTTTGAGATTTTGGCCCTTTCCTGTAATAGCGGATATAAAGCATACCTATTCTTTTCCCCTTCCTTTAAGCTCGACTTTTACTTGTTGAAGGATATGGGGGATTTTCCTGTCAACTGGACCACAGCGTCGACGTCAGCGTAAGACTTCACATGATACGTGCATCTATGTCAAATCTCTGTTTCTACTAAAGCCATTGCTTGAAAACTTAACAGTTTCTCCCTTAAGCATAATATATACCTTTAGACAAAGGTTTATTACCCTGATATTTAATTTAACGGCTATAAAGACCTAAAAACTTTGTTAAGTTTTTACGTACAACTAATGAATATCTGTTTTATCTCTATTTCTACTAAAGCTATTGCTTAAAAACTACGTACGTGCTTCTGTGATCGTAACAAAAGCCTCTAGACAAAGGTTCATCGGCTTGACAGTAAATTTAGTGGCATTTTAACCCTTTTCAGACTAAAAAAATGGTTAAGTTATTACGTGCAACAAAAGTTGTTCGTCAATATGTTTGTTTCAACTAAGGTTATTGCTGGCAAACTTTATATATAGAAAAACCGTTAATATAATATCAGTTTCTAAGAAAAGACTATGTGCTCTGACATATATTTTAGTGAAATTGTAAATCTTTTCAGATCAAGAAATACTTTGTTAAGGTTTTATCTGATTCCTACCTCTGGTTCTAATTATGCTATTTTGATCTGAAACTTTGCACATGATTCTGTGAATATTATATTTCTCTCCCCAAAAGATTCATTACTATGATTTTCATTTAAGGAAGCGGACCCGTAGTAATTTTGCAGGAAGTAATGAACTTTAATAATGTTAACCGAGGGTTCCCAATGATTTTCATTAGGAAACCTCTGTTAACATTGTAAAAGAATATGTGGTCCGAAATGTTGCAGAACTATTACGGATCCACTACCTTTACGAAGTTTCTTCCGATCTCGACATTGATTCACTGTTACTATTCTGCACTCGAAATAGTCGAGCTTCGCTCTCCTCCGAAAGATCTTTTTTCTTTTACAATTATTATCATTGATATTATTGTTTTGTTATTTCTAGGTAAAACATTGTTTTAACTAATAGTCTACTACTCAAAGGAATGGTTTTGCAATCGGTCCATCACAAGCATTAACCTTATCAAGTCATAACCTTATTAAATAAATTATCAATATTTTTTTCATTAATTTCCAAATTCGCTTGTACTGAACTTGTTTACTAAAAGAACATCGCACTTTAGACACTTGTGTGTTCTACACACCATCTGTAAAAAAATTTCTGTAATCTCAAAATTAACTGCTCTGCATTCAGGATGACAAAACGGTGCAACCTGTTTACAAGTTATACCGCGCTTTGCAGACCCACTTGCGTAAATAGCGGATTATAATTTGAAAACAGTTGTAAAGTATTGTCATCTCTAATTCTGATCTTGTTCTCAATTTTGCAAGTATGTTTATATCATTCTATCATTATCATTTGAATCATACTTCATTTATAATGAAGGAAACACTGTAAATACGACTACTTTCATATTATTCATTTGAAATATGTCTTAATGTTCTACCTTCATGAAATAAAGATTTTGTTATTATTAGTATTATCCTGAACGCACGCACGGCTGCTTTTCGAGTTTTTAAGACTTTTCAGGTTTCAATGATTATTTATTTTTACATGTATGGCACAAAGCAATCTATCTGATCAACTTTTAAAACAAATGATAATGTCTTTAGAAAGTTAGTTTAGATCTATATATTCCAATAGGGTTCATATTGTGTGTTGAAATGAACAAAAAATAAGATGTTGTTTTCTCAATTTCGGAGTAAAATTGATATCTGTGAATTGATTTGCTTTCATATACAGAATACAATACCGTGTACGGTGTGATTATTTGGCCATAAATTCTATTTCGATTTACAATATTAACGACGAAAAAATGACAATCCTCGTTATTGACATATAGCCGGGCATAATATTATTGAGCCTGTGCGTGACATTTCCAACAATTTAACATCTGCGCGAGGTACAAACGTTAGGTAGCGTCAAAACGACTTACTGTAATAATAATATATGCTGACTGCATAAAGATGGATTAATACCTTATCTATCAATGTAGCGCCAAACAAAGCTTCTGAAAAGCCTGTGCAGCCACATAGGCTGGCCAGAAGCTTTGCTTGGCGCAATTTGAAATTGTTGGAAATATCATGCTTCGGCTCAGTAATTATTGTTTGTACCCTCTACATTTCTTTAACATTATAGCGTTTGGAAAACCGCATAACTGGGCGCATACAGCTAACAACATTGGCATTCTTCTTGATCAAAATCATTCCAAATCACTCGCTCAGCGTCCAATTCATTCATTCCAAACAAAGAATTCGAAAACGCCCTAAACTCACTGAAAAAGATAGAATCAACAACGTTATTCAAAATAACTAAAGCTAGAAAAAAAATCGCGATTTCACTTACATGATTAAAATTGAAAGCATCTGATAGGTTCTTAAAGAAATAGTTAGCTATTTCTAGAACTTGTATGCATATCTTATTTATTTATTTTTATGTTCTCTGAAGAAGGCGTATGCCGAAACGTTGGTACTTAAAATAATAATAAGAAATATACGTGTTGTTGTAGTTATTTTGAAAATTATCTTATTTAAGGGAGGTAATAAATATCGCTAAATTCATCCTGAACAAAATTAGCGATATTGGATAACCTCCCATTAAATTTACTCAAACTTCGCTCCACAAATACTCATTCAATCCTATTCCAAAATCATTCACCTTATCAATTTCACGATGTTGTTAACTGTATCTGGATAGCACTTGAACATGGGTAATAACAATTATTGAAACGTAATATTTGTTAATTTAACAACCGATTACGTAAGTTAAAATACCGGAATATATAAGTAAGTAATTACAACTATAGAATTTGAGCAGGTTATTTCTGTGTCATTTAGCAATTCGGAAAGAAAGGCTTTGTCCGACAGTCATATATTTGCCTTGGTGTATCTGAAAAGTTTGTGAACAAGGTAGCAAACTGTGTAGATCTAACAAATAGTTGTTTGACAACCAAAATGTCGTACCACCAGCTTAAATAAGCTGTGGCACTTACATTTATATCACTTAACTACTAAATGTAATATTTCTTGCGCTTGTAAACATCAAATACGGCATAAATAGCAAGTATCTATGTTCTTACTTCCGGTAAGTATTAAGATATATTACATGTAAACTCACTACCCGTACATTATTATGACTAAATTAAACTTAGTGAATACTCACTACCGGTATGTAATAGTTATAGTTCATTTCTGACAATTTACGCGATATAACCTAAGCGAAGCAGATCGTCAGGTTATGGGATATATTTTTTGAATTTCAAACGAAATAGCGACCTTTCATTGGCGGAAAAAATAGGGCGATCGGTAAATTATTATCACTTAAACTTCACGAATACTCACTACCAGTATATCATTATGGCTTAAACTTCATGAATACTCACTACCGGTATATTATCATGAATTAAACTACAGTTGATCACAATCAATAGCGAAAGGGTTCTATCATATGCAGAGCATAAAACATGGATCTGGCTAGGTCACCATAGATTCGGCATTTCTATTTAGTTACACAATGGCACAGAGTTAAACTAGCAAAACTAATGGAAAATTGATTTATCCCTATCTATACATCTTCACCGAAATTGACTTGTTTCTCGTTCTGTCATGTCTAATGGAGGAACAATATGTATTTAGCCTCTATATTTGACTGGTTGGTACAGTTAAATGCATTGTGAAATTGACATTCGTCTCAATCAAAACCATTCTAAATCGCTCACTCAGCGCTCAACTCATTCATTCATTCAAAACACTCACTCAAACCATTCAAAAACGCCCAAAATGACTAAAAAATATAAAATCAACAACTACCTTCAAAATTGATAAAGCAGGAACCAAAGCGCGATTCTATTGACATAATTGAAATTTTAAGCCACTGATTGGTTCTTGAAGATAAAGGAAGCTATTGATAGAACTTTTGCATATTTAATTAAAGGGAGGTAATACATATCGCTAATTTTGTTCATGCTGAACAAAATTTTCGATAATGGATTACCTCCCATTAAATTCACTCAAAACTCGCCCCACACACTCATTCAATTTCATTCCAAAATCACTCAAAAATCATTCACCTGGTCAATTTCACGATGTTGTTAACTGTAATACGAACTATCAGCGGTGTTGAATATGAAGACAGCCTTCGTGAAGGTCTTGACAATTCATGGCTTTTGAAAAGCGTTGTGCTGAACGGAATAACGCTATGCTAGACTGTTCGTTGTTAGATAAAATGGCGTCCAAAGTATTGTTTGTGCAGGAATCATTTTGGGGTGAGGTTTTGAGAGATTCTCTAAATTTTCTACCAGAAATATTATTGAAAATAGTTAAATGAAAGAAATGAATGAAAATCTCAAAGCAAAATGAAATTTAGGGAAGGATTTGGTAGAATTCCTCGCCAGAAATTCTAATCTTTTTTATGAGATTAGGCTAAATTAGATATTTTTGCACATTATATTATAAGCCAGAAATAACTGGTTCTCTGCAAGAAATATCATTGAAACTGGTTAAATGAGAGAAAAATCAAAAAGCAAAAAGAAATTAAGAGAAGGATTTGGTAGAACTTCTTGTCTAAAATTCTAAATTTTCCTTTTGATTTGGCTAAATGAGATATTTTTGCACATGATGTTCAGAGCCAGAATTATCCCCGATTTGTTTATTGATTTTGGGTAAAAATAATTTCAGATATGGACACGTATTCATGGCCTATTATAATTTCCACCCTTTATTTCTATCTTTCTCTTGCCCTCACAACTCCTCTGTCCCAATCACGCTAACCGCCGTTTCACAATACCATACTATCCCTCATGTCATTAACCCTTTCCTGTTTTACAAAATTTTTGACCTGTCCAAATTCAAAGGTTTTGCAGACGAAAATTAAAAGTGGATTTAATTTGAAAGATAACCATTCAGTAGGGTAGAAAATAGTGTGAAAAAAAGAAGAAATTGCTTGTCAGAAGCAATTTCTTCTTTTTTCACAATGTTTTCTCAATCATAAAATCACAGGCACGTAAAAAGCAGGGTTTAAACAGCAAAGATTTAAACTTTGTAAGAATGCTTCCCGTGTTTCTAAACTTGAAAACCCGATTCTGAGCAGCCGTTTCAATAATTCTGCCCAGTAGAAGCATATTCAAAAATATCAACAGATATAGGTTTGGAGGGATAATCAAATTACAGTTGAATAACAAGAATAATTAAAGGCAGGTGTTCTACTTTTCGTTCGAGTCTCATTTCTTTTTTACACCAAATGTTTTGTATCGGAAAATAGAAGCTCTCACTTTTTACGTTCATTTTTTCTTCTTCTTTTAAATTGGACAATATGGAGCAGAGGTCAATTTCGAAAAAATATGGTGCAGAAAATTACAGTCGCAATTGCCTGAAAGACCTCTTAAATCAAACGACCGCTTCTAATAAGCGACCACCATAAAACGACCCTTCATCGTATGCAAATCCATGAGAAATTGGATGTCCTTAAACTAAAACGTTTTAGTTATCGAATCTTTTGTTGTTGGATTTTTAGAGTCGTCTCGGTGAGACGATTCTAATGGGCTCGAATACCAAAGGGTTCACAAAGTCTGAATCCAGATGTAAGTTATAACTCTGACCACAATTTGCAGTCGGTCTAGTCAGAAATTGTCAAAACTTTCCGAGGAGCTCCTTTTTCACTGGTCGAGGTCCATAAACGTACATGCTTCGTATATATATAACAGATTACTATCTGATGATATTTTGCCATCAATCTAAAAACAGTTGAGGACGATATAAGTTTTTCCACGTCTCTTTACATATTGAAGAAATTTAGAAATTTCAACATGCATTTTCCCCCCATTTTCATTCCTGCTGTTAACCTTCTTTTCACAAGGAAAAGGAGATCGGTTTAAATGTTCATCTTCTCCGACCGATACCGTTTAAGAGAATGTAGTAAGGGACATAAATACGAGTTGTAAATTCGAAGATGCTTGCCATGGTTGTTTCCCTTATATTGTATTTTCCTCAGACTGTTTTTCAAACAATGCGTCGACTGTAACTTAGGTGTAGTTTTTGATAAAACAATTTCCACTTACAGTTAACAACAATGTGAAATTTACTAAGTGAATGATTTCGGAATGACTTCGAAAAAAAAATCAAATGAGTGTTGGGAGATAGTTTTGAATGAATTTAAGGGGCGGTAATACATGTATCATATCGCCAATTTCGTCCAATTGCACGAAACTTGGAATATCTCATTAGCTCCATTTACTAAAACTCTACGCATATTTCTGATTGTGTGCTTTCTTGAACCAACCAAACTCTTTAGAATGCACACTAGCTAATAAAATTGTGAAATTGTTTATTCGATTTGATTGAAATGATGCTTGTTTCGATTGATTTGTTTTTGGACGATTTCGTACTCTTTTTGAGTTTCGATAATTGAATGGAACACTAAACGAGTGCTTTATACTGGTTTTGACCTAGTTGAATGCCAATTTCATGATGTAACCAACTGTAGTTGGAAAAACTCGGGAAACATAGGGTCCGAACGCTATGAGAGTTTAATAAAGTCTGAAATATATATGATACATGTATGTATTTAGTGTATTGTATGAAAAAATATCGAGGTTTTGGAGAATTGATAACTGTCGAGGCTCTGCCGAGACAATTATCAATTCTTACAAACAAGTTGGATATTTTTTTCATAAAATACACTAAATACGAATCATATTAATCTTATGACCTCGATTTGCCTTATTTTCATATATGTTTCTTACAGAAATGAAAGTTTCTCAAAATAACCGCGTCATGTCATTTTTCAAAGATATCCATGTGATATCATAAAATCATCATATGGGATGTTATCGCAAGGATATATATATGTTTATAAGATAAAAAGTAATTACCTTATAGTTGTTGAACGAGTCGTTGAATCGTTTACTTCTATGAACCAGTCGAACACTTACAATTGTCATTTTGAATATGTATGAAAGTTAATTCGTAATCACTAACACATATTGTAATTACATCGACATGTGACATTTACAAGTATAGTTAAGATCTTAGACAAATTACCGATCCTTGCGAGCAAAACCACTCATAATACTAACTCAGCGCCCAACCATTTCGCGATTTTATTTTCTGATTCGAAACGGTTGTTGCGGTTTTGAAAAAAAATTGGGACGTTTCTTAGTAATTTGTTTGAGTCGTTAGAATGCTTCGAGAGTTAAAGTGTCGATTTAAGGTAGTAGACCCGTAATAGTTCCGCAACATTTCGAAAGTAATGAACTTTAAAGGTGTTAACCGAGGTTTCCTAATGATTTTCATTAGGAAACCTCGGTCAACATTGTGAAAGACGTGTTCCGAAATGTTGCGAAACTGTTACGGGACCACTACCTTAACTATGTTATTAATTGTACATAAATGAAGAAACACATCCAGACAATAGGCTTAATCATTGTTGAAAACAACGACAGCAACAAAACAAACCTTTGACCACAACGTATATTTTCAGTTTCTATGTGAATTTCAGGAAAGGAAAACAACACAAAGGTACACGAATCTGATCATAATTCCTATAAAATTCCTGTCACCAAGTCCAATTAAGGAATCAATAGCAATTTATGACGAGCGATGTCCGAACACTTATACAAAGCTTTCTGTCAATTGTTTGACCAAAGTACCTTCAATAAACAATTATCATATCTAGGAATCAATTTTACCCTTTCTCAATATTTCCAATTATAGATAGTTAGAAAATTTCTAAAATTCAAGGTACAAGATGAAAATCATGTCCCCATCCCAATAAGAAATAAATAAAAAAATAAAAAAAAATAATATTCACAAATGAGCCTGTATGTGCAATTTCCACAATTTCATATGCGCGCAGTGCAAAATCACACGCCAGCCCGTGCATCCCCACAGCCTGACCAGAGAAGGACAGAGGCGCAAAGACGTAAGAGTAACAGACCCTCCTCCCAAGACAAAAAAGGCAAAGATACACTACACTCGCAGCCAAAGCGCATTTGGTATATTATAGAGTGTTCTTTTATTTTGTGTCTAATCGTAAACTGTTACAAAGAAATAAAAAAAATGATATTTTTTTGTAAAAATTCTTATTAGGAATAATTGACAAAAATCCAGGCTGTTGTCAAAGAGCAATTACTCAGGGATAAATTTCTTATTAAAGAGTCACGTATTCAAGCTCACTCGCAGCTCTCATTAATTCCTACATTTGATTTTTTCACACTGAATTAAGAAATGTTCTTTGAATGGCTAGCGGCTGGAGAAGCGGCTACAAATACACGAGTTTCAGTGCAAGGGTCATTTTTTTCCTACAGTTACAGTTAAGAACATCGTGAAATTGGCAAGGTGAATGATTTTGAAATTATTTTAGAATGAAATTGAATTAGTGCGCGGAGTGAATTTTGAGTGAAATTAAAGGGAGGTAATTCGATATCGCTAATTTTGTTCAGGATGAACAAAATTAGAGATATAAATTACTTCCCTTTGATAAAAATTGCAAACATGTTCTATAAATAGCTTCCAACTGTAGTTAAATTATGAAATTGACATTCATCTCAATTAATACCACTCTAAATCGCTAACTCAGCGCTCCATTCATTCAGTCCAATCACTCACGCAAACTATTCAAATCCGCTCCGAAATCACAAGAAAAGACCAACAACTACATTCAAATTAATATAGCCATAAAATCGCGATTTCACTGACATATTTGATAAGTGTCCGAATGGTTCTTGAAGAAATAGGAAGCTATTCAAAGACTTTTATGCAATATTTTATTAAAGGGAGGTAAATATCGCTAATTTTGATCGAGATGAATGAAATTAGCGATATATTTACCTCTCTTTAAATGCAATCGAAACTCACTCATCACACTCATTCAGTTTCATTCCAAAATCATTCCAAAATCACCTTGTCAATTTCACGATGTTTTTAACTGTATACCCTATATATAAAACTGACTTTGGACCACCCTCTTTAACTTGTGTATGTTTCAGATGTAATATCTGTGTTGTAAAACTTGTGAAATGAATACCTAGAATCCGTTGTTAGGTGCTCTAGTTGCAGCGATATTGATTAGAAAATTTCCGAAAGCAGCTTTTATACCAAGGTGAATAATCCCCTTAGTAATCTTCGCAAGGAATTGTATCGTGGAAGCAAGTTAGTCGTGCGCATTCCTTCATACGACACGATATCTTAAGATAGTGGGTCCGTTATAGTTCCGCAATGTTTCAGAGGTAATGAACTTTAACAGTGTTAACAGAGGTTTCCTAATGAAAATCATTAGGAAACCTCGATTAACACTGCTAAAGTTCATTACTTCCAAAATGTTGCGGAACTATTACGGGTCCGCTACCTTTACGCAATATGAGCAGCTCTCAGCCCAGGTTAAGATTTTACTGTTTCTCTGTTGCAAGAAGAAACAGGAGTACACGATAGGTTGTTATTATCAATGAAAAATAACTAAAATGCTGTTGAAACCAAACATCAACTTTTATAGTTACGCAAGAATACCAGACTGATATCGCCGGGGAGACAATACATACTAAGTTAAACAAATACAGAAAGAAAAGTTATGTCCCTTATCTTGTCAGAGTCCTAGGCAAAAAAAAAAACCCGCCCGAGAGAGGTTTATGAATTGGTATGTGGCCTGAACGCAGGGCGAATTTCGCATCTTAGTAAGACGGTCTTTAAGATCAGTATAACTTTAATCTATTTCAACTTTCCGTATATATATCTGTTTTGTTTTATTTTGTTTTTTCAGTTTGAAAATATTAATTTTGTTTTCTGTTAAAGCAGATATTTTACGAAATTTAGGCATTTTTTTCTTTCTGTTTTGAAGGTTTTATGGTTGCCAAAATTAAGGATTCTTATTTTATATGAGAAATGGTGAATGTATTGACACACATTATACATGTTTAAATGTAGTAATTTGTAACTACAATCGCGGATGGACGCAACACGATATAAAGTTGATATAATAATTTAAATGAACCAAAGGCCCGTTTTACTAAACTTTAAAAAAAAAAAAATTCGTAAGTCAAAATCACAAATCATACCTGGTGTTTTCAATCATTGTTAGATTCTGCCTTGCAATATCTCATTGGAATCATCTATAGACGACGATGCATGGCAGAATTCCAAATTAGTTACTACTATAGAAGTAACTTTATTTTTTGCCTATGGCAAAAAAAATGATCGTAAGATGTTTGGTAAAGCAGGTCCAAGAATTCTGAAATTCAAATCTATTTATGATGCTAAAAGCCCCCCTCCAAACCCTCACGAGTTCTTTATAGCCCCGGAGCTTACGTTATGAATATAGCACAGCGGCGGATCCAGGATTTTTTATGTAGGGGGTTCGATGTCGGTCTAGAATTTGAGTAATTAGTCCCATAATATCCCTATGTATAAAGATAGGGATACTATGGGAGTTATCTGTAGAATTCCAAGTTCATGTGATTCTAACACTACAGAAATGGGTTGGGTTTTTATTGTGTGTTACAAAGTTTTCATTTAATTTGTCCACTACTATAAAGTAATTTGGTTACAGAAGGGGTTCGTTCGAACCTCCCGAACTCCCCCTGGATCCGGCACTGTAGCAACAAGACTCATGATAGGAAAGTTCGACTCGTTTCGAGCCCCACTCAGAAAGTAGGAATATTTCAGAGAGAAACAGATTATTAGAAATGAATTTATGGATAGATAAATTACAGATTTCTGTGCGATTATTACACTCAATGAAAACAGAAAGTAACAGGTAAATTTAACACTAACTTTGATCAAAACTATTCTAACCCGATGGCTCATCACTCAAACTAATTCATTCAGTACATTCAAATTACTCAATTTTTACTTTGAAAATACTACTATCACAGTATTCTTTTTTTTCCACCAGCGACTTCATTCATTATTTGTAAATTGTATTGAATGTCTGTAACACATGTCAGTTTAATAAAAAATGACTTACTTACTCAAAACGCCACGATATCGTCAAAACCCTTTAAAATCGTTCAAAAATATCGATTTCATTTAAATCAATTAATCCACGATTTAATTGACTTGGCTTGATTTTCAAATCGTCTAATCGGTTATAAAAGACACATAAACAGATATATTTACGTAGATTATGTGAAGGGAGGTAATACTCTTTTGTTAATTTCAACTATTTGGAAAAAACTTAGCGATATTGTTCTACCACCGTCTAATTTCACCCCCAAGCTTGCTTCTCCCACTCATTCAATTTCATTCCATTTTTTTTTCACCGTGTCAATTACATGTACACGATGGCATAGCATGTATAAATGGAATAAGAAAAGAAAAGCGTTTACATTTTAATAAACCATTAAGATTTTGTTTCAGATGTGCCGGTTGTTAAATGTATTATGTACTTGACTTGCAGTACACTGATAGGGAGGGGGTGGAAAGTGTTAAGTCGGTTAAAAATGAAATACTGATTAAATCACACTACAGTCAAACCTGTGTTAAGCAAGCACCCAAGGGACATTTAAAAAGTGCTTGTTTAAGACAGGTACTTGCTTAATACAAGTCAATTTCAGTGCAGTTGGTTCATTTGGGAACTCAGTGGCCGCTTGCTTAAGACAGGTTGTTTGCTGAAAACAGGTGGCCACTAACACAAGTTTGACTGTATATCATAAATCCTTACTTTCAGAGATATAAAGAGAAGATAGGAAAGGCGAGTTAAGAAATTGAAATTGAGTGTTTACTTGTATTTTTCGGAAACTAAATCATTTAACCAGAAAAGTGATTACATTCTAAAGAAATAAAAAACGCAATAAGAGAATAAACGTTGTGTTTTTTTTTTTTTTTTTTTTTTTAAATGATGTAATATACTAGTTTCTTTTATTCAATAACAACTTTTTTCTCTAGCCTGGCCTACAATTACGTAAGTCGATTTTCATTTTTATTCCGTCACAATTCTATTAATCTATAGAAGCGATTATAGACAAACAGCGAGAGAACAAACCTTGATTGATATCATTGGGACATTTTACAGAAACCTATTAAATAGACGGGGCACACTGCCAAATAGGCTACAATACAGATTTGCTGGTATCTCTCTCAATTTATATTGGATCTCGCTTAGCTGAGCGCCAAAGGAGGTGGTTTTAAAATAGACGCCACATCGCCGAAAAGTCGTAAGGGCTTATAGCTTACGACTTTTTGCCACTGGGCCGAAAGAATACCTACGAACTTTTAGCACTTACTCTGTCACAATAACAGGAGGATTACATGTACCTTTGTTAAAGACCAGTGGCCTGTTTTACTAAACATCTTACGATCATTTTTCGTAAGTCAAAAATTAAAGGTTCTCTTACAATAGTAACTATATATGGAATTCAACTATGCATCATCTTATTGGAATCGTCTTCGAAAGCAATTTCAATGAGATATTGCAAGGCAGAATCTGACAATAAATATAAACACCAGGTACGATTCATGATTTTGAATTTCGATTAATTTTTTCGTAATGAGTTAAGTAATACAGGCCCCAGATTCTATTAAATTACAGAAACATATTAAATAGACAGGACATTCTTCAAAATAGACTGCAATACTGGTTTGCTCTCGCCTCTCTCAATTTATTTTGGGTTTTGTTTAGCTAAGAGCAATAAGAGGTTATCGTAGTTGTTGATCCATGACCTCGTAACTAAATCTCCGATCAAGGTTCTAGAATTTCATCGACCTAATATCAATCAACACCATAAAAGTGCTAAAAGTCGTAATTGTCTATATAAATGTCTATATATAATATGCACTTTTAAAGAGTAGGACGAGTAGTTACTTACGAACTTTGTGCACTTGCATTGACACAATAACGGAAGGACGATCTTTGTTAAAGACAAGGGGCCTGTTTTACTAAACATCTTACGATCATTTTTTACATAAGTCAACGATTAAAGGTCCTAATACAGTAAAAAATATGGAATTCTGCCAGTCATAATCTCATTGGAATCGTCTTCTATTGCAAGGCAAAATCTAACAATAAATTACAAGAGGACCAGAATGGCCCTAAACCCGCTCACCTGAATTTTATTGGTCCAGTGGATCTCATCAAAGTAACTTTCTGGCAAGTTTTCATTCACATTTGCCTAATTGATGATATTCCAAGAACTTAAAGTGATAATAGACCCTGACCATCCTTTCATTATTGAGGAGACTCAAAATAGGCCCCGTCCTGCCACATCAGTATTCATGAGTCAATCAAAATTTTGCCAACAGTTTTTAAAGAGGGTCACCAAGGAGCATCATGGTAACGTTTCATTCAAATCTGCCCAGTGATTCAGGAGAAGATGTCGTTCAAAGATTTCAGGTTCAAAATAGGCCCAATCCTGTCACATCCATATTTATGGACCAATCAAAATGCCGCGAACAGTTTTTGAAAAGGGTCAACAAAGGAACATTCTGGTACAGTTTCGTTGAAATTGGCTAAGTGGTTCAGGAGGAGATGTCCTTCAAACATTTTGGGCTAAAAAAAGCCCCGCCCTATCACGCCCATATTTATGGGCCTATCATAAATTTAGTTAACACGTTTTGAAAAGGGTCATCCAAGGAACATTCTGCTAAAATTTCCTTCAAATCAACCAAGTAGTTCAGGAGAAGATGTCGTTCAAAGATTTCGGGCTTAATATAATCCCCGCTCTGCAACGCTCATATTTTGAGGCCAATCAATAATCCACGAACAACATTTCTGTCAAGTTTGGTTAAAATCAACCCATAGAATTGAGGAGAAGAAGTTTAAAGATTTCTGCCTCAAAATAAGCCCCGCCTTGCCACGCCCATTTTTGTGGGTCAATCAAAAATACACCAACAAGTTTTGAGAGGGGTCATCCATGGAACATTTCTGAAAAGTTTTGTTGAAATCCACTCACTGGTTACCGAGGAAAAGATGTTTTAAGATATCGGTCTCAAAATAAGCCCCGCCCTGCCACGCCCATATTTGGTCGCAAATCAAAAACCCACGAACATGTTTTTAGAAGGGTCATCCAAGGGACATTTCTGCCAAGTTTGGTTGAAATCCATCCGTTGGTTACTGAGGAGAAGATGAGTAAAGAATTGTTGACGACTTCCGACGGACGACGACCGACGCACGACGGACAAAAGGTGATCACAAAAGCTCACATTGAACACGTTGTGCTCAGGTGAGCTATAACACCAGGTATGATTCGTGATTTTGACATACGATTAATTTTTTCGTAAGACTTTCAGTAAAACGGGTCCAAGATTCAGTTCCACAGACACCTATTTAATAGACGGGACACACTGACAAATAGAATAGGTGCAATACAGATTCAAAATAAGGACAACTCTTTGAATTGATATTGTGTCACGATTTACCGATTACCGTATAAAGGTCGAAATTCTATTTATGTAAACTGGTAACTCGCGGTCTGACAGACTATAGTCTTGGGATAGTACGTACGCCAGTCATCTATCTACATTGTATATAGAAGCCTGCTCGTTTACACTCGAGAAAATACAGGTAAGAGCATCATGGAATTGACAAGCTGAATGATATTAGTATGATGTTGGAATGGAGCTGAAGGAGTGCGAGGAGTGAGTTTTGCATGAAATTAGAGGGAGGGGAGGGGGGTTAATCCAATGTCACAAATTTTGTTTAGGATGAACAAAATAAGCGATTTTGATTACCTCCCTTTTTAAAAAAATGCATATTTCTTCTATAGATAGTTTCCTCTTAATCAAAGAGCCAATCAAACACATAGAATTTCAATTGATTAAGTGAAATCCCGATTTTTCCAACCATTTATATTTTGAACGAAGTTGTTGTTATATGCTTTTCAGTGAGTTCTGGGCGTTCGTGAATGGTGTACGGGGGTGTTTGGAATGAATGAATGGAACGCTAAGTAAGTCTTTTAAAATGGTTTTGATTGAGATGAATGTCAATTTCACGATGTAACTAACTCTACGAACATCGAATTATCTGTGGATCTACCACTGCGGTGTCGGGTATTTCCGGATATCGAATGCATTTCCTATAAAAAAGAAGATGCATAAAGGCAATACTATTTTTGATCTTGTGACGTTTATTGACAGGTGCTATCTATTCCGAACAGGATTATATAATTAAAAGTAATACTTAAAAAAAAAAAAAAAAAAAAATGTGCAAACCAGATAAAAGAAACCTAGGTTGAGTCATCTGATCTTGGCCGCTGTCGGGTAATCTCGGATACTTTTGAAAAGTGAAATAATATGTCTGCATTGGATTCAAACATGCGTATTTTATTCATCTCTGAATACATAAAACAAATGAAATATATTTGTAGATACAGTATTCAGATATGGCTTTGGGAAGAGTTCAAGATGATAGCAAATTTCCAAGCAAATAATACACAATGACTCTTAGAATCTAGATCTATTCCAAAATACATTGATCTTATTTCATTCTTTCAACCCCGTTTTAATAAGTGGAAAGAATTGGTATGAGATACTTGAAGGCACATTATATAGAAAAAATTAATGAGTAAGCTTCAACTTTAATTTTTCTTATACTTTTTCTTAAACGGAACGTGCTTAAGAAAGGTCACCAGTTTCAAACCTACGTGTAACTATTAATTATATGAGCCGTACTTAGCCAAATAAATTCAAGAATTCACAAATAAATTAAATGGATGTATGTTGAACCATGCACTGATATCGTTCAGTTCTATTACATGAGAGTAGAAAGATACCTTCGTTATAGATTTTCTATAAAAAAATGTACATCATTTCATATGTAAACGCTACATATAATTTTCTTTTTTTCTTTTTTTTTTTTTTTTTTAATTTGAGGATGTACTATGGAACACGGCACCCATATCTTTCTTTTCTTAAATCAAAAGATCTTGTACTACTTTTGGTGCAAAAATGTTGTTGGACTCGTCGTTTGAAAAGAAGTTCGTCATAGGATGATTTTTCAAACATTAGAATGCGGCTTTTACAAGTAGAAGAATGCTCACATTGGATAGTTCGTTAGTATCCGGAAGACTCGAAAGCAACATTTTTGTAGGGTCTTCCGGATACTCAAGCCATGTTTAACTACAGTGTCATTTCATCTAAAAAGATGTGCGTTTTGACTAGTAAATATTTCCATATATTAAAAGTTACTCTGTTGTGTTTCGATATCCCACTCCAAGTCAAGAAGGAAAAACATGAAAATAGACAAAAAAATAACAGTTATCTTAAATTGAAGCTTCTCCCACAATGCCTTATCTAATAAATGTTATCTCCCTCCTTCATAAGATTTTGTGTCATATGTAGAAGTGTAAATAAAACAAATGTCCTGAAGAACAAACTAAAGCGCAGAAGAACCATGTACCTGGCCAATGCATAGGAGAAACACGTGACTATCCGAGAAAAGCCGCCATCCGACAATACCCGACACCGCTCTACATAGAAGTATTATTTTCCTTTTAAAGTCATTGCTTTTACATCCCTGGGACCACAATAAAGTAATACGGATGCTTCTACATATAAAAATGATGATAATCCTAATAATAAAACTTACAGAAAGAAATCTCCCTTTGATATATGTATTTTCTCCCTCTCCTGCATTTCTACTAAAAAAGAAAGAAAAGAAAAAAAAGAAGAGGTAGAGAAAGGGAAAAAGGATCGTCGTTACAAATTCTGATTTGAAAAAGTCTCCAATTTTGTCTGGTAAACTGCTAAAATATCAATTGAAAAGTTCACATTACGCACGATGTCCTTTTAAAAATACTCTAGTTTAGTGCTTGTGCACCAACAATGATACGGAATTCGGTTCAAGTTTGAAAATCCAATCTATATATTCTCATCATTATAGAAAAGTCTGATGCATCTAGGTTCATTGATATTTTCTTGACGTCTACTTTCTTTAAATAGTCATAATTACCCGAGACGTTAGTTCTTAGACAGCAAATTAAATATTTAAACCCCAATAATATCTATGTTCTCCAAGAAACTCGATCTATGTAGGTAAAACTTTAACTGAACCGCTGAAATATTCCGAATCCTCTTGAAAAGTCGAAAGTGATCTTAGCCTTCCGAAGATTATATTGTGCTGATATAATGAATTCTATCTGTATTTGTATTTTCAAATTTTCCGATGATTTACCGTTGATACCGTATTTATGCACATATAAGCGATGCGCCCAGAAGACGCTTTATTTGTTCGTTGGATGCATTTTAGCGCAAGGATATGGGACTAGACTAGTGCTGAGAACCTCATTGCAGTTTTAATTTAACGCATTTGATGTAAATAACAGTCTCAGCCATGATTACTTAATTTAGCGTCTCACCCGAAAGAGTTTGCTAAATATTTTGATAGCTAATTTGCTAGAGTGAATCGAACCCACGATATCGAAATGATTAATATCCCTTTCAGGGGTAATACAGTCAACAACATCATGAAATTTACCAGAGAAATGATTTTGGAATGAACTTGAATGAGTACGGGATCGAGTTTTGAGTGAAATTATTGGGAGGTAACCCTATAAAGCAAATTTTGTTCAGGACGAACAAAATTTGCGATATTGATTACCTCCCTTTGATAAAATAAGCATACAAGTTCTATACATAGCTTCCTATTTATTCGAAAACCTATGAGACGCCAACGCTAACGATTTGAATTATGTAAGTGAACTTTCAAAATTTATTTTGAATTCCGTTTTTGATTCTACATTTTTCAATGGGTTTGAGCGTTTTTGAATGCTTTGAGTGTGTGTTTGGAATGAATGAATAAATGAATGAATGAATGGAGCGCTGAGTGAGCGATTTAGAATGGTTTTTGAGGTGAATGTCAATCTCACGATGTAACTAATTGAAGGGCTGTCAAACCTTTTCAATATAATGGGTATTTTTATGTGCAGAATACTGGTTAGTATAATTGCTGAAAGAACAGATAAACGCTAGCTGAAAACCAGTCAGACTCCAAAAATAAAGCGTGAAATTATCGAATAATGCCGCTTGGTAGTCAAAGATGCTTTTCTTAGGAATTGGTGTTTTGTTGTCTTCTTTTTCCGTTGTCCTGCCATGAAATGCTAATTTAATTAAACAGTGTTCGTTTTCAACAATCTTAACTATTGTTATGCAGGATCCAGAATGTTCCTGCTCTAGTGGGATATATAGACAAAGATCAGCCTGCTTATTTGATCTTAGTCCACACCACGCCTTTTCCCTTGTAAACGCGGAATAGTTAATCGTAGGTGTTCTGCTAAAATCTCGTAACCTCAGCTTGTTTAAAGACTGTAGTTACAAGGTTTTGGTAGAAAATCGACTAAATTTTCAAAATTAATTCTGACTCACAATTAAATTGTATATTTATGGTATGAAATGTTTCCTTTATTAATTCTAAAACAAAAAGGTATAAATTACATTATATATGAGTGCCGATCTTTATCTGCCGGTCGGTATTAAGGTCCTCTTTCTAATCATGGACAGACTTAAAGAGGGGTTACTCGAATAAATTGTTGATTTAATCAATCAAACCTCTTTTTGAGTTAAAACAACACCTTGTGGGAATTCTTTGTATACATATTCAGTTACATTCTCTTTTAGACCAGTATATCAGCCTACAGATTAAATCTGATAGAATAAAGAAAATGTATACATTTTATGAAAAAATATGAGCAGATGTCTAGTTAAAATTTATCAGCTTTTGCTGCCAATATTTGATTTTTCGGCAGTAGAAACAGTTCATTGCTTATTTTAGAGAATTGTCGACCAACATAAGTGTAAGGGATGTACAGGTAACAACATCGTGAAATTAACAAGGTGAATTATTTAGGAATGAAATTGAATGAGTGTGTGGAGCGAGTTTTGAGTGAATTTAATGGGAGATAATCCTATATAGCAAATTTTGTTCAGGATGAACAAAATTAGCTATATTGATTTTCTCCCTTTAATAAAATATGCATACAAGTTCTATACATAACTTCCTATTTTTTTCAAAAACCTATGCGACGCTAACAATTTGAATTGTGTCAGAGAAATCACGATTTTCTCTATCAAAATTTATTTTTAATGACGCTGTTGGTTCTATGTTTTTCAATGGGTTTGAGCGTTTTGGAATGGTTTGAGTGAGTGTTTGGAATGAATGATTAGAGCACTGAGTGAGCGATTTAGAATGGTTATGATTGAGATGAATGTCAATTTCACGATGTTGTTGACTGTATACATATTCAGTTTCATTCTTTTTTAGACCAGTATATCAGCCTACAGATTAAATCTGATAGAATAAAGAAAAGGTTTACATTTTATGAAAAAAAAAATGAGCAGATGTCTAATAAAATTTTATCAGCCTTTGCTGCTAATATTTTGATTTTTTCAGCAATAGAATCATTTCTTTGTCAAATTTAGGGAATTGCCGTCTGCCATAAGTGTAAGGGATGTACAATAAACGAGCCTGTGTGTGACATTTCCATCAATTTGACAAGTGAGTGAGATGCAAACATTTAGCATCCCAGCCAGTTACTCAGTGGAGCATTGCATAACTGTCTACAGATTCTTTAAGCCCTTACCTACAGTTAACAACATCGAGAAATTGACATGATGAATGATATTGGAATGATTTAGGAATGAAATTGAATGAGAGTGTGGAGCGAGTTTTGAGTGAATTTAAAGGGAGGTAATCATATATCGAAAATTTTGTTCAGGATGAACAAAATTTGCGATATTAATTACCTACCTTTAAAAAAATACATAAATGTTCTATAAATAGCTTCTTTTTTCTTCAAGATCTAATCAGACCCTTTCAAATTCAATAAATTAAAGTGTAATCCTGATTTTTCCCCGGCTATTCTTATTTTGAACGAGGTTGTTATTATACGTTTTTCAGTGAGTTTTGGAGCGTTTATGAATGGTTTGAGTGAGTGCTTGGAATGAATGAATGGAGCGCTGAATAAGCGATTTAGAATGGTTTTGATTGAGATGAATGTCAATTTCACGATGTAACTAACTGTATCTACTAAATGCATATCGAAGACTCTGGCCAGACTTTGCGGATGCGTAGACTGGTCAGAGTCTTCGCTTTGCACATATCTGAAATTGTTGGAAGTCGCACGCACAGGCTACTCAAATTTAAGAGTTGCTGTAGCATCGTAACATAGAGTTATAGAGACCAGTTTGAAAGACCTCGGGTCCAATGAAGCCGTTGGAAATTTAGATTTTCATCAATAACAGAGTTGTTTATTGATATATCACAACGGAGTGAGGATATTGGATCGAAACCTAAAATTAACTTGAAAAGTATATAAAAGAATTACAGTTTTGGGCGTTTACTTAGCGTAATGTCGTCCTTTAAGTTTATCTTTGATCTAGAACCTGATTTTCCCAAATTTAGTTAAAATGGTTAACTTCACGAATTCATGTAATTTTAGGACAACTACACTAAAGTAGGCCTACATGAAAAACAACCCAGAATTTTGCCATGTGATTAGACCCTGGAAGGAACCTTGGAGATATGAGCTTATGATGTTTAATAAGGTCTGTGTAATCGTCTATGTTTCTTTTTCACGTTAAAAAGTTTGCAAGTACTAGAATAGGTGAACAACGATAAAAGCAATTCATGTATACCTCATTTTTACTTTGAAGGGACATAAAGGGATTTTTATTGAAGTGCATAATAGGCATTCTAGATAATTGTGATTGTTTGGAATGAATGAACGAATGAATGAATGAATGAATGAATGAATGATTGGATGAATGAATGGATAAATGAATGAAAGAATGAATGAATGAATGAATGAATGAAATAATGAATGAATGAATGAATGAATGAATGAATGCAGCGCTGATCGAGTGATCTGGAATGGATTTGGATTTGGAATGGGTTTGATCGAGATGAATGTCAATTTCAGAATGTTGTTAACTGTAGCTACTAACAGGATTACTTCCAGTGGATTTGGGGCATTTGCTATCTACATGAATATGAATTAGAATGGTTGGCTAGACAAGGCATTAACATTATTCTGACATAATTTCCCTCGAGTTTGAACTAATACCACTTGGATTGGTACACTATACTAAACGTATTGACATTTAGGGATAATTTCATTTTTGACCTCAATATAGGGATGAGTGTCTTTTTCACTGCGTTTATTGGGGTATAAAGTGGAATTGCCTTAGCATATGGCAAGTAACGCCCGTAGGGCGTTATGTTTAAGCCATGTGCTAAGGCAATTGCACTTTATACCCCAATAAACGCTGTGAAAAAGACACTAGACCCTTATAATTGCAATCTTCTTGGTCTAAGAAACTATTAAAATACTCGGCTAAACATTAAAGTTTCGAGTCTACTTTCTGCGCGTATTACACAATCTATTTTTAGATCGTGTATTTCTTTTCTCCTATCGAAGTTAAACGGCATAAAGTTAGTCAAATACGACAATTTGACACTTATGTCAATTTGTACTTATGATCAAAACATAATTTTGACAAGTTATTCCGCATTTTAAACCGAAACTATCGTGATCGGGCTTAGCTGAGAGGGTTGCTTGGTGGTCTTCGTCGACTCACTGTAAACATCGACTCAGAATCTGGGCTGCATACTTTTAATCATAAATTCTTTCGAAAATATCTTAATTTCTAATATATTAAATAGCAATATTACGATATGGAAGGGAAACGAGGGATTTTCGAGTTCCCACAACACAGGAAATGCAGATCGAAGATCGGGGGTTTCCCGAAAGACCTATTGTATTTTATACAGAAATAAAGTGCAATGGATTTCCCCACGTGATACGATTTAAACCAATCAAAATTCTTTAAATTATTAGATTGCAATTTACAGAAATATCTTTCTTAAATGTACTAATTTTATCTAATGAATAGTATTACACTGTTACAATGTCTATATGTTTTGCATGAATTCATTTAGGTACACAGATTTCGTGTTAAGTTTAAAAGGATCCCTTGATTTGTAAATAAAATGATTTTGTTGATCGCACTAGATCGTCGCTGTTTCTTGCATTTGATAAGTTTACCGAGTTGAAAATGTCACAATGTAATTTGGAAAATGAACAAACCTAAGCATTTAATAGCTGTGTTTCTTATATTCAATTGTTCTTTCAAAAGTTGATTCTTCTTTTATCAATATAAAAAAAATATTATGTAAACTATTTAAAACAATACATGCAACTGCAGAAACAGTCAATATGTTTTTATTGCTTTATTTCACACTAGGTATTTTGTTTATAGAATTCCCAAGAGACATCGAAACTTCAGTGAAAACAGAACAACACGAAAAATACAGCATAACACATTGCTGGTATTGCTGGTTTAATTCGAAACTTTTTTTTCATTCGAAACTAGCCCGCACATAACCATCCAAAACTTGTTCCAAAATCATTCTTTTCGACTTCTTCAGTTCACATGTGTAAGTAAGTGTAAATTTAAGTGTACAAAGATCTTTGTTCAACGGCTACCATCCAGTCTATTTCACGAGATAATTTTTGATTTGTAACGACGGTCCTGATTGGACGAGACGTAGGTCTCGGCCTATGAGGGCCAATGTTACGAAATTTAATAAGAAAAAGAAAATTATTTAGACACGATGCGAAGATGGACTCTCGTGGTCTCTACTCTTTGACCCATCTCATAAATAATAGACAGAGTATAATTATTACTGGCTCCAAAATAACCGGTAATCTAATGCAACCAAAGCACAGTACATCACTTCATAATTAACCCTTCTCAGTCCAATCTGGACCGAACCAAATAACAAGTCTAAGTATACAAGCGCATTTTGACAAAGTTAAATACAGATTATAGCTGGCTGGAACACCAAAGATGAATATAATAAACACAGTTCGTCATACAATTTTTCTCATGACTATTTGATCAGGTGTTGTATTTCAATGTTAAAATTTGTATGTTTGACAAGAAACTTCAATAAAATATTGGCTATTTTCTTAATCAAAGACAACCCTTCGCTTAAACAAGAAAGTCATGATGGTCATTCCAGTAATATCATTTTTAATTCCATTTATTTTGGATGAAACTTAGATAAGTCTTAAAGCAGAAAATGGAAGTATCCGGACTTAATGTTGTTTTTTTTTTCAAAATTTTTTTTTTTATCCGAAAATATTCGAATATAAGAATGGATCCAAACAACACAGGCAGAAATTTGATATGAAAGAAATTTATTGTTTTTTGGGGGCCATTTGGTAATTTAAAATGCTAGAGTTTAAAAAGTATCCCTTGTTGTTAAGTAAGGCAAGATAGTTGATACTCCCTTCTTACTTGTTATGTAAAATCGGGGACAAAGGCATTGGAAGAAAGACACTAGCCATGCGTTCAGGATCACCAAACGGTGCAAACAGTTTTTCCAGTTATACCCCCCCTTTACACGCAAGTGCACGTGCAAAGCGGGATAAAATTGGGAAACTGTTTGCACCGGTTGGTGATCCTAAACGCAGGGCAGGCCCAAGTCTGATTCAATTCTCTGCTAAACTATTATGAGTTTCGTCATAACAGATAATAGGATTTATGTTTCATTACTTATCTAAGTTCCTTCCGTGTCAGTACTGTCTATTTACTGTCCTGCGTTCAGGATGACAAAACGGTGCAAACTGTTTACCAATGTTACCCCCCCTCCCTTTGCACGCAAGTGCACGTGCAAAGCGCGGTAAAATTGGCAAAAAGTTTGCACCGGATTGTCATCTTTAACGTAGGGCTGGTGTTTTTGTACCAAGTGACTATAAATTTATCATTAGGTAGACAAAATAAAATAACTATATTTTACCTGATCGTCAAGTTCGGGGTCTCCTTTCGACTTTTTATCCATTCTCGAGTTAAAAATGTCTAACACAGAAATTGTACTTTTGTCATGATCACAATTTTCCTATACATATTAAGTTATTCAAGTTTTTGAATTGTTAGTTTTCTAATTATCCATTTTTCATACAAGAACATGTATCAACTCAGTTGTAATTTTTCCTTAATCTATTTGTCACTATCCTAAAATTCATCAAAAACGTGATGCAACAAGCTATTCACTTAGCATTAAGTTCATATTATGGCAGCTATATCGTCGTTGCAATTCCAAAACCTCGTAACTACAGCTTTAATCAAGCTGTAGTTACGAGACTTTAGAAAAACATCGACGATAAATAATTTGACGTCGTCTGTTTGTGGCCAAACTTTGAAAGAATATTGTCGACGTCATTCTAATATATCGTTACTACAGCTTGATTAAGATATTGTTATGAGGTTTTTGAATCACAAAGAAGATATAATAAATAACGCTGTATTCATGCTACTTTTAGTATTCCAACGGCGATGATACTCAACATGTCCGTCTACATTTAACAGGATTAATGTGTGATGTAAGTTAAACTCCGACGATATCTAAGTCCTTAGCTTTGAAGATTAAAGCAATCACACAGAATTTCGTAACTGACATGTAAATCGACGTAATTTGGTGCCACCGCGTTAAAATTTCGTGTAAATCGACGTAAAACTGTTCAATCGCGTTTAAGGTAGTGGAACCGTTATAGTTCCGCATCACTTCTGGACTCATGAACTTTCACAATGTTGACCGAGGTTTCCTAATGAAAATCATTAGGAAACCTCGGTTAACACTGCTAAAGTTCATTACAACCAAAACGTTGCGGAACTATTACGGCTCCACTACCTTAAGCGTCATGTTAACGACGTAATTCAGCGAGATCGCATAAAACCTCAAGCCGATGACCGTAAAAACACCCGGGTTTAAATCATATAAGGAAAGCATGTCCTGTAAAGCTGCAATATCAATATGCAAGGTTTAGGCTTGTTTCGCGTTAACATGACCTTGTTAACACATCGCTCGCTAAACGTAAAAGACAACGTATTTAGAAGACGTTGAATGAATTCACTTTTCACGAAGACTGTGGACTCAATTTCAATCTTGTCTTTATATCCCGGCATCATTAATTACGGGTCATATACGAAACTAATCTTTACTCTAAATTCCTTTTCTCTTAAAAATAGACTAGACGTGAACCATTCTATCCTCACTTAATGAGATTGGTTCCAGGCGTAAATTATTGTCAGATAATACGGAACCCGTCAAGTTTTCTTTTCAATTGATTGGTTTTCGGGTGATAGGAAACCTTTATGGGGACTGTCAATAATTTTCCTATTTTCTTTATTAAATCTAAAAATCGGTATCCGTTATATTGTTTATCATTGCCTGGCCACGTGTCTACATAATCTGGTCTCGCAGAATGAAATAAACGTGGTGTTTGAAACCAAACTACTGAAACAGAATTTTTAAAAGTAGGTACACAGAATTTTAAAGGAATCTTGTATGAAAATATGAAATTGATTACATTGGTTAATGGATTTTTCATGTTTTCTTCCTACTTTTTAAATGCTATTTTGCAGCTTGTGCTACTTTTGCGTTAAAAACATGTGACCCGTAACGCAAAATGGGACCATCTGGGTAGTGCAAAAAGAATCGACCCTAGTCAGAGGGCGCGGACTGCGCACACTGACTATGGTCGAAACTATTCGCACTTTACCAATTTTCTGAATCTAGAATAATCAATTTTTAGAAGAAAATGTCAACAAGGCTGTTTTTAGTGATGTCGCTGGAAAAGTCACCGATGGTAGAGTGTTTTCAAACGGAGTAATTAAAATGTTACAATTGACGAATCCTTGTGACATTTCTAAATTATTAACACCTTTGAAAAGCAATACGCTATTTGAAAGTTAAAATCGGTAGAGTAGAACATGTAACTTAATAACGATATTGTTAAAAAAATCTTCTTTTTTTTTAATAAGGTTTAACAAAGCTTTAAATATTATCTTACTAGTTATTTTGCGACGACTGATGCTCGTCAATTATTAACATTTAAATCAGCAAGGTACAATTGGTATAAGATCAAGATTCTGGTAAGGACATTATTTAAAAAAAAGATACCAGAAGCAATAAAAGAAACAACGGAAGAAGGGAAGACCAAGTTTTATTTATTTTTATTAATAGTTACTACTTTTCATGGGGACATTTTTTTCTGATTCAATTAGCGTTTGTTTTTTTTCAAATGACCAAGGATGACTCGAGCATCTTTATAAGAAAGAAGTTTATGCCGACAAACATTAATCCTTAACAACAAATTGTCACTATACATGTATAAACCGGTAGTCCGTTTGACTTCTATACATGTATATGGACAGACATTACACAAGAAATCTCTGAAACGAATTAATGATACTTCTCTTTCTTTTTCAAATCAAGTTTTCGATCTAATACTATGAACAGTTTCTGATTAATATTTTTTTAAGCATAGAAATGATTCTGTCCGCCTGCCTTTATGCTAATCGCCAGTCAATAAAACCTTGTAGTTACATGTAGCGCGATAAATTGAAAAGCAAATTGTCCTCCAAAAAAACTTCTGATTTACAAAGGGACCGATTCAAGGTGTAAGATTTCTATTTGTTTTTTGCGTGAACCCCACATTCCCTGTTTCATACCAATTCAATTGGATCATCTAACAAAATCATTCATTTTCACGAGGACAAACCAGTAAGGATGCGATCAACAAGGGTAAAAATCGCGTAATATGTGGGTTAAAGATTACATGAACATCGATATGCTAATAGCCATGGCAAACTGAAGACTGGGAGGCATTTTTTCTGTCCGTCTATCAACTAAACAAGCGGACCAAGATGGTCCTAGATCGCTCACCTGAGTCTCTTTGGCCCCTGAGACATCACATTAATTGGATAGGCAGATGTCAAAAAGAAGATAATTGCCTCAAATCAATACCATGGAACGTTTTCAGCGTAGAGCAAGACAGATATGCCTTTTTGCACTTTGATTCTATGTAAAAAGGGATGCACCCGGATGGACCCCAAATTTAACCCGGGGGTTTTGATATGAACAAACTTGGAAGAGGTCCATAAGATGATGCTACATACTAAATATGAAAGCTGTCAGCCTTCTGGTTTCAGAGAAGAAGATTTTTGAAGGTTTTCCTTTTTTCATCCATCGTGCTCAGATGAGCTGAATGGGAAGCGCCCGGCTGGAGCCCAAATATGACCCATAGGTATTGATATGAACAAACTTGGTAGGGGCCCACTAGATGATGCTACATACCAAATATGAAAGCTGTCTGTCATCTGGTTCCAGAGAAGAAGATTTTTAAAGATTTTTGCTCTATGATTCTATGTAAAAAGGGTTGGGCCCCAGCAAAGCCCAAATATGCCCCCGGGGTCTTTGTATAAACAAACTTGGTAGAGGTCCACAAGACGATGCTACATACCAAATATGAAAGCTGTCTGCCTTCTGGTTGCAGAGAAGAAGAATTTTAAAAATTTTCATATTTTCACCCTTTTTGTTAAGGGTAAAGGGAAAGTTAAGGGTGGATTTTAATTATTTACAACTTTGGTAGAGCTTGACCCAAGGAACATCCCTGTCATCAAGTTTGCCCACTGGTTTAGGAGGAGAAGATGTTTAAAGAAATTGTGGACGACGCTCGACGCACGACTGACGACGGCCATTCTACGATCACAATAGCTCACCTTGAGCACTTCGTGCTCAGGTGAGCTAAAAACATGTATTTTTACTAAACATACGTTCACATCGTCCTATTGCAGAGCAGCCTTGATAACCCTTCGTGGTTAAGAGCAGATATGCGAAGATATTTTATTTCAGCTAGATCGATTGTATAGAAAAAAGAAAATTAATTCATTTCATATATACATGTATATGCACATATATACATATATATTCTTTAAACAAACGTATTTTTATGTAACTGGAGGCTTTTGTGTGTTGTCTTCCTTATTTTTCTGTGGATTAAATCAAAGTTGTTCCAAAATTGTTTGCGGTCCTTGGATTTTATCCATGGTTTCTATGGAGAAGTTGCGAATTTTATTTTTGTAAATGCATAATACTCATTTAAGTAGTTTATATTTACGTTAAAGTTTTGAATAGTAGAGCAGAAATTTATTATTTATTGCATATCAAATCAAACGTATGTAATAAATTGCGCAATATTTGATTTAGAGCTTGTCTTTAAATCTTATACTGCAATATTTTTATATAACCCAAGGTAACCACTGATTTGGACCCTTCCTCCTTTTGGGGTATTTCAAGGGAGATAACCAACCGATATCCCTCATTGATGAAAAAGTTAGTAAAGTAGTCTAAAAAACTTGACGTTTATTTTTAAATGCGAGCAGTTAGTCATGTCAAATCTCTCGGAATAACTTGCGACCGTTTTTACAAGCTACAGATATAATTAATTTGAACTTCTTTTTCTGGACGTTAATTACAGCCTTTGAAAAATTTATTCAATTTGCCTTGTACCTTAATTAAAGAACATGTAATTGTAATTAAATCTCTAAATATGCTGGTATGTTCTGATGCGTCATGTTGCATAAATAATTGGCAAAAGCATCTCTCAATACAAAGCAATGAATATCATTTGTGCAAGTACAAAACGAGCATGTATTTCTAGCTTTTCTTTTAGCTTCTGAAGAGATATTATGTATTTTCATTTCGCAGCCCTTATTCTTGTCATTGTATTAGCCTATTGTAAATCATGTTATGTCCTAGGCCTGGTGCTTTTATTTACTAATCAAATACATTTTAAGATATTGAATAAATACACATCATGTTTAAATAAATGTATCCAAACAACCATATGCCTTTCTTACATGTAGGCCCCTACTTCAATGAAGAACGGATAGAAAGAGGTCACGATGCTTGTATGTATAATCATGGCACTACAGAGATTGGTCCGGGTCGATTTTGAAATTCATTTTTAACTTAAGGTAGTGGAACCCTAATAGTTCCACAACATTTTGGAACTTATGAACTTTCACAATGTTAATCGAGGTTTCCTAATGAAAATCATTAGGAAACCTCAGTTAACACTGTGAAAGTTCATTACTTTCAAAATGTGTCGGAACTATTACGGGTCCACTACCTTAAGAAATAGTTATATCAGGTACATTTAAATGATAGGAACTGAACCTGATACTTCACTTCAATCATGACGGCGTATGTATGAGTAAACATCGCGAATTAAAGACAATCAATAACTTTCGTTTTAAAGGTAAATAATAACTTTTTGATGTGTAATTTTAACCTGTTTTATCTATTTCGAAAAAGTGGCCCTGAATTCTCCTGTATAGGAGTTAGTTTTGAAAAAAAAACACCTATAGTATTAAAATTTTACTAAAACATGTCTGTGTTTTTTACAAAAAAAAAAATCAACGCTAGTGCTTATTCAATATAGGGTCGCAACTCTAAGGTTGAAACAAAGCACATCAAGTAGGGAGAAAGAACTGTAGCTACATCAGTTTGATTTTTTTATCGCACAAATAGAAAATTTAGAAATGTTCTAATTAATCCATTTCTAACCAGCTAATTCACAAGTTGAAGAAAACTTCTCGTTAATATCTTTCCTAAACCACAACACACAAAGCGACGTTTTTAGACTCCAGTTTCAATCTACTGAACACTCTAACGGCACCAGGTTTTCAATTGTAATTTAAGAACGGTCCAGGGATAAAAACGTGTTCACATTTTCTCGGTGAAAATTGCAATTTTCTCCCCACGAGCTATGACAAGGTGTTTCGGTACCAATTTAGAATCCCAGTATGCGACCGGTTCCTACATTTTGATTATTTCTTCATAATCTGTCATTAATTGACGGGAAAAACGGTAACCAATCTATAGTGGAATTGACTGGTCCCCGCACTCTCAGAAATCAATTATCTATAACCATAGCCTAGACGAGAACCAATCCACTCTCGTAAAATAGATTGGTTCTAAGAATAAATCACTTTTAGATAATACAACACTCGTCTCGGAATTTCTTGCTAGATTTAGATGCTTTAAGTTCACCCAGCTTAATATTTTGATATCTTTAAATAGAAGAATTGTGTTAATTAAGTTAGTTATAATCCACGAATTTACTTGATCGTGTGATCAATTAATTCAGTAAAGTAAGAGAAACTTTATTTTTTTCCCAAAATTCGTGGTCCTTGCTTTTCGGATCAATCGTCGAAGCCGTACAGTAATTTATGTTATAAATTACCGTACGGCTTCGAATATGAATTATTGTACGGCTTCGATGATCGAGGCAAAAAGCGAGGAACATTGTTTTTTTTAAAAAAAGTTTCTTTGACTTTGTAGAATAATTTGATCATGCTTTCGTCGTTAGGAGACCAAATGAGCCTGTGCGCGAGATTTCGTACAATTTCAAATATGCGCAAAGCAAAGACTCTGACCAGCCTGTGCATTTGCACAGTCTGACCAGAGTCTTCGCTATGCGTTTAGTAGATAGATAAGGTCTCAAGTATCTGTAGGTAATCAGGTAACTTTATATTTACAGTATTTGGCTGTCAACACTTCTCAATTTTTTCACCTCGTGAATGTTTCAAATTGTTGGAAATGTCACGCACAGGCTCAAATGTTATTGACCACCAACGCAACAGTGAGCCGTGGTAGTTTATACTCCCGTTACCAATTGACATTTTCAGGATGACAGTTTCGGGAAAAAAAAACCAAAAATCCAGGATGTGTCGCTTTATCACACGATTTGTACAAGTCGTTACAAGCAGCTTTGATATCATGCCTGATCTAGGTAAAATGATAAGAGGGCTACAGTAAATGACATATTGAAATTGACAGGTTGAATGATTACCGAACGATTTTGGAATGATGTTGAACAAGAATTTAGAATGATTTTTGGACGAAATAAGTTAAATTTATTTTCTCCATTTAAAAAAATGCGTACTTTAAAATTGTATCTTCACGTACAAATCAAAAAGCTTAAAATCCACACTAGCCAAAAGAAATCGTGAAATAATTTGATCAATTTCAGTGAAACTATGATCGGTTGAAACGTTTTCGAGTTGTATTAAACGATTGTGGAGCGTATTTTTAGTAATTTGAGTGAGTGTTTTAAATTGAGTGGTGAGTGAGCGATTTAGAAAGTTTTGATCGAGGTGAATGTCAATTTCACGATGTATCTGTTACCACAAATGAACTTTATAGGGGAATTACACATGTACTCCCTTGTCAAAGTAGACTGTAGAATATTTAGTGCTTACAGCAGATCCATGGTAAAATGTTAGTCTTGTCTTTCTTCTATTGATTTGGTTGTGGTATACCATAGCTTTCAAAGTGAATAATGGGCCTTAATGAAAAGAAGAAAGGACGAAGAAATATTTTCAATGGTACTTGTACATTTTTATAGATTTTCAAGACTTTTCTGGCAGACAAATTGTCTCAACTAAGGGATAAAGAGATAAATCGTTGATTTCATTGAGCTTTGAAACTAAAAACCTAATCCACTATGAATACGCGAAGCGGATTCATGCATGACTGTGAGCAGGACTTTAGTCCCATACCTCTATAAAATCAATAAATTTTCCGTTCATATCTAATGATTTTAAACCATGAGGCAAAAAATTTGAAGATTTGTCAACAATGAAGCAGTTTTATTATGGGTCCACTTTTTGCGGAAGCTTACAGAGAAGCTCGCGTAATCAAAATCAGCACTAGGGAACCCTCGGCGATTCTACGGAATAGACCTCGAGAATAATAAGGGCGCAGCCACTAAAGCGCGTCATATCGCACGCGGGATTATATTACGTCATAAACATAACTAAGGATGACGTTGCGAAAGAAAAAAAAATCAACGTAAGGTTAGAGTTGGGCATATTTTAATTTGAAAACAAAACGCAGTGTTTTACTGCGTTTTGCTTTCAAATTTTAACATGCCAAAATGATCTCCACAGACGATCGGAGAATATTAAAGGAATATATCATTCTTCACGCGTATTAACCAAAGTACCACCATGAGCCGAATTACCCAAAATGACCAAAAATTACTACACTTACTTCCGAGGCACTTTCCAGTTTACGGAAAAGTCCGAGCGATGTTCCGAATGCAAAATCAGGTGCACTAAATCTGATGGAACTAGGTAGAATTAAATTATTAACACGTGAATACCATTAACTACTTTAAATGTTTGAAAAAATGCGAAGACCATTCTCTCCACAATAAACAAGATTGGTTTCATGGATATATTATTGTTAGATAATGAAGATTCCGTTAGGGTCTCTTTTCAGTTGATTGGCTTTGCGTTGGAGAAACAACTCATTGACCATCAATATTGACCCGAGACATCTATACCTACGCAATATCCCTAACTTCATTGATGTTTTGCTGAACAGGAATTGTCAGCAACGATAGAAATGCTTATTTTGCCGGATTAGCTGTAAGTTGGGTAGTGTATACATGTAGGACCAAACAAAACTATCATTTATTTCAGATGCGAAAAGAAGTTACTGATAAACATACAAGCTTCTTTGAATTTTAGATCGTCACGCTAAATCAGCATTATTTAAACAAATTTAATCAGTATTCACCAGAGGCCCCCTCCAAAAAATAATTTATAATAATTCGCGTGTTTATAAAATCATACGGTTTTTTTCACCATAACTTATCTACAACCCGCCAGATGGTTGTAGGGAGAAGAAAACCGAAAAAGTCAGCATTTCAAACACAGGAAATCGTTTGAAGATTTGGATGCAATTGTTCTGAAGGCTAACAAAAACAACAACAACGACAAACAGAAAGTAAACAATAACAATAATCAAAGCACTGCAAGTTTTGTGATGTTGGAATGCGTCGTATACCGCAGCCCCTTACAGAATTCTGTTGGTTTTATAAAGAATCTACGTTAACATCTGAAGACAATCCCCTCAGAATGGTGAGTATTTATAATTGAGTCCAAATACAGTTAAGAACATCGTGAGATTGACAAGGCGAATGATTTTGGAATGATTTAGGAATGAAATTGATTGAGTGTGTGGAGCGAATTTAATGGGAGATAATCCTATATCGCAAATTTTGTTCAGGATGAACAAAATAAGCGATATTGAATACCTCCCTTTAAATTAAATATGCACACATGTTTTATAAATAGCTATTTTTTTCTTCAAGAACCTATGAGACGCAAAATATTAGAATTATGTCAGTGAAATTGCGATTTTTCTCTATCAAAATTTATTTTGAATGACTTTATTCATTCTTATTTTTTCAATAGGTTTGATTGTTTTTGAATGGTTTGAGTGAGTGTTTGGAATGAATGAATGGGGCGCTGAGTGAGCGATTGAGAATGGTTTGATTGAGGTGAATGTCAATTTCACGATGTTACTAACTGTAAGTGAGATTGCATGTGCCTGTGTGAAATCAACAGAGTATTGTGAGGCCCCTTTAATAGAGATGCGGCGCGTTTTACAAAACACCCATATCATGTTCAAGGTCAGGTAACTGGGAACATCCTTTGAAAAAATATCAATCTGTTTTTTTTGTGTTTTTTTTTAATCCAACCAGTTATCGGATAAGCTGCGTTCACAAGAATGTATAAAGAATTCGTTTCCGGTGATACTGCAAGATATATCACCAAATCCCAACAACATGCACAATGTCAGGTGACTAGGAACATTCTGTGAAATTTTCAAACAAATCGACCAAAAAAGTAGGAGGAGATGCGTTCACAAAATAATTGCAGACTTATGGACGGATAGACAGAATGATACCAAGATACGACCACCTTATGCGGCATATAAAAAGCGGACATTATGCTTTGCTCCCCACACAAGTTTTTGGTTGCTAATTATCTATTAACCCTTATCCTGCTGAATTCAAATTTCATTTCAAGTTTATAGCTTATTTGGACACACTTTAAGCAATCTGACCAAAGTTTTTCCCGTAATAATTAAGAACACAGCAGACAGTGTTTGTGGACTATGATCAGAATGCTCATTTGTGCAGGCTAATCTTAGTTTATACAGTCTTCTAGTCTCAAATTGGCCGTTACAAATTTCATAGTGTCTTAAGTGGCATCGCATTCCGATGACAGAACTCTGTACTATACAGTATACGAGAACTTTAATAACTGCCAAAAGTAATTCGGTTTCGAAATCGATTTTCTTTGTTTTTCAAGAGTTGACTAGGCAAGGGCATTCCTCCAAGGACTGTACCCATGATATTGTTTTGTGATGAATAAAATCACCCAAAGCTTAGATCTGACAGACAATACAGCGAATGTAGCCGAGAATACATATAAAATGATAATAGTAGAAATTATGATATAGTCCTGTGATAAGGATACAGTTTACATCATCGTGAAATTGATAAGGTGAATGATTTTGTAATGATTTAGGAATGGATTGAATGAGTGTGGGAACCGAGTTTTCAGTGATATTAAAGGGAGGTCATCCTATATCGCAAATTTTTTTCAGGATGAACAAAATTAGCGATATTGATTACCTGCCTTGAATATTAGATATATTCTTTAAGAACCTATGAGACGCTAACAATAAGAATTATGTAAGTGAAATCTCGATTTTTCTCTATCAAAGTTTACTTTGAATGACGTTGTTGATTCTATATTTTTCAATGGGTTTGAGCGTTTTTGAATGGCTTGAGTGAGTGTTTGTAATGAATCGCTGAGTGAGCGATTTAGAATGGTTTTGATTGCGGTGAAAGTCAATTTCATGATGTAACTAACTGTAAAGAACATTTTGAAAATAACACGTAGGTAAGCATGTTCTGATACATACAAATGAATGGGGCATCATAGGTGTATCATATTGCTGGTATCATGCCCAAGCTCTGGTTACAACAGTATGGTGTACCCCCGGTACCGTGCCAACATCACGGTGGGAAGCCCCTTGCTCCACCATACCTACAGCACACCAAAATTGTTCGACAGATAAATGTCGTCTGACATTTGGATTAGCCATGAGTAACGACTTAGAAGTCAATAAAGTACTGAAAAACGGAAACTAATCATCTACACGAAACCTTTACATGTAGAAAATGAGAAAGAACAGGTAAGAATCCGGGTTCCTCATTTTTAACTAGTCTCGCGAGAAAATTGCGTGTCAAATTTGGTAATGTATATATAAGATATCTTGTCAATACATTATTGAACAATTTTGAATACGAACACGAGTAGTACATAATCGGAAAGACTCGTGATACCGTTTTGTAAACCTGAACGCAGGGCTGTTGACACATCGGTTGTTGACAGTATAAGTCATTTTTATCAAAAAATTGATGACAAATCAAACCGGACTACAATGTTCTAGCGGTAGAGGTAGAGAACATTTAATCAATTTCAAATATCATTTGGTTATTGTTTTTGTCAGAAAATGCAGATATTCCTCCCCGAAACAATTTAATATTTGCCTCGTCGGCGAATATGTGCTTGGAATATTATCCGCTGTGAAATTTCCCCACATTATGTCTCAAAATCGGCAGAATTTCTGAGTTATTCGAAAATAATTGTTTCATATAAAACACGACCTCATCTATAGACTAGGTCTCGCGGGAAGTGACGACGTAACTTCCGGCTGTTAACATTGAACTATGACTCAACGTTCTGGGGAAAAATGTTTCTTATATTGTAATATTTCCATCTTATTTTGATTAGAGTTTAGTGTTGTTTCTTTTTTTTCACAAAACAAGCTCTGTGAATAAAATAGTCAATCTAGTAGAAGAAGAAGAAGAAGAAGTAAAGCAAAAAATACCATCACTCTTGTGTTAAAAAACAAATGTAATCGCTGTATGATTAAGCAATCTCAGATGGCGGAATGTATTTCTCTTTAGCATTCGCTTCAGTGTCTTATCTACGACTCTTATCTAAAATATCCCCTAAAGATTGAACAGTGTCCTATCTACGACTCTTATCTAAAATATCCCCTAAAGATTAAACAGTTACATTAACAAGAGGGCAAAGAAGGCTTGAGACGATCTACACTAACTCAAGATTTTTTCCAGTCTAATCTGTTTGAAAAATGCATGAGGTGAACATTGCCAAATAAACTTTTTTCCCCCAACTTTATTCAAGGAATAATCCATAGGGATTTTCCTGTGTTTCATTTAGTTTTCCGTGAAAACCATCTTACTACCATAGTTCTCATCATGTAAAAGTTTCAAAAAATAATTTTATAATATACATGTATGTGGCAATTCATTTGGAATTAAATACAAAACCCGGGAATGAAAGAGAACTCGCAAAAAATAAGACTAACAATTTCTCGACTGGCTTTCAAATATCTACCAAAAAGAAAATCAGTCTTTTTTGGAAGGAAGGTGTAGGCTTAAAATAAGATTGAAAGCCATTTTTCAAATTATATAAGTAAAACCTGTCTTAGCGGTCACCTGTTTTCAGCAAGCAACCTGTCTTTAGCAAGTTCCTATCAAGTTTCCAAATTAACCAATTGCACTGAGCACTTGTCTTAGGCAAACAGTTTTTTTATAGTAAAAATATCCCCCAACCCCCCTGCGACGCCCATAATCTGGGATCAATCCAAATGTTTTGAACAACTTTACAAGAGTTTCACAAAAGGATCAATCAAACCAAGTTTCATTGCAATATAAAGATTTCAAAGTGAAAATAAGCCTCGCCCTGCCCCGCCCATACTTTTTTTTTGGGGGGGGGGGGGGGGAGGGGGAAATCAACATGTCTTGAACAATTTTAGATGAGGGTCTTCAAAGGATCATTCATGCCAATGTTCTTTGAAATAGGTGCAATGATTCGGGAGGAGAAGATTTTTAAAGATTTATATATTGAAAAATAATAAAGATGATAATAATAAAAGTAATGAAAAAAAACCCGACCTGCCACGCCCATTTTTGGGGGTCAATCCAATTTTCCTTAACAACTTAAGAAGGGGGTCATCAAAGAACATTTTTTCAAGTTTCGTAAAAAAATCTGCCCATCGGTTAAGGAGAAGATGGTGTTTAAAGAAATGTTTACGCACGGACAGACGCACGACGGACACAGCTATGACAACAGCTCGCTGGCCTACAACAACAAAACAAAGCACAACAACAACAACAAGAAGCAAATTGGGTTTCGATACATGTAAGATAACTTCTCGACTTCAATTATATTGGTTAATGTTGGAATATAGCAATATAGCTTTGGCTTTAAGCAGATGGGGTTTTCGAAACAAGAACAAATTAAAAAAGTAGACCTTCTAGAATAAGTAAATAAATGATTCAGATGATAAAAGAAACTATTTAATATTTACTGGCCCCGATCTGTATTTGAAAACATTTCTGTGAGAAAATAAGATCATCTCACTGAGTAAAAGCGGCCGCCATGGCGCAATGGTAACACTTCGGAGTATCGTTGAAAGGGTCCCTGGTTCAATTCCCGACGACGGCACTCATCCTTTCCGGCGATTTGTCTTCCGCGTGGGATAGCAGCTGAAGGCTAGGAAAGGATGTAATGGTAGAACTGGGGTGAAAATTAGCAATTATCCATTGTTAGGTTCTAGCCGCCGCGATATAACTGAAAGATTGTTTACGCGGCATAAAACGGCAAACAAGCAAACAAACTATAAATCAAGTTCATCAAAACTTTGAATTGTCAATTCACCAAACTTATAAAACACTCATGGTCAAGACAGGGGAGATAATCGTTAAGAACCTGTCCGTCATCTTTACACAGGAGTGCGCTTTCCTGGTTGATTTTTTAATGCAAGAATCGCGACATTCCAAGTTTCTTGTACGCTTCCTGAATAAAATTGATTATTCTCAATTGTTCAAACAATTACACTGACAAACCAGTATGTAAAACTTTAATTTGTAGTTTTTCACAGCTTTAGCAGTCACGTTCTTTAAATTTTCTGCAATTTTCTTTTTCTTCTTGAAAATTTAATTAAGTTTCACGAAAATGGAAATGAAACAGCCGGAAGATAACTTAAGATTATAGCTACGTTTTTACAAGGGCTGATAAATGGAGCCTGGTACCCATTTAATCTATTTTGGTAAATTAGATAATTTTCGAAGGGTGGGATGGGGTGGTATATGCTACCTCAGTGCTCCAATCATTCATTCCAAACACTCACTAAAACCATTTAAAAACGCCCAAACCCATTGAAAAATATAGAATCAACAAAGTCATTCAAAATAAATTTTGATAGAGAAAAATCGCGATTTCACTGACATAATTCAAATTTTTAGCGTTTCATAGGTTCTTGAAGAAATAGAAAGCTATGTACAGAACATCAATGCATTTATACTTAAGGGAGGTAATCAATATCGCTAATTTTGTTCATTCTGATATAGGATTATCTCCCATTAAATTCACTCCAAACTTGCTCCCCACACTCATTCAATTTCATTCCTAAATCATTCCAGAACCATTCACCTTGTCAATTTCACGATGTTGTTAACTGTATTCAATTTTGAGTACGAGTCCTCGGTACATGTAATATCAAATTTAAGGGAAACCAATTCTAAGCGACCTTGTGCCTGCCATATCAAAATACACCAAAACCAATTTCTAAACGGTCACCTGTCATTTGCCACATTTTTACGACATAACATATCAATTGATAACAGATCAGATACGTGGTCATTCTATTTCACATGTTCTGGAAAAGGAATATTTCTTTTTTCGTATCTTCTACAATCGACTGACGACATGTACCCTTCTTTCAAAAGTCGCATTAGTGTCCTTTTTTTAGAAGAATTCCAAAATTGCAGTTTAAGTATTTCTAATTAATTACTCAAATCCGACAATATGATTTTAGTTTTCTTGGTGTGGGTTGAGGAAGCGTTTTGTATTGGAATGGTTTCTAATATACTGATTCTTATCAGAGTTGTGTAATTGCTAGAAATATTCCCAATATTTTTTTCAGGAAAATTCGGAATTCTCCTCTTCGTATGGAGCATCGCATGATTCTCCATTTGCGAGTTTGCGTTTTCATACAGGGGAGATTACCCGTAACAGCGCTGCTTTCATAATAAAGACAGTTATCGTAAATTCTGTTTTTCTCTCATTAATATATTTTTCCCAAATGATTCGAATATCTTAGGACAGAGAATCGTTATGCTTTAAGTTGTTATGCTGGCTCAAATGCCTTTAAAATATAACACATGTACACTGTTTTAAGTGTAAGGCAGCAAATGAACATACCTTCGCCATGTTGAATTAAATTCGCAATATCTTAGAAATGAGCACATTAAGCCTATCGTTAATGTTAATTTCAATGGCCTTTTCGGGTTTGATATTTCGCCACCGAATGACTAGTTCTACTAGGAATCGCTTTATTTCGAGGCTTTGGGCACCAAATCGCCCTATTGACTGCAGTAGACTATATTCCAGGTAACATTGATTTGAATATAAAATGGAAATTTTGTCCAAAAAAGATTAGTATAATGATTTTAACTGTAGTTACTACGCTAGAAATTTACTTAGAATTGTTGTTATTGTGTTTGGGTGAATTTAATGCGAGATAATCCAATATCGCAAATTTTGTTCAGGATGAACAAAATTAGCGATATTTATTACCCCCCTTTCATAAAATATGCATAGATGTTCTGTAAAAAGCTTCATGTTTATTCAAGAACCTATTAGACGCTTACAATTTTGATTATGCCAAATAAATCGCGATTTTTTCTAGCATCTTTTACTTTGAATTACGTCGTTTATTCTCTCTTTTTAGATGGTTAGAAGCGTTTTCGAATGGTCTTAGTGAGCGTTAAGAGTGATTGGATGGAATGCTGAACGAGTGGTTTGGAATTGTTTTGATCGAGAAGAATGTCAATTTCACGATCCTGTTAACTGTAAATATAGGAACAGTATAATTGAAAACACCATTAAATTCACATTTACCTCGATACAATGCATTCTTAATCGCTTGCTCAGTTCTCGATTCATTCATTCCAAATATCCAATCAAACTATTAAAAAACGCTTCAAATCGACGAAATTGAAAATATATTATGTTACCCTTACCCTTATCCCGTATGTTGCCCTTAATTTCATTCAAAACACGCCCAACCCACTCATTCCTTTTCATTCAAAATCATTCCAAAATCATTAACATCATCACTTCCGCAATGGCGTAAAACACCTGCATTATACTTTAAATGCACAAGACAAAAAATGAATAAATAAATAAATGAATAAATAAATAAATAAATAAATGAATAAATAAATAAATAGATAAATAAATAAATAAATAAATAAAAACAAAAAGAAAATGTGATACTTTAAAAATGTTTGCTAGCGCAGTTGGTAGCGCGTCGGACTGTCAATCTAGAGGTCCCGGGTTCGATACCGAAGGCGGCACTCATTCTTTTCGACTATTTATCTCTCACCAATGGGTTGATAATCGTAGACCTATGTGCGATAGCAGTTGGAGGCTAGAAAAGGATGTGGTGGTTGTACTGGTGAGAGAAAAAACAGGAAACCATTGTTAGGTGCTCCAGCCGCTGCGATATAACTGAAAAAATGTTGAAAGCGGCGTAAAACTCCATTCAATTTATAAATGTTGGCTCGAGCTAAGAAATCCAATATCTGTTTGCTGTAAGATAATAAAGAAAGTTTCTTGTCGTTCATAATTTCGAATCTGAAGTCTCGTCAATTTATTGGTAGATTTTTCACTTCATTTAACGTTCATTCGGCGTCAATTCACGCTGGAATTACAGGTCTCGTAGACAAATCGATGGCGGGTGGGAAAAAAGACAAAAGATTGTACTTTGAGGATGGTTGATCACAATACCGTAACTACAGCTTTATTAAAGCTGTAGTTACGGTATTTTGGTCATCAACCACTAAAATACATCATTGGAATGTTTGTTTGTTTTTTTTGTTTAACGATATCTTTAGATGTAGTAAAATAATCATTTGTGGTGTCTTCGGTGACCTAATGGCATAGGCGCTCCACTCATGACCCGGAGGTTCGTGGTTCGTGTCCTACTGACGACTGTGAGAGCTTTTGGACAAAATACTTTATTGTCCCTGTTCATCGACTTGTAGAATTGGGTAGCAGTGGGTTCTATAAACAACTACAGTCAACAACACCGTAAACTTGACATTCATCTTGATCAAAACCATTCCAAATCACTCGCTCAGCATTCCATCTATTCATTCTAAACACTCACTCAAACCTTTCACAAACGCTCAAAATCCATTGAAAAAAGGTACAATCAACAACGGCATTCAAAATAAACAATAATAGAAGAAAATCGCGATTTCATTGACATAATTCAAATTGCAAGCGCCTGGTAGGTTCTTGAAGAAACAGAAAGCTATTCATAGATTTTATATGCATATATATAACATATTTAATTTAAGAGAGGTGATAAATATCGCTAATTTTGTTCATCTTGAACAAAATTTTCGATATTGGATCACCTCCCATTTAATTCACACAAAACACAATTTCACTGACTTAATGGAATTCTATAAGCGTTTCATTGGTTCTTGAAGACGTAAATAGGTATTTATAGAACTTGTATGCCTATTTTATTAAAGACAGGTAATATATATCGCTAATCTTGTTAATCTTGAACAAAATTAGCAATATTGGATTACCTCCCATTAATTTCATTAAAAACCGATTTTATCGTACTCATTCTATTTCATCCCGAAATCTTTCCAATTTCATTCAGCTTGTCAATTTCATGATGTTCTAAACTGTAGTATTGTCGAGTAGTGTGAGCGACGGTCTGGTATGGTTTAAGGATGAACTAATAAGAGAAATAAATCATCTTCTATCTTCCTGATTCCACTCAGGCTGACAGAATTCTGCAGAAATGTCAATCACCGGATCAGAAAATATCGGAAATGTAAACATAAAACCATGTCTACGATGCAGTCATACAGACTTAGAGAAAATCGTGAACTTGAGGGGGTTTGAAACGTAATGAGAGAATTGCGAGTTTGGATCGTTATCGCTCGATTCGTTCAAATCTTGATCACTAAAAATCCTATCATAAAGTATGCTCATTGTACCTTAAAAATGTAGATGTAAGTAAAATCAGAAAACCGTCTTGAAGTTTCTTGCACGTTTACGCCACCAAATTAAATCATTGGTTAATTAGAAAAAAGTTGATCGACCTGCAAAGACGTGCAGCCTGATCTTTGTCTACACTATTTTTTTTCTTCTTTTTAGGTTGGGAAATCTTGAGCAAGTCTGATTGAAATATCTAAAAAAATGCAATCTGCTTTGAATAAATTCTTAATACATCAGAATAAAAGTAGGGTGTTTGCTTAATACAGGTTGTACAGTTAAAAACATTGTGAAATTGCCAAGATGAATGATTTTTGAATGATTTAGGAATGTATTTTGAGCGAGTCTGTGGAGCGAGTTTTGAGTGAATTTAATGGAAGGTAATCCAATATCGAAATTTTGTTCAGGATGAACAAATTAGCGATATTGATTACCCCCCTTTAATAAAATATACATACAAGTTCTATAGATAGCTCCCTATTTCTTTAAGAACCTATCAGACGTTTTCAAGTTGAAGTAGGTCAGTGAAAACTTGACTTTTCTCCTCCCAAATTTATTTTGAATGACGTTGTTGATTCTGTATCTTGAAATGGGTTTAAGCGTTTGAATAGTTTGAGTGAGTATTTGGAATGAATGATTGGGGAGCTGTGTGAGCGATTTAGAATCGTTTTGATTGAGGTGACTGTCAATTTCACGATGTAACTTACTGTATACAAGAAGCAAGGATGTAGACATCGCACATCGTAAACAATGATACGATCTTAGAATAAAAAATAACGGGAGAAATACATCATCTTTAACTTAATGAGACCATTTCGGCTGTCAAGTTTCTGCAGAAATAGCGATCAATATATTAGAAATCATTGATAATGTAAACATCAAGTCATGTTTGAAATGTAGATATGGGCCCAAAATTTACAAGAAATGAATTTTTTAGAGGGTCTAATATTAAACATCATAAACTTAAAGGAGAATTTATTTAAATTCCCTTTTATCTCAATTTTAATTTCAAGTATGATATCATTGTAGGCCAAATACAGCACAATTTCAGCGTTCATCTCGAAACGAATTTTGATTAAATTCACATAGGAATACAAAAAAAAAAAGTTTTATAAACTAGTGCCCTGGGCCCGTTTTACTACACTTTATACAAAAAAAAAAAAGAAAAAAAATCGTTAGTCAAGCTCACAAATCGTACCCGGTGTTTTCATTCATTGTTAGACGCTGTCTTCTTATATCTCATTGAAAGATCCCAATGAGTTGATGCATGGCATAATTCCATATTTAGTTATTACTGTAGAGGCAACTTTAAATTTTTGACTTGTGCGAAAAATGATCGTTAGTCTGCCCAGATGTTGAAATTACAATGTATAGTTACAATTTTATTTTTATATGTTTCAAGTATGAATACGTTTTTGATGATATGAATTGTATTTGTACGTGTATATGCAAAACGCCACATGTTACTGTTCAGTTCCAAAAGCACAGGTAAGCCGATTTGTTGAATAAATGAAATGAAAATGGTAATCCTCTGCTAGAGCCAAATATTGTGTTTTTAGCATTTAGGTTAACCTAGATTTTTTCTACATATCCCAAACTTATCAACAGCAGAGATATCATATGAAGACTTGCGTGCAAGACGGGTTTAACTTGGCAAACAGTCTGCACGGTTTTGTCATCCTTAACCAGGGCAGGATTCATCAATCATACAATGCATAACCGTCCAGGGAAACTTTACGAGCTGTATACATATGTCATACATTAAGGTAGTCGACCCGTAATAGTTCCTGCAAAGTTTCGGAAGCAATGAACTTTAACAGTGTTAACCGAGGTTTCCTACTGATTTCATTGGGAAACCTCCGTCAACATTGTGAAAGATCAAGAGATCGAAATGTTACGGAACAATAACGGTTACACTATCTTAAGTCTAAAAGCCAAAACGTTTTAATCTTGAAATATAGGTAACAGGTGCGAACGTTTTCAACTTGAAGATAGGACAAAATAGACTGCAAAGCTTGCAAAGGCATTTGCACGATGTTGAAGATTACGGTAATTTTACCCCCCTCCTCCCGTACAAAATGTAGAAAAGACTTTGAGCAGCGCAAAATGATATGGCGACGATGTTTTAAAACTGCCTAGTCATCGCCATTAATGATTTGCGAGCTGTGATTAAACCTCTGTATAATTTCTATACTGCGCGTGCAAATTATACATATATAGGTTTTTTAATTTGATAATAGACTGTAACAAGAATATTACGGTGAGATTAATATCACTAAATGGAGCGTTGTCATGGAAACGTATTCAATAATACACTAATTATTTGATACAAAATAACTATTCTTTTTTGCAACAAAAAGGCTGTACTCCTACGTATTCTCCATAGAACAATGGCATCTTCGATCTGTCGTGGAACATTTATTCTCATAACATCGGTATTTTTCTCCTTTAAAAAATGATGTGATTGTTTTACGCACACAAAAAAGAGGAGCCATCTCGAAAGTGCGAAAAGTGCCTATCCAAGTCAGCCTGCGCAAGTTGCCCAGGCTGACTAGGTCAACACTCTTCATACTTTGCTGATTTCTGACATGTAACCTGGAATCGAGATCCACCTAAGTAATTTGCAAAATGCAAAAAATAGACTTTGCACAAAGATGCCAAAGACATGCAAGCCACACTAATCCCAATGCCTTTTCAACATTCAAGAACAGGATAAGTATTGTGCTAGCATCTCTATACATATACAGTTAAAGACATCGTGAAATTGACAAGGTGAATGATTTTGGAATGATTTAGGAGTGGAATTGAATGAGTGTGTGGAGCGAGTTTTGAGTGAAATTGATGGGAGGTAATCCTATATCACAAATTTTGTTCAGGATGAACAAAATTAGTGATATTGATTACCTCCCTTTAATAAAAAATGTAAACAAATTCTATAGATAACTTTCTATTTCTTCAAGAACCTATTAGACGCTTATAATTTGAATTACGTCATCAAAATCGCGATTTTTTTTCAATCCAAGTTTATTTTGAATGAAGTTGTTGATTCTATATTTTTCTATTAGTTTGAGCGTTTTTGAATGGTTTGATTGAGTGTTTGGAATGAATGATTGGAGCGCTGAGTGATCCTTTAAGAATGGTTTTGATTGAGGTGAATGTTAATTTCACGGTGTAACTAACTGTATGTGTTAAAAAATCACATCAAACACTCGAGATCATCGTGGTACAGTTAAAATCATCGTGAAATTGACAAGGTGAATGAAAATGGAATGATTCAGGAATGAAATTGAATGAGTGTGTGGAGCGACTTTTGAGTGAATTAATGGTAGGTAATCCAGTATTGCAAATTTTGTTCATGATGAACAAAATTTGCAATATTGATTACCTCCCTTTAATAAACTATGCATACAAGTTCACTAGATAGCTCCCTATTTCTTCAAGAACCTAACAGACGCTTACAATTTCAAATATATAAGTGAAATGCCGATATTTTTCCTAGATATTATTATTTTGAACGAAGTTGTTGTTATATATTTTTCAGTGAGTTTGGAGCGTTTGTGAATGGTTTGAGTGAGTGTCTAGAATGAATGAATTGAGTGCTGAGTGATCGATTTAGAATGATTTTGATTGAGTTAAATGTCAATTTCACGATGTAATTAACTGTAGACATTTACGTTTATATCTACGTAAAGGTCTTCAGTTCCAATAGTTAAACCTGATTGACTTTGTTAAGGATTTCAGGCTCATTTGCGATTGAGAAAATAAGTGTTTGATTTACGACTGCTTTGGGTTTCCGGATTAGAACTCTCAGTGACATTCTTACAGATGCTTTCTTGAGAAAGAGGATTGATTGATTGATTCGAGTTTTACGCCGCTTTTGGCATTTTTTCTGTTATATCGCGGCGGCTGGAGCACCAAACAATAGATTCCTGGTATTTCACTCACTAGTACAACCATTACATCCCTTCCTAGCACCCAGCTGCTATCTCACATAGGTCTACGATTATCAACCCATTGGTGAGAGACAAATAGTCGGAAATGATGAATGCCGCCATCGGGGATCAAACCCGGGACCTTTAGATTGACAGTCCGACGCGCTACCAACTGCGCTATGATGGCGTCTTGAGAAAGAGGAACATCCGTCCACGATTTTTCAAATTAAATGTACAACTTTTACGAGTAGATTTAGAGACAGCGTTGATGGCGATAAGATGGGGTTGACATTGATAAATGTAAATGATAAAATCAAGGTTACTTTAAGAAATTGTAGATTCTTTAGTGAATCTTCTATAGTTAACAACATCGTGAAATTGACAAGATGAATGATTTCAAAATGATTTTGGAATGAAATTGAACGAATGCGTGGAGTGAGGTTTGAGTGATTTTCAAGGAAGGTATTTCAATATCACTAATTTTGTTCAAGATGAACAAAATTTACGACATTTATTACCCCCCCCCCCCCTTTTTAACAAAATATGCATACATGTTCTACGATTAATTCATCATGCGCTTACAGAACTCAATGAAGTCGTTGAAATTGTGTTTTTTTTTTCTATCGAATTTTATTTTTAATGTAGTCGTTGATCTTACTATTTTAGTAATATCGGAGCGTTTTTGAATGGTTTGAGTGAGTGATTGGAATAAATGAATGGAGCGCTGACGTGCGCGATTTGGTATTATTTTGATCGGAATCACTGTCAAATTCATGACGGTATTAATTGTATCCATTATGAAGAAAATGACCATTTCGCATTAGCCAGACTGCAGGGATAGAGCAGGATCGAAATATGATCAGTCACGTCACGACGTCTGAGAACTTTGTGTAAACATTTGAAAAAAAAAAATGATATCAGCACTGGCCAAACATAATTAGCATTTGACAAATTTTCATTTATGAATAAAAAAGAAATACTCATTCTAGTGTGAAAAAATCCAAAAGCGAAACGTGTCCACCATTGTCAGTCTGCACAGTATATCTACGTGCAGTCTGACAAGTATGGTCACTTTTCGCACGACCCAGATGGTTCTTTTTTACTTGACGGGTCACATATATTTATTTATAAATACCTACCCCGATTGAACTCTGTCGAATACCGTTCATTTTGAAAAAAAAAAAAAAGACATATACGTTGGACGGGATTCTGGTTTAAGTTGGTACATAAAACAAGACTTACCACTCTAACGTTCTTTTTCATGATTAAGAAGGTCACATCATCTTAAATCCATCAATACGTTCAGACCTTTATACTTCTTGTCGATTTAAATCCAACACAAAAAATAATTCTTCGAAACTTGAAGAAAAAAAATTGTCAAAAATGTTCAAACAATTTGTTTTCGTCTCTCAACCACAAATGTTTCAAGTCATTAGTACGCACTCAATGTTTACTAAACAGTATGCACATATGTATCTTCAATTAAAGTCATTTCCATAGAAACTATTTTCTGACTTCTTTAATCTTAATGCAGTTTGATTTTGCAGGTTTCAAATCTCGCTTAAATGTAGATGAACCGTAATAGTTCCGCAACATTTCGGAACTCGGGATCTTTTACAATGTTGACCTAGGTTTATAAATGAACATCATTAGGGAACCTCGGTCAACATTGTGAAAGGTAATTACTTCCGAAATGTTGCGGAACTATTACGGGTCTACTACCTTAAGCACAATCAGTATTTTCCCTAGAGTAGGTTTGATACAGTAACGAACTTAGTGAAATTGACAAGTTGAATGTTTTGCCTCACTTTAGTACAATTTACATGTCTGTGTGTCAGTGTGTGTCCTTAGACGCTTCTAAAGCAACACCAGTCTATAAAATCGTACAATGATTTTATCGATTGAACTAAAACGAATTTGAAGAAAAATTAAACAAACATGTTTGCGCTTTTTAGTTATTGGTGTGTGTTTTAAATGAATGATTGGAGCGTTGAGCGAGAGATTTTGAATGTTTTTGATCAAAATGAGTGCCAATTTCACGATTTTTTTAACTGTATCAAAAAGTGTATTATCATAACAAAAGCATCCACGCTTTAAATTCCACCTGCTTTCGACACCGTACCAGTACAGTGAGAGAATATCGATATCACAAATGTATATAAGTATCAAATGATAATTATATCATAACGGAGTTTGCTTTTACATGTAGCTCATTAGGTAGATCTCAATAACATGCATATCTCAAGTACAGTCAATAACATCGTGAAATTGACAGGTGGATAATGTTGGAATGATTTTGCAATGAGTTTCAATACCCACTTTTAATAACGATGAATGTTTGTGTTCGATTTTAATACAGATTTAAAGCATTGTGAATGATTCTGGGGCATTTTCCAATGATTTTGCTTTTTTTTGAGCTAGTGATAGGAATTATATAAATGGAGCGTTGAATTGGTGACTTAGAATGGTTTACAGTTAGTTATACATCCTGAAATTGACATTCACCTCAATCAAAACCGTTCTCTCAGCGCTCCATTCATTCATTCAAAGCACTCACTCAAACCATTCAAAAACGCTCAAACCCATTGAAAAATATAGAATCAACGACGTCATTCAAAATAAATTGAGCCTGTGCATGACATTTCCAACAATTTTAGAATTGCACAAAGCAAAGACTTTGGCCAGTCTGCGAGAAGGCACAGGCTGACCAAAAATTTTACTATGCACTTGGTAAAAAGATAAGGTCTCAAACAATATTCCATATGCACTGTATGAATTTCTAAACTGCTCAATTATTTCACCTATCACACATGTCAAATTGATGGAAATGTCACGCATATGCTCAATTTTGATTAAGAAAAATCGCGATTTCAATCACATAATTCAAATTGTAAGCGTCTCAGGAATAGGAAGCTATCTATAGAACCTGTACGCTTATTTTTTTAAAGGGGGGTAATCATTATCGCTAATTTTGTTCATCCTGAATAAAATTTGCGATATAGAATTGCCTCCCATTAATTTCACTCAAATCTCGCTCCAGATACTGATTCCATCTTATTCCCAAATCGTTCCTAAATCCTTCACCTCGTCAATTTCACGATGTTGTTTACTGTACAACGTTAAACGTGCCGATTTCACGTTGTCTTTTGGCAACCAAATCATCGTTACTTCAGCCTTTTTTCAAGTTTCAAAGGGGTAACCAGATTGTGCCGCCAATAAGGTCTAATGATCCGTTCTTTTGGGATTTTTTTTTTTAAATTTACATATTTGGATAAAAGTAGCCGATGTCAAAGTATGACAAATGATCGTTCGCGAACTTTTTATCAATCCAAACTATGTGTATGAAAATAATTTATCATGAATTATTCTTAATTTGGTCAATTTGTCTGTGCGACATGGGGCGAATACATTTAATGCCCCTCAACATAAACTAGACAGCGCGCCTAATTAAATTCAAATCACTGAGCATTGATTTTCCCCGGGCAATAAAACCTGCGGGAAAAACAACAGGTTTCCTCTATAAGTCATTTTAAATTCATGAATAAAACAAGAATTACTGCGTTAGTCAATATGCGGCGCTTTTCCCCGTCTTTATCCTAATTTAAGAGATGAATGAGAAAATCTTTTGAATTCATGGTGATATGAGACTTATAACCTGATCATACTAGATACAGTTATCAACATCGTGAAATTGACAAGATGAATGGTTTTGGAATGCTTTTGGAATGAAATTGAGTGAGTATGTGGAGCGAGTATTGAGTAAAATTTAATGGAGGTAATCCAATATCGCAAATTCTGTCCAGGAAGAACAACATTAGCGATATCTATTACATCCCTTTAATAAAATATGCAAACAAGTTCTATAGATGACTTCCTATTTCTTCAAGAACCAATTAGACGTTTACAATTTTGTCAGTGAAATCGCGATTTTTTTTCTATCAATATTTTTTTCCAATGTAGTTGTTGATTATTTTCTTAGTGATATTAGATCTTTCTTGACTGGTTTGAATGAGTGTTTGGAATGAATTCATGAACGGAGCGCTGAGTGAGCGATTTAGAGTGATTTTAATTGAAATGAATGCCAATTTCACGATGTAACTAACTGTAAATACACGAACACAAGCTGACAAAATGGCTGCTTACCCGAAATTGTTTTCAAAAAGCACTAGAACCAATGTTGAGCAAATCAGAATGTTCGAACCTTGTTTGACACAATGGAAATTAAATCATTCTTTGATAGGAAAAACGCTGATGGCTTGCGTCGTAAATTATTGAAGGCAGTGGACCCGTAATAACTTTAACTGTGTTGTCCCATGTTTCCTAGTGACCCCGTTAAGATTTTGAAAGATCATGCGTTCCAAAATGTTGCGGGACTGTTACGGGTCAACGACCTTAAAGACGTGCAAATCGTGAAAAAGAACATCAACCACAATAACAGAATGATTACCGAAAATTGAGAATAAATTCGTTGGCGTAATTTGATCGTGTATAAAACATAGTTTTTTGATATTCCTCTGGAAATTTCAAGCAACAGAAACCTGACGTCATGAACCCAGCTGTTGTGAATTAATATAGATTGTATTAAAACATTTACATCATTATCAGATGTTTTATGGTAATACATGAGGTTATTAAGGTAGTGGACCCGTTAAGTTCCTCAACGTTTCGGGAGTAACGAACTTCAATAGTGTTAAACGAGGTTTCCTAATGATTTTCATTAGGAAACCACGGTCAACATTTTGAAAGTTCATGAGTTCCGAAACGTTGCGGAACTATTACGGGTCCACTACTTTAAGATTGCTCGTAAATTTCGTCTACTTTGTTCCACTTTGGAAGAAATATGTACATGTATTTCCTTGATGATTATTAAGATAATGGCCTTTTTCTTAAGCCCGAACTTTTGGAAGCCGTCGTATGTTTTTGCCTTTTTTGGCATGAGTACGATCGACAAATCTAAGTCTGTCATTTCGTGCCAATCTAACACTATATAATCGCTTGTGGTTAAGTCAATCTTGAAAATATAGTGTCAGTTATTCGCTTGAATGAAAGATAAATTGACTTTGCACCGAAATACACAATATACTCTATCTATTCAAACACCGCGATAACAAATACAACAGCTACTCAAACATGTACACATTTCTGGACTGAGCTCCCATGCATCTTTGATAAAAAAAGTTCACTTTTGACTCTCGTGACACAGAATTATTTCTCATTTCAAAACGTTTCAACAAATAAAGAAATGGCTTTCTTCATACTATATTTCCAATAATGAATCCTTAATTTCTTTTGTCTGATAAAGGGTTAAACTTCCTACGCACGATCAACAAGTGTCTGTCGTAATCATGCGGATATTATAGGCACAAAAATCCAATTAGTCCAATGTTAGCTAGACGTCTGAATGGTCGACTAATTCCGTGTACGATTCCACTGTAATAGGTGCAAAAGACTGCAAGCACGCTGCAACGATCAATAAACGTATGACGGGCTAATTAACTCCTTTGATTCGAAATTCTGCCATGGCTAGTTTCCTTCGTAATTACGCGTCATTAGTCTAGAATTTTAAATGATATTTTGAGGACACGAGGTTTGCAAATACCCTATATCGCTCGAATGGAAGAACCATGTCAAGGCTTGCATTTCTTTTTCAATACAGTTAGTAAAATCGTGAAATTGACATTCGCCTCAATCAAAACCATTCTAAATCGCTCACTAAGCGCTCCACCCACTCATTCCAAACACTCACTCAAACCATTCAAAAATGCTCAATCCCATTGAAAAATATAGAATCGACAACGTTATTCAAAATAGACTTTGATATAGAAAAATCGCGATTTCACTTACATAATTCAAATTGTTAGCGTCTTAAAGGTTCTTGGGGATATAGGAATCTGTGTATAGAACCTGTATGCATATTTTATTAAAGGGAGGTAATCAATATCGCTAATTTTCTTCATCCCGAAGAAAATTTGCGATATAAGATTATCTCCCATTAAATTCACTCAAAACTCGCTCCACACACTCATTCAATTTCATTCCTACATCATTCCTAAACCATTCACCTCGTAAATTTCACGATGTTGTTAACTGAATTATATTTATAATATAACCTACGTCGCGGGGGTGAAATAACCCCGTTGAATATTTTTGATATTACACGGGTGTTATTACATTAGTGGAATAACAATGCAAATCAGCTCAGAGCGAAAAGCAACGCTTTTTTGTAACCGCAAAAATGACGTCATAATGTATATTCTGTGACGTCAGTTTTAAACAGCGTTGCAAGTTTCTCGGACATTCGAATTTCAAGAATTTTGACGATTTTTCGCGAAAACTCGGACCATATTATAAACAGAATATCAAATTTTTGCTCATAAAATACCGAATTTATTAAACTCGTCATCTAAAATAGATAAAATCTCGGCGCAACCTCATTTTTATCTGTTTTTTGATGACCACTGATTCAATATCCTCTCTCTCTCTCTCTCTCTCTCTCTCTCTCTCTCTCTCTCTCTCTCTCTCTCTCTCTTCTCTCTCTCTCTCTCTCTCTCTCTCTCTCTCTCTCTCTCTCTCTCTCTCTCTCTCTCTCTCTCTCTCTCTCTCTCTCTCTCTCTCTCTCTCTCTCTCTCTCTCTCTCTCTCTCTCTCTACATATATATTAATTATCTAATCGATGACGATGCATTTTCTACAAGTCTAAAAACGAAATGTTCTGCCAGTTATGCGTTTATTATATCCATATTCTTTATTCCCCAGATGTAACATATACGGATAACTAGTAAAAAATCAAAGGGGAGCGACACCATTTATAATTACTTTAATTTATTTAAGTAACTGAGACAACATCAAAAATGGAATCCCACCTGGTAGAATCAAAGGATAATAATTATTCTGTTCAGAATAAACAACATGTGTATAAGAAGTTTCCGTGTTTACATAGTTCTAAGGGGTTATTTATCTCTGCAAGTATGTTGATTAATATCGCATCTTGAGTTCTTCATTCTTGTCGGAACATCATAAAATATGATTAATCGACTCGTATTGTACATGCACTTAACATAGAAATTTTAAGAGGTTTTTTTTTTCAACAAGTTCGTGTTCTTTTATAGAAGTAATGATTCCAGTTGATTCCGGGAAATTAAGGAAAAGCTCAAACACTTTTCCTTTTGGATGATATAGGAAAACCTTTAGAGTGATGCATCATTTTTATCGTTCTACTAGCTCTTGTAGATTGTACAATTAGTCAAAACGATTCTAAATTACTTACTCAGTGCTCCATTCATTCATTCCAAACACTCAGTCAAATCGATCAAGAACACTCCAAAATGACTAAAAAAGGATACAATCAACAACTACCTTGAAAAAAGAAAAAAAATAGAAAAAAAATATCGCGATTTCATTGCAATAATTGAAATTGCAAGCGTCTGATTGGTTCTTACCTCCCTTTCACCCAAACTCGCTCAACACATTCACTCAATTTCATTCAACAATCATTTATCTTGTCAAATTTCACGATGTTGTAAACTGTAAGCCAATGATGCTTTCGGGCTCAATACTTATCCTGGAGATATTTTTTGGAAATTAACAACTACAGTTAAGAACATCGTAAAATTGACAAGATTAGTGATTTTTGAAAGAAGCCTATGTATTTGATTCTGATTTTGTGTCTTCGAAGACAAATGAGATCACACAAAATCAACACCAGCCAATAAAACCATGCAATTGTTTGATCGATTTGATTGAAATCTTGATAATTTTAAATGATTTGGAACAATTTTTGAATAACTTTGGAGCGTTTTCGAGTGAGTGGAGTGAGTGTTTGGAATGCACGATTGGAGCAATAAACGTGTGATTTTAAATGGTATTGGGCGGAATCGTTGTACATTTCATTTCGCCGGACACAGCTCTATCACGGTAACTCACCACTAGCACTTTGTGCTCAGGTGGGCTAAGAAAATTATGGTTGATTTCATTTTCTTACAAACCAAAATCAAAATTGACTTGCAACATTAAAAAATCTTGTAGGGGCCTACAGTTAAAAACATCGTGAAATTGACAAGTCGAATGATTTTGGAATGATGTAGGAATGAAATTGAATGAGTGTGTGGAGCGACTTTTGAGTGAATTTAATGGGAGGTAATTAAGTATTGCATATTTTGTTCAGGATGAACAAAATTAGCAATATTGATTAGCTCCCTTTAATAAAATATGCATACAAGTTCATTATATAGCTCCCTTTTTCTTCAGGAACCTATCAGACGCCTACAATTTCAATTAAATAAGTGAAATCTCGATTTTTTTCCTAGCTATAATTAGTTTGAACGAAGTTGTTGTTATATGTTTTTCAGTGAGTTTGGAGCGTTTTTGATCGATTTGAGTGAGTGTTTGGAATGAATGGATGGAGCGCTGAGTGTATGATTTAGAATGATTTTGATCGGAATGATTGTCAATTTCACGATGCTATTAAGTGTAATGCATGTTGAAAGCTCCAAACACCAAGTCTCTCAAGAGATTTATTTGTACATAACTGCGATTCTCCGAACAATGCTGTAATCAAATAAAGAATATTTCAAAGAGAGAAACATGCTATACGGTATGGTATTATTTTGAGGTCAGATCACGCTAGGATAGTTACGAGTATTGTTATATTTTACAAAGAACACAACTCGTCAAACATGCAATCAAAATTGCTCTTAGATATGAGTTGATAGGAGTTTGATGATCTAATATTTCTTGTAATGATTGGATATTTTAGATAACCCTTCCACGTTGATTAGTACATTTTACAGTTAAGAACATCATTAAATTAACAGGATGAATGTTTTTGGGGAATGATTTTGGAATTAAATTGAATGAGTGTGTGGAGCGAGTTTTGAGAGAAATTGAAGGGAGGTAATCCAATATCACTAATTTTGTTCATTATGAACAAAATTATAGAAATTAATTACCTCCCTTTAATAAAATATACCTACTATTCTGTTTGTGTGTCGTCGTGGACGAATCTGACCCTTTAATATTCGCGCCAGTCCATTAAATCGTAGATCTATATGATCTTCGAAAAGAATGTTGATGGTTTTGAACGATATCGAACTGTTTCAAGAGTTTTTAGAGCGTTTTTGATCGTTTTGAGTGAGTGATTGGAATGAAGGAATGTAGCGCTGAGTGAATGATTTAGAAAAGTTTTGATCGGAATGAGTGCCAATTTCACGATGTTACTAACTGTACAACCTATTATCACAAGTTTTCTATGTTATGAAGAACTGAAGTAAGTATAATTATAGAAACCATTATAGGAAAATGAGAAAAAATGTATAATATGTTCAACTGTTTACTAGGTAATTATTCAAAATGTCGGAAGCAAACTCATTAATTCAGGTCAGCTCATGATTTTGACATCAGCTAATTGCTTTAGGAAGATAAAATGTACTCAAAGTACATATTCATAATTTTGTTTATTTTGGGTCTCAGAAAAAAATTCAATCAATGTCGTCAAAAGATTTCTAATCATGATTGTAGAAGTTCCTATAGGGAACCATTCCTAATCACTCGCTCAGCTTCGATTCATTCGTTCCAAACACTCACTCAAACCATTAAAAAACGCCCAATCCCACCGAAAAAGAAAGACTAAACAACGTTATGTAAAATAAATAAAGCTAGAAGAAATCCCGATTTCACTTACATAATTAAAATTTATCAGCGCCTGATAGGTTCTTGCAGAAATATAGGCAGCTATTTATTGAACTCGTATGAATATGTTATTAGGGAGGTAATAAATATCGCTAATTCGGTTCATCCTGAACAAAATTATCGATATGGGATTACCTCCCATTAAATTCACTCAAAACTCGCTCCACACACTCATTCAATTTCTTTCCATAATGATTCCAAATCATTCATCTTGTTAATTTCTCGATGTTGTTAACTGTACCTCGTTATGGATGTGCACCTAAACGCAGGCTGATAAGGGTCGACACATTACGCAATTAGCTGATTTCCTGAGTCCACAATGATCAATGTACCTCTATGTATAAAATTAGTCAAAATACAACCTACAGATGACCTCTACCACAGCCTATACCTTTTCCAAATATCTTTTCATGGAATTTGAAGATGGCCCTTTCTTTGTGATGGTGTCACAAGCCTATTTTGATTTTTCAGACTTCCTAGGTTGCTTTTTTCGCGTTACGGGTCGCAAAGAAAGTAGACATTAACACTTTCCTGTTTTACAAAATTTTGGACCTGTCCAAATTCAAAGGTTTTGCAGACGAAAATTCAAAGTAGATTTAATTTGAAAAATAACCATTCAGTAGGGTAGAAAATAGTGTGGAAAAAGAAGAAATTGCTTGTCAGAAGCAATTTCTTCTATTTTCACAATGTTTTCTCAATCCGTGCTGAGTCGGAATGGGAGGGGAAGAACGACTTGAATTGCAAAAGTACTCATGTCGGACCTCCACTCACATTTTTGAATAGCCATCCGATCAACTCTCGATTGTTAGTTTTATAATTACATGCAATCCATTTTATATGAAATATACCTTCTCTCGTATATTTGCGTATATAAGCAAACCTATCATCTAGTATTGATAATCCACCATTGACTATTTGTTGTAAAAATATTATATGTATACATGTGGTTTGATAGGCAATATTGCCTTTATTTCCTGAAATAAACATTACATTACATAAAATTACAGGCACGTAAAAAGCAGGGATTAAACAGCAAAGGGTGGAGATAGAAAGGATGACGTCATATCACAACCAGGTCACGATAGACGGAGCCTTTTAAATCAAGAAACAGCTTCTTCCTGTATAATAAGTTCATACATATTTATTGTTATAGGTAAAGGGCGTTTAATATTCATTGCTCGTTAAAATAACAAATAAGAGGGTATACTATTTTTCTGTTAAAACTCTCGCCAAATGACTTTCAACAAGAGGACCATGATGGTCCTAGATCGTTCACCTGAGTCTCTTTGTCCCCTGGGACATCACATTAATCAAATAGGCAGATGTCAAGAAGGAGATTATTTCAAATTAAATTTAAAACCACGAAATGTTTTCAGTAAAGAACAAAAAGGATATGCCTGGGCACAGTCCTTATATAAACATATGAGGCATGTTATGAATAAACTCGATGAAATTTAACTAAAAGAAACTATTAAGAAAAGTCTCTGCCTTCTGGTTTCAGAGGACAAGTTTTAAAGACTTCTTCCTTGGTGTCCGTGTAAACTAGGGGTGGGGGCCATTCAGAGCCACAATATAAACCCGGAGGAGTGATATGAACAAATTTGGTAAGGGTCCACGAGATTATGCTACATGCAAAAATATATGGGCTCTCTGCCTTCTGGTTTCAGAGAAGAGGATTTTTTTTAGATTCTTGCTCTTTACTTCTATTTAAAAAGGGATTTGCCCTGGTGGAGCCCAAATATGACCCCAGGGTTTCGATATGAACAAACTTGATAGAGGTCCACTAGATGGTGCTACATACCAAATATGAAAGCTGTCTGCCTTCTGGTTTCAGAGAAGAAGATTTTTGAAGTTTTTCCTAACTTTACCCTGTTTTTTAAGGGTAAAGTAGATTTCGTTTATTTGAAAAACTTTGGTAGAGCTTAACCCGAGAAACATCCCTGCCAAGATTCATTGAAATTGGTCAACCGAGCTAAAATGAACTATGTTGCTAACGAACATACGGAGTCCTGAAGGTGACACGAGTCAGACATTATTTTACTTTTTCCATTAAACGAAATTTAATTTCGTTACGAAACGAAATATTAATGTGACAAAATGGGATACTTATTTGTTGAAAGGAAATGCTAAATCGTTCAAACAAAATATTTATTCATTTTCACAATTTGCCTTTTCTTTAAAAAAAGAAAAGATATTATTTCAGTTTACGAAATATCAATTCGTTTTAAAAATGAATAATTCATTTAAATAAATTATTATCTATGAAAGACATTAGATTATTTTTTTAAATAATTATATACTGATTCGTTACAACGAAATACTGATTCGTTACCATGAAATAATATCTATAAAACGAAATACTCATTACTATTTTTTTAACAAAAAATACTTATTCGCCAAACCAAATTTATATCTGTTTTATCGAAATAATATTTGAACACAAAATGCTTATTCTTTATACCAAAATAATCCTTCATTATAACGAAAAAGACTGCCAAGAAAACAAAATAGAAATGTAAACGAAATCTTTCAGATTTCAAACTTTTTAAACCATAAAGTAAGTCTGTTGCAAAGCTTTGATCAAAAGATAGACATTTATCAGGCGAAATATAAGTTCACTTAATGTAACTACATACTCATAATGATTCAGGGTATGGCACTATTTGAAAATGTTTAAATGAGTCGCCTAGCGCTACAAATTTAAACTGTGAAATTCGAAATTTCGTATTGCAGCCATAAAAGGGTTTTCGTAACTTAATGTGACGTCAATATTATCAAGTCACTTTTTGCTGTCTCTTGAAACGAAACAAAAGGAACACAAAATATTGCATTTTGCGGCATACCAGAACTGTATTTTATGCATTAATGTCAGTTTAAACCGGATTACATGACATGCCTTTGGCTTTAATTATTGATATTGATATAAATGAGTATACAGTTAACAACATCGTGAAATTGACAAGGTGAATGATTTTGGAATGATTAAGGAATGAAATGAATGAGTGTGTGGAGCGAGTTTTGAGTGAATTTAATGGAAGGTAATCCAGTATTGCAAATTTTGTTCAGGATGAACAAAATTAGCAATATTGATTACCTCCCTTTAATAAAACATGCATACAAGTTCTATAGATAGCTCCCTATTTCTTTAAGAACCTATTGGAAGCTTACAATTTCAATTAAGTAAGTTAAATCTCGATTTTTTCCCCAGCTATTTTTATTTTGAACGAAGTTGTTGTTATATGTTTTCCAGTGAGTTTGGAGCGTTTTTGAATAGTTTGAGTGAGTGTCTGGAATGAATGGATGGAGCGCTGAGTGAGCGATTTAGAATGGTTTTGATTGAGTTTGATGTCAATTTCACGATGTAATTAACTGTAGGAATACATAAAACAAAATAAACTGATATGATCAGTGTCTAATCAAAATCCCGCTTTATACTTCTCTATGTTGGCTCCTGATAGGAACCAATCATGTATGCCCCCCTACAGTTAATTACATTACGAAATTGACATTCGCCTCAATCAGAACCATTCTAAATCGCTCACTCAGCGCTCCAATCATTCATTCCAAACCTTCACTCAAACCATTCAAAAACGCTCAAACCCATTGCAAAACATAGAACCAACAACGTCATTCAACATAAATTTTAATAGAGAAAATATCGCGATTTTTCTGACATGATTCAAGTTGTTCACACACTCATTCAATTTCATTCCATAACTATTCCAAAATCATTCAGCTTGTCAATTTCACGATGTTGGTAACTGTATTAACTATTCGACTTCATTTTTCTTCAATGTAATTCTTACGTGTGGCAATGGCGCTATGTGAGATTATCCGTCTGTATTTTAGCTAGAATTTTAAAAAAAGTCTACCCTTCAGTTCTATACAAGTTTTGTGTGTATCCATGCACCATTCAATTGCTTTCAAATGCACTTTAGACAATAAAAGGAGTTGTGAAGAGTGTGTAGGATATTTTGGTTTACCATATTGAGTAAATAACATCGTGAAGTTGACATAAGGAATGATTTTGGAATGATTTAAGAATGAAATTGAATAGGTATGTGGACCGAGTTATGAGTGAATTTAATAGGAAGTAATCCAATATCGCAAATTTTGTTCTGGATGAACAAAATTAACGATATTCATGACCTCCCTTTAAAAAAGTGCCCATACAAGTTCTATAGAAAGATTCCTTATTCTTGACGAACCTATCAGACGCTTACAATTTGAATTATTTCAGTGAATTCGCGATTTTTGCTAGCATTTTTCATTTTGAATGCCATTGTTGGTTTTGTCTTTTTCAGTGGGTTTGGAGCGTTTCTGAATGGTTTGAGTGAGTGTTTGAAATGATTGAATTGAACGATGAGCGAGCGGTTTGGAATGGTTTTAATCGAGATGAATGTCATTTTCACCATGTTGTTTACTGTAAATATAATGGGCTATAGTGTCTTTATGTGATAGATATGTATCTGTCGCAGGCAAGTAAAGATGGTAGTCCTTTAAAGTCTGACCAAAATATATCAATTGTAAATCTACATAATAATCCAACCGCCCCCTCGATCAAGCTTACCTATAATCATTCAGCAGTAAACGGACAGTGTACGAGGGCTAGGATCAGACTGCAAATCTGTTCAGGCAGATATTGATCTGAGTCTATTCAGACTACGATAGCTTTATGCACAGAAAGAAAATACAAACAACATTATATGGCCTACATAGTTGTATTTGGGGATAATTAAGTCTGTAGGAATGTTAAACACAATTCTTTGGTGCGGTAATGGTTTATATTATTTTCAGTTCGATTGCGACGAAAGCTTAAGCTCAAAGAGTCGCTCTCGAACATCCTGATGTTTTCATGTCCCTGAGAGAGAAGAAGGGGTTGAAACTCACTGCTACCCAATTCTACAGCTTGGTAAACCTGGGTTGGCTATAGTCGATGTGTTTTGTCCATAAACACACACTGGCGTTGGTGTGGCTCGAAACACGGACCTCCGGGTCACGGGTCGCGTGCATTTACCGCTAGGCCACCGAGGCAGTTACCGAGTGCGGTAATGGGACACGTGCTCATAAAACCTTTATATGACAAATTTGGGGAAATCTCATATCAAATAAAGCTTGAGTGTTTCTCACGGCAAATCATAAATTATTAAGCCACCATTTCTCCGGAGACACTCGCTACCTTCTGGCAGCAGAGAGCAGTTTATGGAAAAACGATTAGAAAAGAGCGATTTGAAAACTCCGTCGGAAAATTTCTCTAGATGTTAATTGAAAATGATATCCGTTTTTATGATGTGTCCTGTTTGTTAAATTTGCTTTTGTGACATCCATATTCAGTATCAGAACGCGCAAAGTTGGGAGCCTCTCGAGCTCATTGCAGGTGTCTGTGTTTTTTGGTTTAAGCAATTGTTCTATAATCTGACTCTTGAAGATGTTTAGAAAAGATTTGTATTTCAAAAAATTAAGGCGATTTATATTGACTTGTTGTACAATCGCATGTGGTAATATTTGTAGGTCGTAAAAAGTTATAGCTGTTTTGCATGTAGAATGTACAACCATGTATTAAGGTTCAAGTAAAAAAGTTTTTACCTAATTATCAGTTATGGCATTTTATTTACCAAAAAAAAAAAAAAATAGTCAATCCACCTATTACATGTGTAAAATGTTATCTATAGATAAAAAAGTAGTTCTACAACATAAGACAATCCAAGTCATATAAGAGAACATTTTCGAAATCGTTTTGTTCAAAACAGCAATCGCACGATGGTTGGATAAAACATGGCGTTTGAAGAAAATACAGTCGATATTGCTCGGGCGACCACGTCTATTATAGCGACCAATTTTATTAAACGACCATATTAAAAAAGCCCCTTCAACGTAAGCCAAATCTCTGAAAAAAAGATTTTTGTTTACGAAAAATTGTTTATCATTGACGATTCTGATGGGTCCGAACATCAAAGAGTTCAGTAAGACTTAGGCGATATTCAATATATGTCAAAAAGACCTATCTTATCTATAACAAAATATTGTTTTAAGCCACCATTCCAATAAGCGACCGTTTTGGTGATCCCCTCGGTGGTCGCTTAAAGTTTTACATAGTCCTAAGTACTTGACAGCTACTGCTTTAGATGTAAATTTCTGACAAAAAATGCAGTTTTGCAAACCACCCACTTTTATCTGTTTTGACTCGTGCGACATGGACTTTTCTACTTGCAGAAAAGTACATTTTTCTAGGCTACTTGTCTGTGGACAAGTATATATGAGGACAAATTTTGAAATGATGTCTAACTAGATTTAAGAGATAAATCATAATAAAGTTTATATCAAAGGGTACAAAGCATTGATTGCAATGAAGGAAATGTTGGTTCCAGCATTTTCTTCTTTAAAACGAAGTTTGCTTAATATCTATCTAATAATTTTTTTTGCAGAAAACTTTATATTTCTTCTGGACATCTAGAAAATAATCTTAGCTTGTCTAAGGACAAGTGCAGAAAGCCCGAATTTCAACACCCTGGTTAAAGTTTCGAGAACATTAAAGCAACGAGAAAACAACTTGTATGTGCAGGGGTTATCGTATGAATGTGAACTACGGGTGCGATCAAAAACACACAAAGTGTAGATCTTTCTCGGGCAATGATTGAATATTATTTTTGTAACCTCCATACATAATTCTCATTTCTAAAAGAAATTCATTGTTGCATGTTAAACATGTATGTAATACGCATACGTGGGATGAACGGCTCGATGGCTCGGATTGTGTTCTTGTACTGTTACGAGTATCAACAGGATGCAATGGGTACACTTAGGTGCACCAGCTGCAACGTTATAACTGTAATATTGTTAAAAGTGGCGTTAAACCAATGCCAAAAAACACAGAAATATGAAGACGGTACAATTTCTTTTCAAAACGAGAAAATACCACGATACCGATGAAAAAATATCCTGTGAAAATTTCCAGCTTCTTAATTGAATTTATTCTTCATTAAGCTCGCTGTTTAAATCTTAGTACCAATTTGTCTATCGAGTTATTTTCTCGTTACACAAGGGGAACCTAATTTGTTATCTAAATATTTGGTTAACGGGAACTTCTCCATATAGCTCTTCTACGGGTTCTAATTGGATTATTACATTTAGAAACGCGTTAAAGTAAGCACCAGCTATCACACAGCTATCTGATTACAAGTAGCTCAATTGTGTTGTTGTCCATTGTACAATATTTAGAAACGCATCAAAGTAAGAATAGGTAATCACTCATGGTGTACCGATTACTAGAAGCTCAAAAGTGCTGTTGTCCATGGTACAACATTTAGATACGCGTCAACGTAGGAAACGGCCATGACCAATGGTCTAGCAATTACTAGTAGCTAAAAATGCCGTGGTTGTGGTACAACATTTAGAAATGCGTCAAAGTAAGATTTTGATATCACCTGTTGTCTAGCGATAACTAGTAGCTAAAAATGGTGTTGTCCGTGGTACATCAATAAGAACGCGTCAAAGTAAGAATCGGCTATCACTCATGGTCTACTGATTACTAGATGTTAAAAATGCCGTGGTTGTGGTACAACATTTAGAAATGCGTCAAAGTAAGAATTTGATATCACCTGTTGTCTAGCGATAACTAGTAGCTAAAAATGGTGTTGTCCGTGGTACATCAATAAGAACGCGTCAAAGTAAGAATCGGCTATCACTCATGGTCTACTGATTACTAGTAGTTAAAAATGCCGTGGTTGTGGTACAACATTTAGAAATGCGTCAAAGTAAGAATTTGATATCACCTGTTGTCTAGCGATAACTAGTAGCTAAAAATGGTGTTGTCCGTGGTACATCAATAAGAACGCGTCAAAGTAAGAATCGGCTATCACTCATGGTCTACTGATTACTAGTAGCTCAAAAATAGTGTTATTGTCCGTGGTACAACATTTGGAATGCGTCAAAGTAAAAATCGGATGTCACTCATGATGTAACGATTACTAGTAGCTCAAAATTGTTTGTCCATAGTACAACACTCAGAAACGCACCAAAGAAGTGTTTTCAGTAGTACAACATTTAGAAACGCGTCAAAGTAACAATCGGCTATCACTCATGATGAACCGATTACTAGTAGCTCAAAAGTGTTTTTGCCTGTGGTACATCATTTAGAAACGCATCAAAGTAAGAATAGGCTATCACTCATGGAGTACCGATTGCTAGTAGTTCAAAATGGTTTTGTCCGTGATAAAACATTCAGAAACGCATCAAAGCTGTTTTTTCAGTGATACAACATTTAGAAACGCGTCAAAGTAAGACTCGGCCATCACTCATTGTGTACTGTTTACTAGTAGCTCAAAATGATGTTGTCCGTGGTACATCATTTAGAAACGCGCTAAAGAAAATATCGGCTTTTTTGCTCAAGTTCTAGTGGTTCAAAAATTGTGTGGTCCGTGGTACAACATTAAGAGAGACGTCAAAGAAAGAATCGGCTATCACTCATGTTCCAACTATCACTTGTAGCTCAAAAATGTTTTTTTCCGTGTTACAGTTAGTAAAATCTTAAAACCTACAATCATCTCTATAAAATCGATTCATAATCGCTAATTCTAAGTTCCATCCATTTGTTCATTCATCATGTAGAACACTCACGCTAACCATAGAAAACATTCCGAAATCAGTCAAAATGCTCTGAAATACTTAAAAATGTTCATCGACATCATTCAAATCTAACCTTTCCTTCGATTCATTGGCTTTCGTGGATATTGAAGCGTCTTGTCGGCTAGAGAAGACACGAAAAACGTATTAAAAGGGAAGTTCGCAGATTCCTGTTCAGGGGGAGGGTTGTAAATTATCGCTCATTTCGTTCATGTTCAACGAAAATAGAAAAAAATGATTATCTCAATAAATATCATTCATAAACTAGCATTCCGATTGATTTAAGGTAAAAAGCTAAACCAAACCAGCACAAAAGTAAAAGTCTCAGCCGTTTGCGCATGGCAACAAGAGGCTAGGGGGGGCCTGTATTGCTCCACTGGCTTTCAATTATCAATCATAAGAAAATCAGTCAGATATGGATATTTACAAGGAAATTTGTAAAAAGGCCAAAAGATGGATAGAAATTTTAATGTATGCTTTACCTTATATAGAAAGCTGTTTTTCAAAACATATATATAAGTATTGATTCTAAATAGGAAAAACTTCCTCTTTTTATCAAATAGTTTTGACTTGATGAATATTTAGCAACAAAACAACACTTTATATAGCAATGGAAAATGAAAAATCATTTTTGAGAGCATAAGCTAAGGATCATTATCTTGCCAAAAATAGTTGAAATTGGTGGCAAATTTAAATGTCTTAAACAACTTTAAAAGAGGGTCACCGAAAGGGATATTCGTGCTAAGTTTCATTGAAATCGGGCAAATGGTTTGGTAGGAGTAGATTTCTAAAGATTTTACAGTGAAAATAATCCCCGCCCCGCCACGCCCATATTTAGAACATTTCATTAAGTGAACATAAATTAAATCAGCCTTGTGGTCTCGATGAACACGCTCGCATAATACATGGCATTTAAGAAAATAGTACCCGTGTTCGGAGGTTCAAAGAGTGATACCATTTTTACAAAAGAATAATCATGAACGCAGGCATGACGTGGTCGATGCATTTATCTTTAGAGATGTTCGCCAAAGAATTTTATGAAAAAAAGAAATATTCTTTTACACTTAGCATACGGGCCGCTTGTTCCTTAACACAAATTATTTCCTTTTCGAGTTAGGATCGGAAGGATTAACTTTATTTCGACGGATTTTACTAATTCATTTGCTGGATTAGGTCATGGAAAACACACCGAACTATCATCTATCTGCTATAGCTATTTCTGAACTGCAGAAAACATGGCATTAATTCGACGTTGACATGATCTGCCAAGATCTTCTATAACTCAATTAATACTTGACACTCGGTCCGTCTAGACATAATCCTATACTAACGTGTTGACATTCCGCCATTCTGTGTTTGCTTTAACCGTATTGGGCCATGAAGATATATCACCCAGGCTGACTCAGCCTTGCTTGGCTCTCAATTCCTGAGACATAGACAATTCCTGAGACATAAACTCTATCCCCGGCATAGCAACTTCCACATGACTTGAGAGACTTACAAGACTGCCTCAAATCTCTGTAGGTATGGCTTTGTGGAAAACACACATTCATTGAATTCCTGTATCTTCTTAAAAAAAATATAAATTCATTCGGTTTCAAGAAGATTCCAAAACAGTTCAACCTATATACATATAGAAGTGATTCATTGTCGTATGACCAATGCGTTTTGGCACCCAAGAATTCACAAGGAATCGCAGAAAAATGTACAAATTGTTTGGACTTTAATAGTTTACCTTAACTTAACGAACCGTATAATGTTCATAGTATAAGTTACTCAGACCTTAATATGTCATGTCAAGCAATAACCATTGGCTAACCGTGATTCATTGATTACTAGTTGCCATCATCATCAATATTACGTTCTAAAGACGTAATGGTACGACTCACGGGGGTCTTTCATAGGGGTTTGGGAGTCTATGCTTTTACTGAAGGCTATAACCTTTAAGCCATCCTTATGTATTTGCATATATACTGAAATTTGTTCTTAATAAATATTGAATGGATCTGTACCTTTCAAGACAAACTTTAAATATGAATTACACACTGTAAACAAAGTTATCATGTCTTTGATGAAGATGATGCCAAAAGTGTATATAGACAGTTGTAAGAGACACTTTATTGTGAGTCCAAGAATCGTAATACGTGCATCCCTTGGAACTTTAAAGTGCACTCTAGAAAAGAGATTTGTACGCTTATCCTTCAAGCTTTGATTGTGTTTGAAAAACGATTCGTTTTTGCAAATCAAACATATCCGCAATGCCGCGTATGCTTAAAGTACACGTTTAAGAAATTACCACTCACAGTTATAACCTTGAAAAGTATCAAACTTCTATGCGACTTTTTCAAATATCTTAGAGCTTAAATCTCTATGGAAACTGCTTGTTGCATTCGGTCAACATAGGTTAGGAATATGACTGAAATACGTAAAAGCATATGAAAATATATGGAATCACCAGACGTTAAAATTTCCGCTAGTCGGCCTCTGTCATTGATATCCGTATGGTTTGTTAATCAATTAATCTTGAAACTGCAAACAGCCAGACTGAAATCCAACACTGTACCACTTTACCATAACATGAGCAGGGACAGTGTTTTACAGCCACCTTGGCGACGAACGTGTGAAACCATTCCATTCTCCTGACAAGCACATTAAAACATGGTGCAAGATCTTATAAATTATGTAAGAAATAATTGAGAATCACAAAACCACAAGAGAATTAAACTGCCACAATTTGATACAATAGATTCCATCACTTTTTGGGTTATTTTTGCAGAGAATCCTCTACACTTGACCACAGCTGTATACATCAACCTAAATATGACGTAAATAACTGGTAAATTGTTCGTCTCTAAGTCATTTTATAGAAAAAATAAAATAAATAAAATGCATAAAACATGGACCATGAAAAAAAATTGTCGAAAAAAAAGCCTTGTAGGTCCTTAGATAATCTATTTTATTTCTTACATATGTCCTCGCGCAGAAGAATTGATTTTGATTTGATTTGAATGGGGTTTTACGCCGCTTTTAACATTATTTCAGCCATATCGCGGTGGCTGGAGCACCTCAAAACGGATTCCTGGTATTTCTTACAACAGTACTACCATCATATCATTTCCTAGCCTCAAGCTGCTACTCCACATATGTCTACTAGTATCAACCTATTGGTGAGAGACAAATAGTCGGAAAGGATGAGTGCCGCCGTCGGGGATCGAAACCGGGACCTCTAGATTGTAAGTCTGACGCGCTACCAACTGCGCTTTGAGGGCGGCTCTTTTCGTAGAAGAGATGCCGTTGTCTTAAACATATGTAGGATCACAATCGAGATGACGTCATCAAGGCGTCACCAAACAGGCATTTTCGTAGTATTTCTGTCATCAGGGCGTTTGAAAATTGTTTTTTTAACGCACAAAATGTTGTAAGTGTAAGAATAAATAATCCTTTCTCGATTTTGTTCGACAGGCTGATCCTTTCAACGTCAAGAAGATTAATGCTTAACAACATTCTATTTAAGATTTGATAAAGTTCAATATAATCCAATGCCTACATGTATCTACAGTTTATATTTTCTTAATTCTTTTTTCAATATATGAACATTCTGATTTCTTTTAATTCTTTTTCGGAAAACGTGTCAAATGAATTTTGTACTTATTTTGGGATTGTTTCGAAAAACTTCATTTTTACTTAAAACAACGCGTAATGTCTCTTTATTAAATTCTATTTCTAAGAATAAACTCACTTTATCATAAATTCCTCTGTTCTCAAATGGCTCATCTTAATTACTTAACACTTGTTGGATTTGCTCCGAGTATATAAAACATGCAAAAGGCTTACCTTTTTCTTTTGTGTGTTCTTCTTCATTCTTTTTTACTCCATTCAACTTAATATGTTGGCTAAAGTTGTGTGATTTCATACGAATCCTTATTTACGATATATGAAATCGCGTAATCATTTTAAGAATTTTCTTGCATCCATAATGTTTGTGCTTTCATGGAAATATATGCATTTGTATATATAATCATAATGATGTTACAGAAATGTCAAATATAGTACAAATACCCTACCAGATATCTTTTTATACAATTTGATATTTTCGAGATTCTAATGACAAGAGCTCAAACCAAGAGTATGAATTGTTCAGTTTTGATCACATAATATACTTAATAACATCACTTTTCCTTGACTTTTTCTTGTCTCAATCTTGCGTTAGCATTTCTATACCGATCTTTTCAAATAATTCAAATAAACGTATAACCAGTTAAAAGAATTGGGAAACATTTTTTTCATTGTATACTTTGCCTTTCTGATTCCCATGTTTTCAAAAAATCGTTTTGTTTAGCGACCCCTTTGAAATATCGTCTAAACTTACAACGTGAAAAGGGATTTGTACTCCTTTCGAGACCATTACAAAATCAAGAACCTCGTTCACCGAGGGCCCGACTTACTAAACTTCTTAAAAAGAAAAAAAATTGTTAGTCTAAATCATTATTTGGACCTGATATTTACATTCATCTGATAGAATCTGCCTTGCAATATCTAATTGGAATCGTCTTTAGGGATTCCTTTGAGATGATAGAGCGCAAGTTTCCATGTGTAGTTACTACTGTAGAAGCAACTTTAACTTTTGATTTACACAAAAAATGATCGAAAGATGTTTAGTAATATAGGCTCCTAGACAAAATGTCAGCCAGCATCAATATAATCTTACATGCCTTATGTCTTTTCAAACACCATTTCACATGTGAAGGCATTACTTTTTATTCCGAGGCTGTTTTTAAATATTCCTTCGTTGACATCGGTATAACTCTCCATGTGCACGAGCAAAATTCATTTCATTTCAATCTAATCGAAAGGATTCAAAACATTTGAAGTGTTTCATGAACTGATTTTCCATTAAACGCAACGCCTTTTCCATTTCGTGCTCTTACTTAAAACAAGCGAGATGGGCATTGTCCACTCAAATCATGTTGTTATTCTACCCTCTCACATTGTGTATAGCAAATCTATTGGATGAAAATATTTTACACCACTTTTGGTAAAGATCTTACACATTTATACGATAGAAATAGTGCTTTAATTTCTCACCTTATATATTGATTAATATATAATTTCCAAATAAATGCAAGTGGAGATTTCGTTTCCTAGCCTACAACTTCACTACACTTCACTAAGGTTTGCCAGAATCATATAAATTAGTCGAAAGGGGGCACAGATAAAGCAAGAAAAGTTCATTGTGCCCTTTTGATAGTTAACTTTAATTCAAAGTCGCCCGATACAATTGTAAAAGTACGTGTAACAGATTTAACAAGAAATGCCTATGTTTTAGCACCATGGTGCATAGAGACGGTAAACTATCTATCTAGACTAGGAAACAAGTTGCTTTACACCCTATTTCGTTTGGTGAGTATGCTACATTTTTTAATCGAAACACGAATTATTTTACACGTTTAGAAGTACAAGTATGATTACTTAATATCACACGAACAGTTCAGATGCCAAAGGTAAAACTACAACTGTCTGTTTAACTTTATGGATAAAAACATAAACACAGATAGGATGTAATGAAAGTGTCCAATACAAATTCGGTTGCACTGTTGAATTATGCTGAATGATGTGACACTGCCATTCACTAAATAACTTGCACTGCCTGATTCTACGACTACGATACTATTCTGATATCTTCTATGACCTTTCGATATTTTAGTAAGATAAACATACGTTATCCGATCGTCCCTCGTGGGATAAAGATGTAGTGTCATGGAAATTCTTTTTGGCGTTAATTCGCCTGTACTTTCCACCGATATTAATGAGACCATAACAAATACAACAAACTCGGCGAGTTTTTTTTAGAATTAAATCGTATATAGTTAACGGTTTGCAATACCAGTTTATTGTTAAATTTGCTTTCTAAAAAAAAAACCCTTTTATAATAATTGCCATTTGGTTGAGTAATAATAATGTCAGTGATAGAAAAAGAGGTAATAGTCTTGAAGGTTTTACCCCCATTTCCAATTTTCATTTTGGCAAGTAAAAAGTCAACCTGTATTTATATTAGTACAACCTAGATATTATTCTTTAATTTAGACTTGTGGCAGTTTCTTATATGAAGGTATATTTTAAAAATGAAAAGATAGAAATAACGTTTATTTTATACAAGCAAGAGTTTCAGATAAAAGAACATTAACTCAACAGAGGTTTGTGGTAAGATTGTGTTTATGCACCTTGTTTTCTCACAAATCTAAACTCTGGGGCTGAATGCCAGTCTAGAGAGAGAAAGAGAGGGACAGAAAAAAGAGAGGGGGAGAGACAGAGAGAGACAGAAAGAAAGTCAGAGATCGAATGAGAGAGATCAAGAAACACAGAGAGAGATAGGATTACACTGTCCAACAGATAATGGTAAGATTTTTATCAGTATGTCCTTGCAAACAGTATTATTGGTGAAAACAAAACGGACCTGAAGTCTGGTTTTCCAGTACATGAGAGAAGATGTTTCAAGATTTCAGGGTCAAAAAACGAGCCACGTCCTGCCACGCCAATTAAAATTTTACGAACAATTTTAGAAGAGTCATCCAAGGAACATTTCTATGACATTTAGTTGAAATCCTTCCATTCGTCACCGAGGAGAAGATATTTAAAGATTTCAGATTTAGAATAAGCCCCGCCCTGCAACGCCCATAATAAGGATATAATCAAATTTAATTCCTCAGTCAAGTTATGATGAGGGTAACTGGGAGAACATTTCTACCAAGTTTGTTTTAAAACCCTCTTTTAAGTACTGCGAAGACGTGCATTTAAAGATTTCAGGTTCAAAATAAAGCATGTCTTTTGACGCATATATTTTGAGGTTAAAGAGGAATTTAGCGAATATATTCTGAGAAGGGCAACAAAGGGAACGTTTCGGCCCAATCTGCTTGAAAATCGTGCATTGGTTTCTAAGGATAAGATGTTTGAAGAATTTTTGACGCCATCCGACTCACGACACACGGCGGACAAAACATTATAACAAAAGCTGGCATTGTTCACGTTATGTCCAGTTGGGCTTCAAGAGAAATTAAATCATGATAAATAAAGTTAAACTTGACAAAACACTTTTATAGACTAGTAACACTGCAAGCCGTTTTATAAATGCATTGACTATGTATTTCGATGTAAAATCTTCAATAAAGTGAATCTTCGATGTTTGGAATCGTATAACTTTAAGATAACGTAGAGGAACGCCAGACAGACTCATTTTGCATTTTATTTGAATAAACAAGATAATACAATTCGTGGATACAGAATTCAACGACCTAATTATATAAATCAAAGGCAATGAATACGAATCTTATAAAATAGCTATAAAAGAACAAAACCATAAAATTCAGTGGCCATAACCTGTGGTATAAAATGCAAGCCAGAACAGTTTATTATACACGTGGCTCATGCATTATTGAATTAGCGCAGTTTTTATTTTCAGACAGACTGCTAGAAACTCTCTTAAACTGTCCAGAACAAGAAGCGCAGACACGACCTATTAAACCAAAGTTATTTGAAATGTGTTTTTTTTTCTTTTTAAAACAAGTCAGTGTGTCATTTCTATCAATTTTTGTTTGGTTTCCAAGGTCGTGCGTGAGCTAGAGTGGAAACTTATTTGTCCAAAAGTTCAGTTCGATTTCTTTGTACGCATGTATAAGCTTTCGAGTGTGGCTATTTCATTTGTCCATTGATTCGATGTGAGCATTTAGTTGGGTCAAATATCGCCTTCAACATAATTGCAGTTAAATCTTGTCCGCTGTTTCATCTTACCAAGGTTTCGTGTCGTTTCTTACTCTTGTAACCACAATATTTCAACCGAGTCACCATCTTCCAATCCCGATTGTTTACGCGAATCATTGACCTGGAATTGCGAGAGAAGTTACCTAGCTTTTACAGCGTAGCCCCCCCTCTCTCTCTCTTTCCCCCCCCCCCTCTCTCTCTCTCTCTCTCTCTCTCTCTCTCTCTCTCTCTCTCTCTCTTTCTCTGTCTCCCTCTGTCTCTCTCTTCCTTTTTCTATATCTTTCTACCTCCCTTTTGTGTAGATACATTCTGTACTCAGCTGCGTTTTTACAGCTCTTTTAGCCAATGGCAACTTATCCTAAACAGCAGTATGTCTACTAACTGCCAACATGTTACAGGACAAGACATGAGAACATCTGTATTTCAATTTCCAAGATATATTCATTTTGACACGCGTTCAGGACACGCGTTCAGGATAAGAAAGCACCTGAGAGTTCAACCAATCGCGGTAATGTTTCCCAAAGTTTCCTAACTTTCACTGTAGAACGTGCTCTTTGAGTATGTACGTTTAAAATAGACATCTCACAAAAGATTTGTACTCTGCGAGAGCTGCTTTCAATTTTCTGAACGTATGGCTGGTCTTATGGGGGTTTGTTTATATTATGCGAGAAAGCATTTAACTGACTTGATATCATATGTCTGACTATATATATAAAACATTATAGCCAACAGTCTATTTTTAGAAAATTTGCATACACTTACATCTGAATTTCTTTTATTTTTAAGGGATTATTAAAATTAAGCGCAAAAAAGTTGCATGATAATTAGAATAACATGATGGTGTCTTAAAATATCAATGTAATCTGGCCTCGGCAGTCACAAACCTCGACGTGTTATTCTCTATATATCCGGTCTTATTTTTTGGAGTCCCAGAGACCAGTTAGTGATCAATGTTCGACACAATGTTTCCGTCTAAATATCTCCTATAATTATAGTGTTCGGACATCCTAGTGGCATTATACTCTTATTCCCCATCATTAGTCTAGCGGAATTCCTCGATATACGGCTAACTATCCTGGGATCAATGACACTTTAGGACGATTCTGGAAAATTTAGGACACTCGTTTATTTTGGTAAACATATTGGAGGGTGAATGGAAGATTATTCTTAGCATAAACTTCAAATGTACACACTTAAGACTGTGTGGAACTCGCATTGTCGCGTTAACTTGTCTATCATTAACATTAACGTAAATACCTTCTATCAAGGATCTACTTTTGTGGGGGTAGCTATATAATACACCCTGGCATAATTTCAGTCTATTAGGGATTTTTTCCCCCATGTTTATTATCTATTGGGCTGACAAGGGTATAACAGTATTAGCGAGTTCAAATTTTATCGAGAGAGTTTCAGGAGTAGAAAAAAGAGTGTCAGGATTGGATAAACAACAAAGCAAGGGTTCATTGTATAGACACATAGAGGATAATCGTTTGTTTCAGTGTAAGATCGATTTATATTTCATTGAGTGAACAACAAAAGCTATATTTTCACGAGAGTGAGAAATATAGCTTTTTTGTTCACGAAATTAGATATTAATCGATCTTACACTGAAACAAACGATTATTCTATTTCTTTAATGCAAAAATGAGACAAAATGTGAAATTTCTAGGACATATTTTCGTAAAGCGCGTCATTTTGCACGTGTTTGCTATGCAACGTTCATTGTGACGTCACTTATTTCGCCCCGCATAGATGACGTCAGAGAGGATGAAATACACAAAAGCAGGTAATAAGTTTTTTTTTTATAATTTCACTGCTTTTGTGGTGAGATTATCAAGTGAAACTGATTGATTGCGGTGTGTCAGTTTTCGTGTATCTAGTGGTGCTCTGCTTCTTTACATACAATATGGCAATATTTTTTATTTTGCGTGTTCAGGTAGTCACGGATATTTGCGCAAATTTATAACACTCTCGTTAACAAAACTCGATTTAAAGAGGTCTAAATCCATAAGAGTCAATATTGATATCAACTAAAAGATAAAATGGTGAATGTAGGCTGCTTTTAGTATAACATTTCTATTTATATGTAAACTTACGTAATGATAGCGGCAAAAACAGCACGTGTCATTCAAACTTGAATATTTCATGAAGTAATTCCTAAATAATCAAAGCTAATCTAGTTTTAGCCGTAGGAATAAAATCTTTCCGGAAACACATATTTATCTTTTACATCCTTTTTATATTTGATATGAATCTTTTTATTGAGTTCGCCAAAAGTTAAGAATGACTGTTTGTTTGAATGAATTGAATAAATGAGTTTTAACGCGGCTTATAACGCTTCCCCAGTCATATAGAAGCGACCGGAGCACAAAAGTAAATGAGGATACATGTAAACAGTAAATGGAAATATTTTTGATAACATCGTGAAATTGACACTCATTTTGATAAGAATCATTCTATATCATTCACTCAGAGCTCCATTTCATCATTCCAAACACTCGATCAAATCGATAAAAACGAACCTTAAATCATTAGAAAACATTTCGAAATCGTTCGAGACGGTCACCATTTATTTCAAATCGATCAAATTGTTCTACGGTTTTATTGGCTGGTGCGGATTTTAAAGCGTTTGATTGATCCCTGAGGACACACAAAATGAAAATTACTTATGTTTTATTAAAGATAATTTAAAAAATATCAATAATTTCGGCGAAACTAGCGATATATATCATACGTACTTAGTGTTTTGTATGAAAAAATATCTAACGAGGTTGGGAGAATTGATAATTGGCGAGGCTCTGTCGAGACAATTATCGATTCTTGCAACCAAGTTAGATATTTTTTCCATACAATACACTAAGTTTATATTATATTTATCTTATAAATCTTATATCTTATAAAAACGTCTTGTCCTCCGAAACCGATTAAGGGCCATTTTCACTGAAATTTTGCCAGAATGTTCCCTGTGTGACCCTCTCAAAACATTGTGCGCAAAATTGTGATTGGCCCATGAATATGGGCGTGGCAGGGCGGGCTTATTTTTAGCCCAAAATCTTTGAACTGCATCTCTTCCTCAACCACTGGGTCGATTTCAATGAAACTTTTCCATAATGTTCCTTTGGTGACCCTCATCAAAAAAAGTTCGCAAAATTTTGATTGGCTCATGAATATGGGCGTGGCAGGGCGAGGCTTATCTTGAGCTAAAAATCTATAAACACCTTTTCCTCAGTAACCAATTGGTTGGCAAGGTCTATTTTCACTATGAATTCTTGGAGTAAAATCTCCACTTCAACAACTAGGCAAATGTAAATGAAATTTTGCAAGAGAGTTACTTGGATGAGATCCACTCGACCAATAAAATTTAGGTAAGCGGTTTAGGGCCATCCTGGTCCTCTTGTTTGTATGAATAATAGCTTGGATAATTATTTTTTTCTTGGATATCTGCAATTTTCTCCCCATTTTGTCTTTTGCAAATCGACTTATATTTTATATAAGACAAGGAACCGGTCCGACGTCTTTATAACCAGTCTTTCTTAACTAGTGAGACAGAATGCAATTAAGATAGTAATTATCCGACTTAATTGATCTGAAACACTTTCTAAAAGCTTGTGTAATAAGATCTTAATTGAGGCAGCTAAACGAGGATATACTTCACGTGGCCTGTCAAGGAGAAGCTTTCACTTAGTAACATGATGGTACTGAAACAGTCATTCTAAGAATAACTTAGAAAGGTCTTACTTTTTGGTGAGATATAATTATGAAAAAATATAGACAAAGTATTAAAATACACTAAGTCATCGATATACTCTGAAAGACTGTTTGGTAATACATTTATTCTCTAGGCCGATATATTTTACTAAATTGATATGGTACAGTAATACTTCCCGAATAGTGAGCATCACAACAATTTTGTATAACCGCCTGATGATGAAATAATCACTAAGTTTGCCAATAGAGTTTCACCTTCTTACAGCAGAAATGTGCAATTCATAGCGTACGTCATCATTTTATTTCTATTACCAGAAACAAGCGGCATCGTGTTAGATCTAGAGATAATTAAGGCATTTTCTGTCGTTATTATATTGTCTGTGTGACCTCTGGGTGCGAAATCTTATTTTATGTCTTACGTATATATCTCCCTTGAACCTTTATCAACATTGTACATTAAGAACACACGATATTAAGTCACACGGTGTGTGTATGTGTATTTCCGTTTATTTATCGTCTCTACCGTAGCACATGAACATACAAGCGACGCCCCCAGAAGACGGTTAGTTGTTACAGGGGATAGAGCAAGGATACATGACGAAACTACTGCTGAGATCCGCCATGGTTCTTAAACGTGTTCGGTGTAAAGCACCGTCTCACGGGACCTCGGTTTAACGTCTCGTCTGTGTGCCAGCGGTCGAACTTCAATGGCTTTCAAGTCCAGTACTCTACCAACTGAGCTAACCGGGCTGACCAAGTCACACGTTATATGCAAGATCCCATTATATATATATATATAATCTCTAATCAGGGCTACATGTAGTGATAGAAGTTTAGGGCACAGTTTAAGGACAATTGATAATAAGGATTTTAAAAATCGTTGTGACAAACATCAGTGAAAGTTACGCGACATTTATCAAATTGTTAAAGATAATTAAATAGTGATTGCTTTGCATCTCATACAAGCATGAAATAGGATTACCCCGCGCACTAATGCTGATTTTGAAATCATGGTTACCTATGAATTTCTTTAAAATTCACCGTTTTCCTCAATGCTTTTCGAATCAATATGAACTAAAGATTTTTGTCAATTTCATGAATCAAAGCCTGAAGTGCTTATTTATTTGATTTAAATAGGAAATTAATTCTAAGACAAAAACTTACGCAATGCATTACAAAATTTGACAATAATAGAGTCAGCCATTGCGAATTGTTTAAATAAAACATCAAAAATTTATAATATAACCAAACGAATTAAAGCCATTCTAGAATTACAAACGGTCCACAGTCAATATGCCGCGGTAGAAATTCAAAGGTTGCCAATAGACATCTATAAGTTCGATTACCGACATATTCCAGGTTAAACACACGCAATATGTTAAATCATCAAGAGGCTTTTTGTACCCCAAACATCGCTCATCAACAATAACATTATAACATTAAACAAGTGCCAACTTAATCTCTACAGAACTTCCTAAAAATAAGCAGTTGTACTCAATATGCCGGAAGATAACCGTCTTATCTCATACTACAGTTAAGAACAACGTGAAATAGATAAGTTGAATGATTTTGGAATGGAATTGTATGACTTCGATGAGAGAATTTTGAGTGAAATTCAAGGGAGCTAATACAATATCGACAATTTCGCCCCATTTTGACGAAATTATTAATATTTCTTTTATCTCTATTTAATAAAATATACGTAATTCCCTGTTTTTGTGGCTTCACGAACCAATCAGAAGCTTTTTAATTTAAACCAGACAATGAAAATCGATGTATGATCTAAACGATTTGAATGAAATGTTAATCTTCTGGTACAATTTCGAAGTGTTTTTGAACGATTTCGAAGCGTTTTTGAATAGCTTAAGTGAGTGTTTTGAATGAATGAACTGAAAACTGACGAAGCGAATTAGAATGTGCAAGCGGGATAAAATTAGCAAACAGTTTGCACCGTTTTGGCATCCTGAACGCAGGGCTTGACGGAGTGTTTAGAAGGGTATTTTTGAGCTTTCGTCGTTTTCTAACTAAATTTAAAGGTATGAACATCACCCTACTATTCAAAAGAAATCAGCTTTTGTGTCAGGATGACAAAACGGTGCGAACAGTCAGCCAATGAATCTCTGCTTTGCACGCAAGTGCACGTGCAAAGCGGGGTTAAATTGGCAAACTGTTTGCACCGTGATCCCGAACGCAAGGCTTATGCATTCAGAGATGTACATGAACATCTGAATTTCACACGCTTGAGTAAATAATGCATTTATTTTTCACATTAGTCGGCTGATATGGGTTTGTAATCTTTATATATTCGTAATATCACTGGTTATGTGTTAATTACAGTTAACATCATCGTGAAATTGACAAGGTGAATGATTTTGGAATGATTTTGGAACGAAATTGTATGAGTATGTATGCGAGTTTTGAGTGAATTTACTGGGAGGTAATCGAATATCGCAAATCTTGTTCAGGATAAACATAATAAGCGATATTGATTACCCCCCTTTAATAAAATATGCATACAAATTGTATAGATAACTTCCTATTTCTTCAAGAACCTATTCATGTATTAAAAGTTTACGATTTGAATTTAATGGGGGTAATTAAATATCGCAAATTTTGTTCATGTGAAAAAATGCGATATTGATTACCTCCCTTTAATTAAGTATGCATACAAATTCTATCGATAACTTCCTATTTCTTCAAGAACCTTTCAGACGCTTACAATTTGAATTATTTCAGTAACATCGCGACTCTTCTCTATCCAAATTTATTTTGAATGGCGTTGTTGGTTCTATGTTTTGCAATGGGTTTGAGAGATTTTGAATGGTTTGAGTGAGTGTTTGGAATCAATGATTGGAGCACTGAATGAACGTTTTAGAATGGTTTTGATTGAGGTGAATGTCAATTTCACGATGCAACTAACTGTAACTGTAGTCAAATATTTAACCTAATGGACGTTGTACATTTGGATGTCAAAATATTGCTGAAAAGGGCAACTCATAATCTGTGAATCATTTGATTCATGTTGATATCTAATAAATACACTTCTTGGGCATATTTGCTCTGATCTGATATATCGTTTGGCGAAATGTTGGACAAGTGAGCCTGTGTGTGGCATTTCCAACTTTTTCGTAAGTGCGTGATTTGCAGACATTGATAACCATGCTGCAGTGCATCGAAAATATTTTTCCGGATGAGAGCAGATGTTATGAGTCGATAAGTGCGCAGTAAAGATTCAGATCAGTATGTGCGTAAACACAGACTGATCTTAATCTCGACGTTGCGCACACACATAAAAAGTTTGAAATATCACGCACAGACCGAAATATGGTTTCGGTACCATTGCACTCTCCTTTAGAGAACACCACTTTACCATTAGAGCCGTGCCGATGATCTTGAAGGCTATACGTCATTATTCACCGATAAACTAATAATCTAAAAAGGTTTTTGTCGTACATCAATGTCACTACAACAACATCCCTGACATTTCTGAATTGTTTGGAAACAAGGACTCGTAGTTTGAAAATCGGAATTAAAGCGAATATTGCAAAGCTTTCTTTAAATGGGGTTTATCGGCATTTCTAACAGTACATATATTTCAATCATATATAAGGGGTATCTGGAATTTCTAGCCATAGATCCCTGGTATTTCGCATATCAGTAGCGCCTTTCTACCACCGCATCCCTTTGGGGCATCTAGATACTTATCCCAACTAGGTTTAAGACTATCCACTCATAAGAAAGATATAGAGGGAAATCGTTTGTTTCAGTGTAAGATCACATTATATTTTATTGAGTGAACATCAAAAGGTTTATTTTCACGAGTGACGTTTAATTTACATATGAGCCTGTGCGTGACATTTTCAACAATTTTATATGTGCGTGATGGAGAGACTACCAACGGTACATTGTATTGAAATGTGACAAGTCTCGCAAAAAGGGACCATCTGGGAAGTCCGTTAAAACATTGTTTGAAAAAGAGATTGGTTCTAGTACAGGTCAACCAGAGGTGGCATTTTAAAAATGCTTCCAGAGCAAGGTAGATCGATCATTCTAGATTCAGAAAATTCGTTATTTGCGAAGAGGATTCAACCCTGGTTAGTCTGCGCTGATCGCGCAGTCTAACCAGGGTAGACACATATCGCACTTTCCATATATTCCCTTTAAGCGTGACTCGAAAACCCGTGTAAATTGAAGAAGTTAATTGTAACAATGCAATTAATTCAATTAAAACGGTGATTTCTACCATGAAAGACGAACGAAATGAAATAATATGTCTTGAAAACTATAGACTTCAACATTTTTTTTGTTTTTGTTTATAGGTACATGTAATACACAGATCTAATGTTTATGAAATTTGCTCATATTGTGAAAGGTATACCCAAATTCAGTTTCTTTGTATCTGCCATTAATTTTACACTTACCGGATCTTTGATCATTCTGCCTTCAAATATTCCAATAATTTATGTCTATAGATCCCTTACGTTGTAATTACGTTTTATACGGCAACAATCGATCGTTTACGTTACGTATTAATAGCAATTCTCTGTAAGCACTTACACTTTTAAATAGGGGTTGTGGCACGCCATGTCTCAAATTTTGATAAAATTTAAACATGAGGCTAGGGCTGACCCAAAAGTAAAAATAAGATGAAAAAATTCTTGATATCACTTCTGGTTGCCATGGAAACAGACATTAAAGATTGAAAAAGTCTCTTTTTGCGAGTTTTTACAGGCAAATATATCAGTAATGCAGCACAAACTTAAATAAAAACACACAACATATAAGTTCCCCATCATCGTTCTCTCAAATGAAGTAATAATGTTTTTGGGCCTATGTTGTTAACTTATGTTTCCATGGCAACAGTACACATACCCTACTTAAATATTGATTTTTGCATTTTTTCAAATGTAATGACAAAATACAGACATTGTTTTCCGTTTAACAAGGAAATACCACATAAACTTTCAAATAAAAATAATTTTTGTGTTCGTTGCTATGGCAACGTGAAATCATATCCCTTAAATGAAGGCAACTTCAGAACTCTTTAGAATACTCATATGAATAGATTATTGAACTCAAATTCAATGTTATGATAATTGGTAAAATTGCTCAAATAGACCTTTTAGGACATATGACTTTTTTTTTTAAAAAACTTGCAGGAAATAGCCTGTTGCTATGGGAACAATTGTGTTATAATTAACAAAAGCCCTTTTTAGTCCTTGGATACGGGTATCCAACACTAAGCAATCGGAATATTTCTTAATCTTGAATAAAGTTCAAACTTTCCTCTAACTTGTATATCAAAATAGTTGTGTGAATCGGTCCAATTTTTTAGGGAAAGAGGCTGCAAAATCACCCCAAAAATGCTTAATTTTGGGTTGTATCAACAAATTTCCATGGCAACTATTAAAATTTTTATTCTTTTTTCTTTTTTTTTGATAGAGGCTTACTTGATCTCCATTCTTATCACATATAAACTCTCAGGGACTTAGAATAACTGATTTAAGAAAATAATAAAAATGGTTGCCATGGTAACAAAAAGGCCCAATGATTTTTTTGTGGTTCTTGAAAGAGCGCTTTTTGTAAGATATGTTCCAATAATCATCATCGGTTTATCATGCTGCAAAAATTTAAAAAACAACTCCAAAGTAACAAAAGCAGCCAAGTTATGAGCTATAGTTACCGTTGTCATGGAAACCAATGTGCACAACAACAAAATTAATTTGAATCTTAGTTGCTCCTTTTATATAATAAATTCCATCTACATATCAAAAGTCAGTCATAAGTGAAGGAAAACGGGAAATTTTAAACAACATTTTGAAATCAATTTATCAAAATTAGCCATATTTGTTGTCATGGTAACCAACCTTTTTGACACTAATTGACACAACAAAATATCTAGTTCAAAATTTTCGGTCCTAGATTATCTAATACATACAAAATCAACCATCATCTTCATGTAAATACCAAATTATATAGCTTCAAAAAAGCTTAATATTGCAAAATTCCGTGCTTTGAAGGTCGTTGCCATGGTAACCAGATGATCTAAAAACATTTTTTTGGTCAATTTCTTCTCCTTTCATTATTCCCTTCTTGTGTATGAAATTTCATCAAAATCGGAGACCATGTGTGCCAAAAAAGTTTAAGTCGTTACAGAGAATGGGTATTAATACTCTATAGACACGTACAAATATTGAAGTAAACTTTATTTCTGACGTTAGTGTTATTGATGTTTTTTACATGTAGATATCTTGATAATTCTTTTATTGGCGTCTTCCATAGCTTAAACCACTTACATACGTCCGTCACAATATTTAGAAACGTATGAAATGACTTGAATCACTATGTTTTCTTACAATTAAAACACTTCAAAGAGAACAGTTAATTCCACATGCAAATTTTATCATCTTTTGCACATTGTAACGTCTTACGATTAAGACACGAACATACAATTGATAAAGTCCCCAAAATGACACTTCGTTTCCCGGATGGCGTTAAAATCCGGCTACATCCGATCATTTTAACTGAGCAAAAGTAATTTCCTTCACGCAAGGGGGGCACTAAATAGATCTAGAGAGAGAAAACCCATTTCTTTTCTCTCGTGAAAAAAGTCAATGCCTTTGCTATATCCCTACAGCATTTTTATTCTTTAACAACATTAACTGTCTTACACGATATCCGAGGATTTATAATTCAGCGAAAACATCTCGATATATAGAGTGTCACGGGAAAAGGGGTAATCTGGTATAGTGCGTTGATGTCGACTCTGGTCAGACTGCGCAAATATCACAAACTGATAGTTGGATAAATTGGATAAAATAATTAAACGTTTCAAAAAATACTCCCATTTAACCTTTACTGTGTTTAAATAGTATAATCGTCTTGTCGAGCCTAATCGTTTTGGTTACAGTAAATAGTATTGTGAAATTGACAATCATTCGGATCATTCTAAATCACTCATTCAGCGCTCTATCAGTAACATTCAAACACCCACTCCAATCACACAAAACACCTCAAATTATGCAAAAACGCTCCAAATGTTTTCCAAATGATGACCATTTGACAATGGTATTGTTACTTCGTTTGCCTCACAAAAATGTGGCCCAGTGTTCGATCCCCGACGGCGACGAAAGTCCTTTCAAACATTTGTTTCTCTGTGCAGGGTGGTTAAACGTAAATCACTGTGGGATGAGTAGTTGGGGC
>OX411555.1:27628379-27738104 GCA_948146395.1 Fragum whitleyi | reverse complement strand
TTTCAAATGTAATGACAAAAATACAGACATTGTTTTTCCGTTTAAACAAGGAAAATACCACATAAAACTTTCAAATAAAAAAATAATTTTTGTGTTCGTTGCTATGGCAACGTGAAAATCATATCCCTTAAATGAAGGCAACTTCAGAACTCTTTAGAATACTCATATTGAATAGATTATTGAAACTCAAAATTCAATGTTATGATAATTGGTAAAAATTGCTCAAATAGACCTTTTAGGGACATATGACTTTTTTTTTTTTAAAAAACTTGCAGGAAATAGCCTGTTTGCTATGGGAAACAATTGTGTTATAATTAACAAAAAGCCCCTTTTTTAGTCCTTGGGATACGGGTATCCAACACTAAGCAATCGGAATATTTTCTTAATCTTGAAATAAAGTTCAAACTTTCCTCTAACTTGTATATCAAAAATAGTTGTGTGAATCGGTCCAATTTTTTTTTAGGGAAAGAGGCTGCAAAATCACCCCAAAAAATGCTTAATTTTGGGGTTGTATCAACAAATTTTCCATGGCAAACTATTAAAATTTTTTATTCTTTTTTTCTTTTTTTTTTGATAGAGGCTTACTTGATCTCCATTCTTATCACATATAAAACTCTCAGGGACTTAGAATAAACTGATTTAAGAAAAATAATAAAAAATGGTTTGCCATGGTAACAAAAAAGGCCCAATGATTTTTTTTGTGGTTCTTGAAAGAGCGCTTTTTTGTAAGATATGTTCCCAATAATCATCATCGGTTTTATCATGCTGCAAAAAATTTAAAAAAAACAAACTCCAAAGTAACAAAAAGCAGCCAAGTTATGAGCTATAGTTTACCGTTTGTCATGGAAAAACCAATGTGCACAACAACAAAAATTAATTTGAATCTTAGTTGCTCCTTTTTATATAATAAATTCCATCTACATATCAAAAGTCAGTCATAAGTGAAGGAAAAACGGGAAAATTTTAAAACAACATTTTGAAATCAATTTTATCAAAAATTAGCCATATTTGTTTGTCATGGTAAACCAACCTTTTTGGACACTAAATTGACACAAACAAAAATATCTAGTTCAAAATTTTTCGGTCCTAGATTATCTAATACATACAAAATCAACCATCATCTTCATGTAAATACCAAATTATATAGCTTCAAAAAAAGCTTAATATTGCAAAATTTCCGTGCTTTGAAGGTCGTTTGCCATGGTAAACCAGATGATCTAAAAACATTTTTTTTGGTCAATTTTCTTCTCCTTCATTATTCCCTTCTTGTGTATGAAATTTTCATCAAAATCGGGAGACCATGTGTGCCAAAAAAAAGTTTAAGTCGTTTACAGAGAATGGGTATTAATACTCTATAGACACGTACAAATATTGAAGTAAACTTTAATTTTCTGACGTTTAGTGTTATTGATGTTTTTTTACATGTAGATATCTTGATAATTCTTTTATTGGCGTCTTCCATAGCTTAAACCACTTACATACGTCCCGTCCACAATATTTAGAAAACGTAATGAAAATGACTTGGAATCACTATGTTTTCTTACAATTAAAAACACTTCAAAGAGAAACAGTTTAATTCCACATGCAAAATTTTTATCATCTTTTGCACATTGTAAAACGTCTTACGATTAAGACACGAACATACAATTGATAAAGTCCCCCAAAATGACACTTCGTTTCCCGGATGGCGTTAAAATCCGGCTACATCCGATCATTTTTAACTGAGCAAAAAGTAAATTTCCTTCACGCAAGGGGGGCACTAAAATAGATCTAGAGAGAGAAAAACCCATTTCTTTTCTCTCGTGAAAAAAAAGTCAATGGCCTTTGCTATATCCCTACAGCATTTTTTATTCTTTAAACAACATTAACTGTCTTACACGATATCCGAGGATTTTATAATTCAGCGAAAAACATCTCGATATATAGAGTGTCACGGGAAAAGGGGTAATCTGGTATAGTGCGTTTGATGTCGACTCTGGTCAGACTGCGCAAATATCACAAAACTGATAGTTGGATAAAATTGGATAAAAATAATTTAAACGTTTCAAAAAAATACTCCCATTTAACCTTTACTGTGTTTAAATAGTATAATCGTCTTGTCGAGGCCTAATCGTTTTTTGGTTTACAGTAAATAGTATTGTGAAATTGGACAATCATTCGGAATCATTCTAAATCACTCATTCAGCGCTCTATCAGTAACATTCAAACACCCACTCCAATCACACAAAAACACCTCAAATTATGCAAAAAACGCTCCAAATGTTTTTCCAAATGATTGACCATTTTGACAATGGTATTGTTACTTCGTTTTGCCTCACAAAAAATGTGGCCCAGTGTTTCGATCCCGACGGCGACGAAAGTCCTTTCAAAACATTTTGTTTCTCTGTGCAGGGTGGGTTAAAACGTAAAATCACTGTGGGATGAGTAGTTTGGGGCTAGGAAAAAAGATGAGAGTGAGTGATCAAGTTTTGGTTTTGATCCGAGTGGAGTGTCTATTTGACAATATTCGGTAACTTTTCATCCCCGATGCCATCGAGTGAAAATCTCAACATGTCTTCTGTATAGGAAAAACAGTTAAACAACCATCGTGAAATTGACAAGATGAATGATATTGGAATGATTAAGGATTAAATTTAATGGTGTGTGGAGCGAGTTTAAGAGTGAATTTAATGGTGGGGGGGTTAATCCAATATCGCTAATTTTGTTCAGGTTGAAACAATATTAGCGACGTGTAAATCCCCCTTTAATAAAAAATATGCATACAAGTTTTTGCACATAGCTTTTATATTTCTTCAAAAAAACCTATGAGACGCTTACAATTTTGAATTATGTCAAAAGAAATCACGATTTTTCTTCATCAAAAATTTATTTCGAATGACGTTATTGATTCTTTATTTTTTCAATGGTTTGAGTGAGTGTTTTTGAATGAATGAATGAAGCGCTGAGTTAGCGATTTAATTGTTTTAATTGAGTTTGAATATCAATTTCACGATGTAAACTAAACTGTTATATCATTAGCAAACTTTTCCTATCTCACTCGCTATATTTTATTCCAAAATTCAATTACATTACTTTTCTTGAAAAATCGCGTTCTGATTGGTTATAAGAATGATGCGCAAGTGGTTAAGAAGCGGTAGGTAATACGGACGAAATCTGATTTTAATTAGATTTGTTTCACTGAACAATAAAATTTTCCTCTCGATCACTAAATAAAATGAATAAATGACGAAACTTTTACAGAAAATTTGTCATAAAAATTTTTCACAATTCGCCTTATTTTTAACATTAAAGAAAAAGGTCCTATTTGCAAGATCGATAGCCCTTTGCTTTGTGAATAAACAAAAAAAACAAATTTTGAAAATATAAACCCTTATTAATTGAATCATTGTAAAGCTAAATGGATCTTATAGTTAAGCAAAACGATAAACCCTCTTTATTAATATGATCTACGTCGCGGGAGTAAAATAACCCCGTTGAATATTTTTTGATATTAAACGGGTACAGTAGTGGAATAACTATGCAAATGAGCCCAGAGCGAAACAGCAAACGCTGTTTTTTATAACCGCGAAAAATGGACGTCATAATTATTAATATATATATATTATATATATATATATATATATATATATATATATATTATATATATTATATATATTATATATATATATTAATATATATATATATATATAATATTGTGAAGTCAGTTTTAAACGGCGTTAGAAGTTCCGCGGCAAATAGAAATATTTAATTTCAATAATTTTGACGATTTTTCCCCAAAATTGTGGTCATAATATAAATAGAATATCAAATTAGAAATTATTTAACTCGTCATCTCAAACAGATACAAACTCGGCGCAGCCTCGTTTTTATCTGTTTATAGATGACTCGTTTACTAAATTCTGTATTCAATGACCTCTTATTCAATATCCTCTATATCTATTACAAAAATTAAAGATATACATGTATGATACAAACCCGATTTTGTGGGAAGCAACGAACTTTTATTGCGGAAAAAATACGCAAATTTATTTCAAGTCTTACATGAGCAATAAAATACTTTTTTCTGGAATGAGACGTGATAAAAGAAGGTTAGCAATTTAAACAATGGAAAGGCCTCGTGTACGAATCAAGAGATAAACGGACGCTTCATTTTTAACAACAGAAAACGAGGGCTATGTGAACTAGAATAAGACTGCCGAGCGTAAATGATTAAAACAAATTTGGCACTCGTGCTGTAAGGAGTCTTTGAGTGAAGTAAAGGCATTAAAATAAACTTAATGTTAATAAACTTAATGTTAACTTTTTAATTTGACTCTCTAGGGATATTTTAAGGCGCATTTAGTAATAAAATGTATATAAAACACTGTATGATAAAAATAAATGGTAAACTCAATTTGATCGACCCAGTAAGAAACGAAATTCGTTTGAAATTTGATAGCACAAATAAAAAAAAATGTCTTTGAAAAAAGTAAAATGAAAAGTGATGCTCACAGAAGCAACAACCTGCCAGCGGAGACAATGTTGAATTTACTCCTTATAAATTCTACCAGAAGAAGCGAATTACAGAAATGTACGTGATTGACAATGCCTTACTTAGTCAGTGTTTCAGCGATTGTTCTAGAATAATGTGCAAAATAGGCCTCTACCGTGATAAGACTTATCTGTCATCCTCATTATTTGCAAAACGAGTCTTGCCTCAGAATATTGACTAAATCCAGAAGCCAGCCCTTTGAAAAAGAAGAAAAAATGGCATAAAGTGTTTTCGAATTGTACCCTGCTTTGCACGCAACAGTACGTACAGAGAGGGTCAGGATGAACAAAATTGGCGATATTTATTACCCTACTTAAATAAGATATACATGTACATGCAAATTCTATAAAAAGTCTCCTATCAGAACCCACCAGACGCTTACGATTTGAATTATGTCGGTGAAATCGCGAGCGATTTTCCTAGCTTTATTTGATTTTAATAATGTTGTTGATTCTTTCTTTTTCAGTTGGCTTTGAGCGTTTTTGAATGGTTTAAGCGAGTGCTTGAAATGAATGAATGAAACGCTGAACCTGTGATTTGGAATGGTCTTGTTCGAGATGAATCTCAATTTCACGAAAATGTTAACTGTATCGCGGCGTCTTGACTCCTGGTATATCCAGCCAAAGCACTACCATTATATTCTTTCTCAGCTGCTCATTTCAAAGGCGTAGCCAGGATCTTGAATTTTTTTTACGCATTTCGAAGGCGACCCCAAAGGAACATATAGGATAAAGGCGATATGTGGACTGTGACTAAAGACTAATGCCCTCAACCCGCTCCCCGTTTATATGATTTGAGCGTTGGTGAATAAGCAAACATCGTAACTACAGCTTGAATAAGCTGTAGTTCCGATGTTATGATCATTCATCAACGAGATTTTTTGAAAGATGATTTATTTGTATTACGCAATTGCTTAATGTGCGTAATGGGAGCTACGTCCTTGCATTTCCCCATGGTTAACCTTCACCCAACCATTGATTGGAGATAAATCTCGTAAACAAATCTCCACTGTTTGGAGTCGAACCGGGACCCTCACGAATAAATGTAGGGGACCGACGTGTTAGCAACTGAACAATGACACAGGTCCCTGCTATTCATTCGAAAATTGCAGTTATACGTAGGGCTCTCAAAATTTAAAGACCAGGGCCCCGTTTTACTAAACTGCTTACGAAAAACTTAAACGTTGGTCAACATCACAAATCGTACCTAGAACTTTTATTCATTAACAGATTCCGCCTTGCAATAACTCCCTAGAATCGTCTTTAGAATACGATTCCAGTGAGATGATACACGACAGAATTCCACAGAAGAGTAGTCGTGTAGTCCGAAACCATTCTAGGCACTTGCTCAATCTTTATGAAATAAATATATTTCGTAGAGAGTACTTTTACGATGATTTAACCAAACAATCAGCGTAGCTCTCCATGTAATTTTCGGAGGAAAATGATCTTTTCTTTAATTTCTATCTTTTCTTGCAAAATTCCAAGAAAAGGACGATAAGAAGCTGAATGATGACCTTTAAATTTAGTGAGTTATTATACACGATTTATTGAGTACAAAGTATCGTAAAATATTTGATAAGTAACATTTACAAGACGAAAATGCAGGAAAAACTTTCTCGAAAAAATACCCTTTTATTCACCAAAATATAGTTTTTATTTTAAAACAACAAAAACATGCATCTACAATAAATATAGTTGAAATAATGTGATAGAAAATTAGTTTAAAATTAAAAGAGTTAGAAAAGGTAAAATAAAGAAGGTGTATCCAGGCATTTTTTGGCCACTTTGCTTTCCATGAAACCACCAACCCTCCAAATTTAGGCTCTCGCCTATTTTTGGATTCTGTAAATAAATACCCATAAGATAGTAGTTTAATAATATTTGCTGTTATTCAATACATGTACCTCATTGATATCTTTGTAACTGCTATCTAAGTTTCAATTACTGATAATCCAGGCACGTAGGAAGCAATTTATGAGGTGGGTGGGTTATGTAAAGACTTGTTCCTTGTAGTTCTTTCATTACAAGACAAAATAATCCATTTCTACATCTGAAAGAAGGTGGGTTCTTCTTCAATACCTTTACAAAGAAAGAAAGAAATATATACATAATCAGTTAAATCTTCATGCATATCAGTCATATGATGATGCATTTCAGGCAACAATCTGTAAGTGTCCATGACATACTAAGTATTTAAGTATCTGTGGCATTGTAACCAACCAAGTTTAATTCCAATGACCCAAGTAGGTACAAGTACTTGTAACGTTGGAAAGGAAAATTTGCACGTGAATCTATAATACGTAATTTTAAAGAGGATGTATGATTTTATAACCAAATGGTTTTAACCTCAAAAGAATATAATGTTCATTTCATTGCAATTTTATTTCTAATCAAAATGACAATTATATTAGAATATCAAAACGCACGAACTTTTTTAAAAAATAACTAAAGGGATAAACTTTTATGAAAGGGAGTTAATATGTTTTCGTAACTTTTGCTTATTCGAGTTAAGGTTTCCAATGATGTCTGATGACCTTAAGCTTTTGATTTGTCCGTGAAGGCACATATTCAGAAAAGTACGTTACCATTTTAGGGGGGGGGGGTAGAAATTATTTCTTATTTTCAGTATGGTTTACCTCCCTTTAAATGATTTAAATCACGCTTCTCTTAATTATTCAATTTCATTCCAAAAATATTCCAAAATCAATTGTCAATTTCGCGATGTTCCTAACTAACGTTATAAGAAGTAATAGTGTTATGGTTTAGTCCGATTCTTTCCCATTACGTTATATAAGTGTATTTGAATATCCATGGATTGCGGTCAGGAAATCCCCGCCCTCCTTACCCCTTCCCGAACTCACATACCCTGATTTTTTGTCTTAATTGTGTTAATCGGCAACCAGATTGGTGTTGTAGAAACTAATTTTGCTTGTCTAGTGACGATATTTTACGACAGTTATTTATTAATTCGAACCCCACCCTACCCCCACCCCTGTACACGAGAAAAAATACCTTGGTGTGTGCGAAAAGGAAATGTCCGTATTTGTCTCAACTGACGTGCTATTTAAGCCCCGTACGTGACAAGATTTATTTGTCATCCCTATTACAAAACCAGTCTCAATTATTGATTGAATTGCAAGCGACGGCAAGACACACTTAGAACTAATTTTTGTTCATCTTACTTTTTCATTCAGATACTAAATTTTAAGCAAAGGAAGATATTTCCATCCTCTTTACTATGATTTACTATGATTGACAACTAGTTCGTTTTCTTTTCTTTTAGCTCCACTGGCTGGCGAGCTAAAATCATGGCGGGGATGTCAAGCGTGCGTCCGTCCGTGCTAATGTGCGTATGTGCATAAACTTTTCTTCAAACATCTTTTCCTCCTAAACTGATGGGCGGATTTTAAAGAAACTTGGCAGAAATGTATCTCATGTGACCCTCTTCTAAAGTTGTTCAAGAATTATGGATTTACCCCTAAATATTGGTGTGGCTTATTTTTGTTTTAAAATCTTAAACATCTTCTCCTCCCAAACCATCGGCCCAATTTAGTGAAACTTGACATTATGATCCTTGGGTGATCCTCTTCTAAAATTGTTCAAGAAATGGTTTGACCCCCCGCATATGGGCGTGTCAAGGCGGGACTTGTTTTCACCATAAAATCTTTAAAATCTTCTGCTCTCAAACTATTGGACCGAATGCATGAAACTGGGCATAATTGATCTATGGGTGACCTTCTTAAAAATATCCAAGAAATTTGAGTTGACCTCAGAATACGGACGTGGCAGGCAGAGTTCTGATCGTCCCATATTTGGGTGTGGCCTATCATTTCCCATTCCATAAAGTATTGTTTTATCATTAAAGATCAAACAAGACATATCTTCTTCATATAAACAAACGCCAAAAAACCTCAAAGACTGCTAATCGTTTGAGGACAAAACATATCGTTTTATTGTTTACTTTACTCACACACCACATTTAATGGAAGTATGACGAACAGAGGTCATTATATGAGCGTCCAAAGACACGCACTATGTGCTAAGCTGCGCAAACCACAAGTTTGTAACGTGCGTCGTTGAAATCGAGATATTCAAAACACAAACCGTATGTTTTGTACTTTATTCAAATAAATCATCCCTAATTTCGATTTGCTATAAAGTATTGCTAAATGTGTCTTTATAACAATGTAATTCTTTTTTTATTCTGTTCCAGTCATTTCCTTATTGAACAAAAGGCATTCACTGATAATATAGACTAAGATAAACCTGCACGGACGAGCTATCTGAACCTAGCCTTTATCACCCGTTTTCTTCTTAATCATATTGGGTTGCTATGACACAAAATTCAATTCAGCAGAATAAAGGTAAATGTACTTGTCTCAAATGGCTTTCTATATTTGTAGATACGTAACGAGATTAATTTGTCATCCCCATTACAAAACAAGTATCGGTATTCAATATTGATCATCATTTCATGAGACACGCTCTGGAACTTATTTCTCAAATTTTGACCATAAGCAAGTACAGTAAACAGTATCTTGTAATTGTTTAGGTGGCTGATTTCTGATTTTTTTCGGCATGGAATCGAATAAGAGTAAGGAGCGAGTATTGTGAAATCAAGGGTTGGTTATATAATGAACTACAAAAGAAACGCCCCACCAGAGCATTTCTTCATTTTACAGAAATATTTTGTTATTTAGCCGTTATCCCACCTATTGCTAAGGCCTTAGGTCGATAACTAATATCCATCACAAAAAGCATGGTAGCAAGAATTCTAAAAATTCATTTTTTTTGTCTAAATTGGAAAGGAATCTTGAAGGCTTTCTCACGATTATTGACACCGAAATCCGATACAGTTTAAAAAGGAACATTTGATCATTGCAAAAATCCATTAGCACGTTCTTCCCACCTACAGCAGAGAGTACCAACCCTATGCACAACCAATCTCAACAGCCAAGCACGAATTCGAGCTATAATTTCTTTAACTTCCAGTCAAGTTGAATTTTTGTCACCATCGAGCATCAAATGTTTCCTCATTTCACCATTTTCTATGGTCCTAAATAATGCCACCGTTCCTTTGTGGTTCAGTATATAATATCGCTAATTTCGTATATCTGGTCGTTTTCAGACAAAGATCAGTTTTGACTTCGGCTTAGATCTTTGTGAACAAAAAAATAAATAAAATAAAATAAAATCCTTCGATATTAGGCAATAACTGTATGAAGTTTAATGATTGTTAGTCATTTCGTTCTCGACTTTGAGTCTGGAAACAAATTTAGAATAAGATTTTATTGTGACCTTAAGTAGTTTTTGAAATTCGTGAAACAAAAAGCATTGTGTCAATTCCTTGGGTTATGGGTACATATAGTATAGTTTCATGATTCCAGTTCAATTGGTAATTCAGTAAGGGTCCAGAAACCGAAAGGGTTATGGACGGGTGGATGAACTAATGAACGAGCGAACAGATAGACAGATTGTCAAACATGGTGAAGCAAATATACAGTTAACAACATGGTGAAATTGACATTAATCTCGATTAAAATCATCCAAAATAGCGAGCTCGTCGTTCAATCTATTCATTCATTCCAAACACTCACTCGAACCATTCAAAAACGCTCGAAGCCAACTGAAAAAGATAGCACCAACAACAGCATTCCACATAAATAATACTAGAAAAAAATCTCGATTTCACTGATATAATTCAAATTGTAAGCGTCTAATAGGTTCTTGAAGAAGTAGGGAGCTATCAATAGATATTGTATGCATATTTTATCAAGGGGGAAGAAATTAATATCCCTAATTTTGTTCATCCTTCACAAAATTTGCGATATTGGATTAGCTCCGATTAAATTCTCCCAGAACTCGCTACAAACACTCATTCAATTTCATTCTTAAATAATTCCAAAATCATTCATCTTGTCAATTTCACAATGTTGTTAACTGTAATTCCTTGATGGATGTATAAAAGCCATCTTGAACTACTCATGTCAAAAACTGGACATACAAAATGACTCTCAGCAGAGAGAATCAAGACAGTTTCAATGTTGCTATCTGTCTATCTGTAACAGACATAACACGAAACGTTTTCTAATTTTCAGAAAGACTTGTTCTTTTTCAAAGAAATGTTTGTTTTAATTATATAATGACCTACTTAGGCTCGTTGCTGAAACAGATTTTGAACTTGCTTATGCCGTAACGGAATCTCTTGTCAATAAACGGGCCACAACTATCGATTTTCAGCAGGGAGTATTCACTGAGCTTTTGTGTCGTTATCTGTCAATCTGTAACCGACAAAACACGATAAGCTGTCTTTGTCTGCGAAAGCCGAAACCCAGATTTGTGCCTTTACAGCACAGACCGTGAATAAGCTAGATATATATTCAGCTATGTATGTCTTGCCCTAAGTTTGATATAACAAAAAAAATCTTCTCGAAACGTATGAGAAATTATAAACCCATATGCACGTATTGATACATGTAAAGCAGGTATTGGCTGACTCTTTTACAAAGGTTTTTGCCCCATGAATGCAGGGGTTGTTTATTGCTGAGTGAGAGACAATAACAATTGAATATAGACATAATGCAGTAACGGAATCTCTTGTCAATAAACTGGCCACAATTATCGATTCTCAGCGGTGCATATTCAGACAGATTTTATGTTGTTATCTGTCAATCTGTAACTGACAAAACACGATAGACTATCTCCCAAGCAGACTTGTTTTACTCGAGTGCAGACTGTGTTTAATTGATTCTCAGCAATATTCAGACTGTTTTTTCATGTTGTTATCTGCCAACCTTCAACGATTTGATTGAAAAAAAATTATTAAGTTAAACCACGTTGATATAAACTACCAACCATCAAAAAGGTCGAGAATATCTAAAGGGGGACAATCCATTATATCATCAAAATATACGTAAAATCTTGCTTCCCCTGAGCTGAAGAAAGTCTTGATGACGGATAAACATTTAATTAAAGATATAGCTAGATTCCCCGAAAAGTCACAACACTGAACTCATTTGCAAATTACCAATCGCCCACTGCAACACTGTAGTAAGTGCCTAAATGCGTTTTGTGTTGTGATCTCGATTAAATCATTCGTCCACAATTTCATTCATTGCATTCCAAACTAAATGCTTCGAAACCATTTAAACCGGTTCCAACTGAACGATGATACCACTGGCTGGCGTTGATTTAGAAGCATGTGCCGTAAAAGACAGACATATTTATTCAATGGCGTAGCTCCCATTGGCAAATTTACGCAAGTGCGTAAAATAATTAATCCTCTGTTGAATAATACCGTTGATGGATGATCAAAGCATCGAGACTACAGCTTATTCAAGCTATAACTACGATGTTTTGATTATTCACCAAAACTAAAATATGAAAAGGGAGCGGGCGGAGGACATTCATCTTTTGTCACGGTTCTCATATCGTCTTTATCCTATATATTCTTTAGTTGTCGCCTTCTGAGTGCGTAAAGATTTCAAAGTCCTTGATACGCCAAAGTTATTCATAGAAAATTACGTCAATGTAAAACCATTTAGATAAACGTTTATATGAGATCTTATGTGATTTAATTCGTAATATGGGCCCGAGATTATAAAACTTTTTTTGTGCTCAAATGAGACTTTTCTCAAATTTAGAATTCTAATAAATGCATGAACGTAAAATATATTATTAATGAGTTGTTATTTATAACAACTTATAAATATTATCTTCTATGTTAAAACATTTATTTATGTGTTACAACAGAATTACGACTTAAATCTCTAGTTGAAATTTGAGAATTTTTTGAGTTGAGAACGAGAAAAGCTTTCTAACCTCGGGCTAAGGAATCATGAAAACATTGTACATCTTTTACAGTAAGTTACATCGTAAAATTGATATTACCTCTTTCAAAACCATTCTCAATCGCTCACTCAGCGCTCCATTCATTCATTCCAAGCACTCATTCACACAAGTCAAAAACGCTCAAACTTATTTAAAAATATAGAATCTACAACGTCATCCAAAATAGATTTGGATAGAGAAAATTGGCGATTTTCTTGACAAAGTTCAAATTGTAAGCGTCTAATAGGTTTTTGAAGAAATAGCAAGCTATCTATAGAACTTGTATGCATATTTTATTATTTATTCTGAACAAAATTTGCGATATTGGATTACCTCCCATTAAATTCACTCAAAACCCGCTCCGCGCACACATACAATTTCATTCCGAAATCATTCCAAAATCATTCACCTTGTCAATTTCACGATGTTGTTAACTGTACGCACATTTCTATTTTTCAGATCAACCTAATGCTCCGGATGTTGAGTCGTTTATAGAATGTACAACCACGTGCAAAACAGATGTAATTTACCTTGCTATGCATCTGATTATACCCATCTAATTACACTGAATCGTGTAATTCAGAAATCAATAGGCTTTGGTCACTAAGAAATCACAATTAAATTGTTATTAGACGACAATATCGGCCAAATGGCATTTTTAGTTGAACAAGGGAAGCTAATAGGTCTTTACTACTTCATTTGAAATTTAAGTTTTCTCCCGTTATTTCCAATAGTACACGCTCTCACAACTTCATATTTTCAAGAAACTCTTCTGTTATAAGCGATCGCCGTAATAAACATCATTATAAGAAATCAGTGACATCGATCAAATTATTCCACGATTTTTTATTTGGTGTGGATTTTCAAGCGTGTGATAAATACGTGAAGACTCACAAATTGGAAAGTACGTAGATTGTTTTAAAGGGAGAAAATAAATGTCGCTAATTTCGTCCAAGTTGACGTTGTTGATTCTATATTTTTTCAATGGGAATAAGCGTTTTTTGAATGGTTTGAGTGATTGTTTGGAATGAATGAATGTAGCGCTGAATGAGCGATAAAGAATGGTTTGAACTGAAATAAATGTCGATTTCAGGATGCAACTAACTGTAAGAATCTTCTGGGTTCCCCGCTATATCTAAGCGCCGAAGAACACATGGACAGTTAGTTGCATCGTGAAATTGACATTCACCTCAATCAAAACAGTCTTAAAACGCTCATTCAGCACTCCATTCATTCATTCCAAACACTCACTCAAACCACTCAAAAACGCTGAAATCTTTTGACAAATATATACTGAGCGCAAAAAGTTTAGTCGGTTCCTCTTCGATGGGATATATTTCAAAATGTGGTTCATCTTTCACAAAAAAGTCGACATTAATTATATTTCTGTCCATTTCCCTTCCAGAATCTCATATTTTTTTTTATGTTAGACTAAACTGGTTAGCCGTAACGACATGATTTTGAACAGAACGATAGAATGGAAAAGTCACACAATTTAAAAATGGGACGTTACTTCCAATTTGTTTCACACTTTTAAAATGTTTCTTGCGATCAACATCATTTTTTGGTATCTTGTCGCAATAAAAAAAAAGAAGTTGGTTAAAGTATAGGATCTTTCAGACGTCTCTATAGCATCACCTTTAGACCCAACTCACGAAAATGCAACAATTGCCTTATCAGAGACAATTTTGTTGAATAGTGTTAATCAGGAAGGAAAAAAAAGTTTCTCTGTTTCTTTTTATTCTCAGAAATTGAGGTATTGCTCTTTTCTGTTTAATCGATCACTAACGTTCTATTGACGGAACGGGGACGTTAATTTTACACGTTTACTGGTAGGTTCTTTTCAATTGGCTTCCATCAATAAGAAATAAGACATAAATGGTCCTGAGTGATGCTTTAACTGATTGAAATCAATTGGGATGGTGAAAGCATTCCATTTTTTAACGTAACGTCATGACGTTCGGCTGCCCTCTTATAGTCGTTTAACAAGATCTGTAAATGGAAAGCGGGTCATACCATGTCAATATTTATTTACGATGAACAATATCGCAATAAAAACACAAGTCGCAGAATCTTAAGTCAATTTCATCACCTCCGAAATATGCACACCGTATTCGATGTATCCATGCGGTATCAGTTTGATTTACGTCATGCCAAAAGTTTGCTCCTTTTCGAAGGATCTGATACATTAAAGTGTTTAATTTTTACTCGGAATAAGAGTATTCCAATAAGACAAAAAAGGAAATTAAGTCATTTTGTTACACTCAGATATCGACCAATTACGTAAAATCGACATTTACGTCACTTCAGACGTATGTATGCGCGTTAAATTAAAGATTTATAACAAAAAGAAAGCCAATAGGATGTGAAATATATTTCAAATGGAAATTTTCGTTTAGGTATATTGGTTGACTTCTTTGTGCAGTTATAAAAAGTCCGACTAAACTTTTTGCGTTCAGTATAGAATCAACAAAGACATTCAAAATAAATTTGTTTAGAGAAAAATCGCGTTTTCACTGAAGTAATTCAAATTTAAGCATCTAATCGGTTCTTGAAGAAATAGGAAGTTATAGATAGAATTTGTATGCAAATATTATAAAAAGGGGGGAAAATCAATATCGCTAATTTTGTTCAACCTGAACAAAATTTGCGATATTGGATTACCTACCATTAAATTCAGTCATAACTAATTCCATCCACTCATTCAATTTCATTCCAAAATCATTCAGCATGTCAATTTCACGATGTTGTTAACTGATATTTTTTGAAAAACTATCCCTGATTGACACGACTAATTCCATTTTAGAAAATAACTCAATTTCTTTCAATCGTTCTTTGTTTCTTTTTTTAGTTTATTTCTTTGTCTCTTTATTGCTTTCTTTCTTATTTAATGTTGGTCTTTTAAAGTCAACAATGTAATATATTCAATGAAACAGCAAAAAGTTTTTCGTTAATTTTACTTATCGAGGAACTGGAATCAAATTAAACGTAAGAAAGGGTTCTCTGATTTAAAATTCTAAAAACTGTAATTTTCACAGTCATTAAAGTCAATAAAATATCTAGAATGGAGAGTTTCTGACTTAATTTACGGTTTCTCAATGACGTCTCAGCTTTAATAACCAAGGCTCTTAAATTGTCGAAATTTTAAGAAAATCACTCTTTTACGAGTCTGCGGGCAAAATGTGCGATATTTGAGCTTTATTCTGCTCCCAAATAAATATTTACAAAATATGTTTGTACATGTCTTACTTGATATACACTTTGTTTCTAATGCAAAGACTCCATAGAGCCTCTGATACGGTCAATAACATTGTACAGTTAACAACATCGTAAAATTGACATTCATTTCAATCAAAACCATTATAACTCGTTCACTCAGCGTTCTATTTATTTATTACAAACACTCTCTCAATCCATTAAAAAACGCCCCAAACCCACTGAAAAAATAGAATCTACAACGTCATTCAAAATAAATGAAGCTAGAATAAAAAAAACGCCATTTAACATCACATCATTAAAATCGTAAGCTTCTGATAGGTTCTTGAAAACTAGATGACGCTACATACTAAATATGAAAGCTGTCTGCCTTCTGGTTTCAGGGAAGACAATTTTTGAAGATTTTCCTATTTTCACCCATTGTGCTCAGATAAGCTAAAGGGATGTGTCTCGGTGTACCCCTAATATGACCCCATGGTCTTGATATGTCCAAACTTGGTAGAGGGTCACTAGATGATACTACATACCAAATATGAAGCTCTCTGCAATCTGGTTTCAGACAAGACGATTTTTGAAGATTTTTCTTTTTACCCTTCGTGCTCAGAAGAGCTAAAAGGAATGCGCCCAGGCAAAGCCCAGATATGACCCCTTGGTCTTGATATGAACAAACTTGTTAGAGGTTTACTAGATGATGCTTCATACCAAATATGAAAGCTGTCAGCCAGCTGGGTTCAGAGAAGGCGATTTTTAAAGATTTTTGCTCTTTGATACTGTGTAAAAAGGGATGCGCCCGGGCAAAGCCCAAATATGACCCCAGGGTCTTGATATGAACAAACTTGGAAGAGGTCTACTAGATGATGCTACATACCAAATATGAAAGCTGTCTGCCTTCTGGTTTCTGAGAAAAAGATTTTTGAAGATTTCCTATTTTCACCCTTTTTGTAAAGGGTAAAGGGTAAGTGAAGGGTTGATTTCATTTATTTGAACAACTTTGGTAGACCTTGACCCAAGGAACATCCCTGCCAAATTTCATCAAAATTGGCCCACTGGTTTAGGCTGAGAAGATGTTTAAAGAAATTGTGGACGATGGACGACGGACGTGCTCAGGTGAGCTAAAAAGGGAGCTAGTTATAGAACTTTCTTGCATAAACAAAATATGCAATATTTGATTACCTCCCTTTAATTTCACCCAAAAACTCACTCATCACACTAATTTAATTTTATTCGAAAATAATTCCAAAATCATTCACATTCTCGATTTCGCGATGCCCTTAACCGTACAATTAATAAGGTGAATGATTTTGGAATGAATTTGAGTGAGCGGTAGGAGCGAGATTTGAATGAAAATTAGACAGGTTATATGATATCGATTATTTCGCCTAGTACCAAAACTCAATTAAGGGTACTTTATTACACCACCACTCACATATAAAAATAATAAGAAAAACATTGCTCATCCCTCTCATTCTTTGACATTTCGGAATCATTCCACAAGCATTCACCCAGTCAATTACTCTACGTGGATGTTAGTAACTGTAATATTATGTAATTTCTTGAAGCTTCACGTCGTGACGTCTTCTGTTACAATGACGTATGCGTGTATACAGTTAGGAAAATTGGAAAATTGAAGAGGTAAATGATTTTGGAATGAATTTGAAATGAAACGGATGGAATGAGTAAGTGGGAAGATTAAGTTGTAATATACGGGAGGCAATACAGTATCGCTAAATTCGTCCCTTTTGAAGAAAATTATCGAAATTTAGTACTCGACTTAAAGGTAGTGGACCTGTAATAATTCCGCAACATTTTGGAAGTCATTATCTTCCATAATGTTAACCGAGGTTTCCTAATAAAAATCATTAGGAACTCTCGGTTAAATCTGTTAAAGATAATAACTGTCGAAACGCGTAACTATTACGGGTCCACTACCTTTCTTTTTAAAGTAGATTCTATGTGTCTTCGCGGACGCTTCGAAATCATTTAAAGATGACAAAAAGAAGAAATGATTTGCTCCATTTGAATGAAGCTTTGAAGCATTGTGAATCATTTTAGAGAGCATTTCTAATTTGGTTGTGTTTTTGAACAATTTGAGTGGGCGGAAGGAATGCTACATGTATTGGACAATGAACGATTGATTTAGAATGATTTTGAACTGATTTCACGATGCTTGGCGTTACTTCTCATACTGTTTCATATCATCGTATCGATTAAGATTACTAATTGCAATTTTGCCATATATTTTTGCACAGCGGAAATGAGAAATCATAGATTAATAATTAAATTAATTTTCAAATACCGACGATAAATTTTTATCTGTTGTCAAATTTACAAACTAAGTAAGTAAAGCAGCAAGGCAGAACATCTATTCAACCAGCATCCTAATGCACGGTGACTTTTCCTCTAGAAATAGAACAATCAGCTCAAGGTGTTAATTACCCTCGTTTCTCGTAATGAGAATTGCTAAAAACCTAACGATAAGTCCGTCTTACTAATCGTTTGCAGGCGTTAATTGTGTTTGGTAGATTATACTCATACATTGCTTTCTTCGTCTGTCAATAAAACAGCCATGTATACAGGATGATAAAACGTTTGCAAACGTTTGAAAAATGGTACCCCCACTTGACATGCGAACACATAGGCTAATTTATATAAGCGTTCTTTTTAAGGTTCTTTTAACGATTTAACTCACAATCCACAATAAGATATCGTTAAATCACAGCTATGAATATCATATGTACATACACGTATTTCTTCAAAATACACTAAAACTGTATCGACCGACTGCTACGGGAATACCACAAGGTAGTCGCGTAATGGAATAGTCAATTAATATACTTTTAGTTTATAATTATCTACTTTAGTTTGATTGTCTAATAATGCTCTCGATCACTCATTCCTGAAAAAGAAAGTTCATCTTCAATCAGATGTATGAATTATGTATACCATAGATTTCGCCGAATACCATGGTGACAAAACTCATTCCAATGACGATTATTAATATTACTACAGTAAGGATCTAATTACGATGATTTCGTAAGTAAAATACTAAAGATATTTCGTTTTCGGTTGAAAGACTGTTGATCATGGTCGACTTGTGACAGTGGTACCATTATAAAAGTGTCTGTCCGAGCAAGGTACACAAATAACAACGTTAAATTGGTACTCGCATGGTCCAAAGTCATTTAAATCACTTGTGTAGCATTCCTATCGTTCACTCAAAACTCTATAAAAAAGCCCCCAAATCATTTGAAATTGCCCCAGAATCGTTCGCAATGCTCCCAAATTCAATCAATCAATTCTATTAGCGGGCATTAGTTTGGAAGCTACACCAAGCCACATATTCGTTTTTCAATAACTAGCCTTTACATTGTACTAGCACTTTCTAGAATAATTTCAATTTCAAGAAACAAACACTTGCTTTGTTCTATCACACGTAATTCTTTATATGTTAACATACTGCTGGCATCCTAAAGTCTTGTTATGACGTACTGTGAAAGGTAAATGGCCTCGTAGACTCGTAACTTATGATCCATTTTGTCATAAAAAGGTTCAATGACATCCTTTGTTCTTTGTCTGTTTGGTAAGAAGAGGTTCGGAACACGTTACCAATTTGGAATCGTAGTGTGATATCATAAAAAATATCATTTTTGATGTTTTCATATGACAAAATAAATATTAAGAAACAATTGCATGTGGTTTTCACAGTGTGTGTGCATAGACTACAATCTTGTTTGGATCCCTCAATATAGGATACTTAAAAGAAATTGTAAAAGTTATTGTAGCTTTAATTACATGTACATATAAACCCCTCAGACATTTGTAGTCTCAAACGCTAACCTAGCTTGAGTAAGACTAAATGCTAATGTAAATGTACAGGCCGATCTCAAATTGCATGCATATCGCAATTCGAATAAAGCTTTTTTTCTTCAAGTTATCTCATGCTTTGTGTATCTCAATAAAATTTACACGGTTTATTGGAGGTTAGTGGAAATACACTTGGCCAATGTTCTTACTACACCGTTTTTAGATCTGGACTATTCTCACATACATCACCCGATTTCATTGAAACTTTTACTAAGGCCCTCCCACATAAATGACTTTTGGTTATTGCTAATTGTAACGTGTCAACGTGTTTTCGTTGCTTGTTTACACAGAGAAGCTTGAAAACAGCAATGGCTCACGTGCATGCTGAGTTGTTTTTCAATAGTAAAGTTAAATAACCAATGTGTAGCCTGTCGATTAAGAGTCCGAAAAAACAAACAAAAATTGTTCAGATATCAATAGAAGACAGAGAAAAGACATTCGATCGGGTATGAGGTTGCTCCACTTGCTTATGGGTCGCCAGTCGAAAAGGTTCTGTTAAGGTAATAAGGTTATATTTAGCAACGTTACACAGAGTGGATATCGACGAAACTTCTGCTCACGTTCACAAGGCGATAGTTTTCTCAAAGCCATTACAGTTCCGAGATCTTGACTCTCTTGAAATCCAGTACAGACAACTGACGTACAGCCATCGCTAGAGCGTTAGCCTGCGAATCACGGTGTCAGCAGCTTGACTCGACTAAGTGCTCCATACCTTAAGGCGATTAAAGTGTTCATTTGCCTCTCGCTAATAGGCAAACGGTGTTGTAGGTTGATCAAGACGCTGAAGGATAGGATAGTGTTTTGTTGTTGTACTAGGATAAAGAATGCTAGGAACTCATGATTAGGTGCTCAACACGCCTGCAATATGGCTGTATACAGTAAATATACCGCTTAACATTTTAAAAGCAATAGATTGAAAAGCGCTCTGGTAAATGAGGGTGGGTGGGGTAACTGAAATATTCAAAGGGGATCGTCGTGAAAAACTTTTGATTATCAGGAAAAGGGTCAAATTTGACCAATTAGTGGCTGCTTCATAACTTTACACCCTATCGGACACATTGTTGTCAAAATATAAATTGAATACACGGAGTTCGAACATGTCACTGTTGGTTTGTTATTTTTTCTTTCGACCCCTGACTAATTAAAGTGCTCATAAATGCGAGGAATCTGTGAGCTTTTGAAAATTCAGTAAACGTCATCTTATAAAAGTGGTTATCCTATATATTTCATACAATTTTAACACTCTGGTCCTATTTCTAAAGAAGTAATATAGAAATTTTCGATCGGTGAAGTTAGAACATTGGGGTAGTGTAGTTCAATTCAAAACCCCAAAATCGCTCCCCTCTACAGTAAATTACATTGTGAAAATGACAAGGTGAATGATATTAGAATGATTTCAGGCTGAAATTGAACGAGAGAGAGGAGCAAGGTTTGAATGAAAATAAAGAAAGGAAATATTATCGATTATGATTGAGGACATGTTATCTAATTTGACGAAATTATTGTTATGTTTACACCCCTTAAAAACGTTCCAAACCTTTTTTAATGCGTCTTCACTGAACAATTAGGCGCTTTATATCCATACCAGCTAATGAAAACGTGAAATTATTTACGTTTTAAAACTATTTTGGAGCGTTGTTTGGTGATTGGAGCGCCGTGTTTTGGAATGATTTTAATCAGAGTGCCATTTTCTCGAGGTAACTAACGGTATAATTATGTAGCTCTGACTTAAGTTGTTTAAACGATATACTTAAGGTGTTCAAGGGATACAATCCGTATGTTTATTTCACTGACAGATAAACAAGCGGGAATCAAAACTCGTGCTTATTTCACATTGCTGCAGATGAAAGAAAGATGAAAGGTATACAAGACGCTGTGATGACATTTGATTATCATTCCCAGCATACTCCGACAGAAGTCGCAGTGCATTATTGACAAACTGACGACTATTTGGTGCCAATAAGAATGCTACTGTAAAACATACTCGGGACGTCGCAGAATTGTAAAATAATGAAATAATTGATAATATTGTCCAGGAAATACGAAAAGTAATCAAAACCATTAGACGCGCGAGGTTGAAGTAACCTGTCCTGCGATCAGAATGACAAAACAGTGCGAATAGTTTTCGAATTTCACCCCGCTTTGCATGCAACTACGCATGCACAGCGGGGTATAATGTGGAAACTGTTCTCCCTGTTTGTCATCTTGAACGCAGGGATGTTGCCTACCGTTCTGCATAAATTATTGTTGTGAATTCCATTTATATGCGTGTATTTGTTGTGTCGTTGTCTTTTAAATGCTTATCAATATTTCTTTAATACATTATATTATATTTCAAGAGGTTAATTAATTGGCACTTACATTAAATTTGCATTGACCAATCGATTAGGTAACTATTGAAAAAAAAATGTTTTTAATGGTACGATAAATTACAGTATATTGGACGAAGCAAAGTAAGGCCCATTCATTTTATACATGTATTCATGTAAAATCCCGATTCCAAGACTTAAAATGAAAGCGTTTGAATTGCTTTTAAAATCACTGTACATTTATGCATGTATGCTAGTTATTGAAACGTATTAAAAATAAAGATATTTGATTGTTACACCTCATTTCTGTTCGAAAAACATTAGGTCTAGGGACAACGTAATACTCGCAGAAAAATATGTAATCTATACAACCGGAAAAAAGTTTTTAGAATGGATATCATTTTCATACATATTGGATCTGTATAGTTTCTCAATTTTCTTACGATATGAATTATACTTGTATTCACAAATTTTCAAACTGATAAAGTACCACAAGTTAAGGAATGCAGTTAATACATCATTGAATTCACAAGATTGGTGATTTTGGAATGATTTTGAAATTCAATTGAATGAGTGTGTGGAGCAAGTTTTTGAATCTATTTAAAGGTATGTAATCCAATATCTCGATATTTGTTCAAGTTGAACAAAAATAGCAACAACTATCAATAAAATATACATACAGGTTCTATGAATATCTTTCCACGACTTCGCGAAGGCGTAATAGCTTACAAAATTTAATTATGTCAGTAAAATCGAGGATTCTTTTCTAACGATTCTTATTTTGAATGCAGTTGTTGATCTTTTCATTTTTAGTGATTTTGTAGCGTTTTTGAATGGTTTGAGTGAGTGTTTGAAATGAATGTTTTGAGCGATAAATGAGTGGTTATGATCGAGGTAAATGTCTATTTCATGATGTTACTAACTGCAAATGAATCTGTCATTAAAAAAAGCATCATTTGATTAATGAAATTACTTTGCTTCTTATTTTGTTTTTCGTAAATGTTTGTATAGGTTGATGTAAACATTTGATTTACTTACAGTAAACAACATCTCGAAATTTAAAATGTGAATAATTTTGGAATAATTTTGAATGAAATTGAACAAGTCAATAAATCTTAAGTGAAGTTATAAGTAGGTAATCCAATATCGCTAATTTTGTTCTGGATGAACAAATTTAGCGATATTTATAACCCCCCCTTTAATAAAATATGCATACAATTTCTAAAAATAGCATCCTATTTCTTTTAGAAACAATCAGACGCTTTAAATAATTCCAATTATGTCAGTGAAATCGCGATTTTTTTCTATCCAAATTTATTTGGATTGAAGTTGGTGATTTTTGAATGAATGAATGAGTGAGCGATTTAGAATTATTTTGATTGGGATAAAAGTCAATTTCACGATGTTATTAATTGTGCAATCAAAAGTACATGAACTTGACATTCTCTACAATACAGCTTCAACCCTTGTGTTTAGAGGTATTCATTTGAAATGTTTTACGTGTGAAGATGAAATGTATAGCTACTACAAAATGTTGCAATCAGAAATTGCGATTGCAGAATGCTTTACCTATTCTAATCTATATTCTTTCATTGAATTGTATTTAAGTTAATTCATTGCGCTTACACGATTCAAATGAGAACCAACAACGTGCATGGGACTCCATTCAGACATTTCGGTTAAAGAATGATGCACCCTTTCTCAACGAGATCTTTGTATGAGTTGAGATGAATTGAAATGAACTAAAATGAGCCAAATTGAATTTTAATGCCCTTACCTCTTCATATTCGCCTTCTTCCATTGTTACGTTAACACGACTTCAACAAATTCAAGTGAAAGCCACAGCGACGAAAAGTATATCCAATTCTACTATCACCTTTACACGGTAACTTTCTAGATTACATATAAAACATAAACTGACAATAAGAAGGGTAATTAATTCTGTTTCTAAGACAATACTAAAGTTACTTAAAGAATATCGAGTTGTGAAATATGGGGTTAACTATTATTGAACAAGTAAAGAAATATTTCACACATATATGATACAATTCCAAGTTAATCCGTTCTCGTAAAGTATTCGTTCCCGAGGCACAAATTCTTAGCTGGTTTTCGGAAGAAAAAGTCAAGACTGTCGAAGCACAGCTAAATAATCTTTATATTCGCATAAGCACAGGAGGTCACGAAATTTTGATATTACTTAAGTATGGGTCTCTCAATTTATATAATAATATATAGCCAATTAATAACTAGCTCCTTTATGCAAAATATAATGTCTGCAACATATAATCCATTAACATTATCCGAATATATGCGACTGGCTTTGTCACAAAACGTCTACGAATGTGCGCTTTTGGCAAAAAGTACCAAAAATACTAGAACAACAAGCGAAGGATTGTACTATTTGAACGTTTATCTGTTGCTTTACATCAAGGTAGCAGGTATAATTGTCACGTGATTATATCTGATGGAAGCAGATATAAAAAACATGGTGAATATATCCTTGTAACCTGTCGTTGACATGTTTATGTAAATAAGTCGACCCTCCCACTACTTGTGTCGACTGCTTGGCATTAAACATGGATGCACAGACTTTGGTTTAAAGGTTAAGTTGGACTTTACAGGTATAGACAAATTGACCATTGAACTCCCATTTAAACTTTTGCGTCTATAATGCATATCCTTTGAAAATAAACTTACATGTATATTTGAAACATGTGAAATAATAGAAAAGTACTATTACATGTGAGTATTGACAAAATAGGTCTTTCGCATAATCATGAACGTCAGTCTACGATTTCCGCTATTATAAGAGAAAAAAAATGTACTTTTTGCATGCATTCTTGGAAAATAGTAGGATCGACTACGCCCAGGCGTTTGATGGATCTAACACCATTTCGACTATAGCTTAGTACAGTTGTAACCATAATGATTCTGTAAAAAATATTTTGTAATAATGCCATGTGCACGTTGCTGCTTTACTAAAGAATCATTTATCGGAGAAATACCCAGCATGTTTGTTCAAATTAGCAGCATAGCTTACTAATAACATGATCCGTATAACAAAGTAATAGACGAGAAATAAGAGGTAATAGCTAGCATATGGAGAGGGGAATAAAAACAAAACAGTGCCAATGAACCAGTGTATGATATAGAATGAACCCTTTACAAATTAAATACAGTTTCTCGTATCTGAATAGGTGTTCAAATATTTACTAGTTTGTGTTTAGAGTAGTTGAGGGATAATTCTTCGTTGCAGCAACAAATTAACATTGTAACTATTTAAATATATTTACATTTTCGTTTGTTTACGGTAAACCATATAATTTGTTTGCGGTCTGAAAGATTTCTGCGATGAAAATGAATTCAATGAAATAAATTCATCTCAGAATCACCCCTTCCAGGTTTGAACCGAACAGAAGTCGTTTATTTGTTTTGTACAAACATGTATGTGCATTGGGTGTATTTGAATTCTAAAATGCGTTTATTCATGCCATAGGATTTTACGAGGGTTGTTCGGAAAGTTCGTCTGGTACATACATATTGTCTAGGGCTTTTTAAAACTACACGTCAATATTCAATATTATTCAAATAGCCGCTATGCACATTTTCTAGAAGATTCTTTAATAAATAATGAAATTAAATGGAATTTCGTAAATTTATGTTAGTTCGTGCGAGTACAAAATGACGTTGTATCGCAAATTAGACGTCGACGTAAAAATTCGGCTACTTTAAGTCGAATTAAGGTAATTCATCGATGTTTTGCCTATATTTCAACCTACCCGCTGTATTATGCCATAATTATTAAAAGCAAGCCTTGTCCACTTTAAGAAAGAATGTGTATTACTAACAACCAGGGGAAAAATAAAAGCCAATTTTTGCCGCATTGTTTTGCAGTCTTATTACTTTTATAAAAAAATTAAGAAATTCGACTAAATATCAAAGTTCACAAATTAACCATAAATGTTTAACAATATCTGGTAGCTGAGTCAAATTAAGGTCATGTGTATCCCGGATTCGGGTAATAACAGGTATGGCCTTTTTAAAAGCCATACCCAAAACGCGAAAAACTCATTTGTCAGTATTGTTTAATCATTTTAATGAATTATTGTTTAAAAAAAAATCCCATCTCATATTGCGTTTATCGACTATCATCTAATCCAAGTGTTCACTTATCAATGAAATACAGTTAGTTACATCGTGTAATTGGCATTCGCCTCAATCAAAACCATTCTAAATTGCCCACTTGTCGTTCCATTCATTCATTCATTCATTCATTCCAAACACTCACTCAAACCATTCAAAAATGCTCTAACCCATTGACAAATATAGAATCAACAAAGTCATTCAAAATAAATTTGGATAGAGAAAAATCGGGATTTCACCAACAAAATACAAATTTTAAGCGTCTTATAGGTTCTTGAAAAATAGAAAGCTATCTATAGAACTAGTATGCACGTTTTATTAAGGGGAGATAATCAATATCCTCAATTTTGTTCATCCTGAACAAAATTTGCGATATTGGATTACCTCCCATTAAAATCACTAAAAACTCGCTCCACACACCTAATCAATTTCATTCCTTAATCATTCCTAAATCATTCCAAAATCATTCACCTCGTCAATCTCACGATGTTGTTAACTGTACAACTCTTCAACGACATTGTACTACCAAACTTCGTTCTAAAAGCCCTTTTTAATCGAACGGCTATAACGCAGACTTCGCATTAAAGCAGCTTTGCAAAATAAACCAAACCTTCTATTACTAGTTACTGGAACTGTTTCACTGAAAACTGAAAAATACCATGTGTTGAGAAGGATTTGCAATTTGCAATCCTGTAGTTGTTCCAATAGGTTCAGGGGTATATTTCTTCGTGTTTCCCGGATGCTTAAGAATGACGGCGTCATTTTCCGTTCGGTTTCGCGCACGGTTTTCTACATGTTTGATATTCTTCATTTATTCGAGCATTCATGGAGTGATAAAACTCATACATTGGGCAAAATAAATACGTGGTAATTATGATATTCTCAGAAGATTTCACCTTTGAAAAAATTGTTTAGTATTCAATCGCTATAGGTAAATGTTTATTATTTTGACGTGCTCCTGGTACCGTTAGGTGGGGTTGCTTAGGCAACTGCAATATACTTGTCAATAAAAATGTTGAATATCTTTCTTCGGGTATGAAGTAAGACAGTGATAATTAGGGTAGCGATTAAGATAAGAATTATGAATGGAATGGAAGTAGTTAATGAGAATTTCATACTGTCTATGAACTTTCCGGACAACCCTCGTAAACTAAAATGTTCTTGAAATGAAAGATAAAGTAAGAAATGTCAGAAATCATTTCGAGTTTCGTTTCTCTGATCTATTCGGTTTGACAGGATATATACAATATACAAAATATACATATTGATTCATCGTCAATTTTCTCGTCAATATACTTCTCAGTCTGTTTTACATCATTTTGTTCTCAATTCACAGCCAATCGTATCAAATTCTATAATTCAGTTTTTGCCGAATAATAATTAAATCATATTAATTCATTTCAAATTAAATGACAAAATCTGGTTTATGAAACAATTGCTAGCTTCATTGAAAAACAGTTTTTTTCATTTATTTTTGCACCACCATATCAAATAAATTAAAAGTAAAATAAACGATATATATAAATATCATATATAATTTTACTATTAAGTAAGTTGTTAAAAGATAAGAGTATTTATTGGTTTATTAAGGTATGAAACTAAAACCCTATTCACACTGTATGAATATATGAAATCAATGAATATTATTTTCATATATTATAATTCAACATCATGAAGCAAAAATGTAAAGATTTATCAGTTAAGAAACATATTTCTTACAGGACTACTTTTTGCGAAAGTTCAAATAACAGCTGCGTACTCAAAATTATTTTCATCGGGGAACAAAACCAAATTTGCAGCCAACCAGAATGCACAAACATTGATGGACACAGCTAAAATCAAATTATGATTATATAACAAGACTTTGTTCTCTGGTACAGTTTATAATAACGTGCAATTGACGCTTATCTCAATCAAAACCCTACAAAATCACTCGCTCTGCGCTCCACACATGCATTCAAAATACTCATTCCAAACTCTCGAAAACGCTTCGAAATTGTTCAAAGTGACCAATAATCCAATCGAGTTGATAAAAAAATTGCGTGATTTTATTGGTTAGTATTGTTTTTAAGCGTTGATTTTTACATTTAGGACACAAAATTAGTAAATTCATAGAGGTCAAAAGGGAGGTAAAAATATATCGCTACTTTCGTTCACATTTACGAAATTATCGAGTATGTTTTACCTCCTTAGAAAATCATTTAAAACTCGCTCCACACGCTCAATCAACTTCATTCCAAAATCATTCCAAAATAAATTACCTTGTTATTTTCACGATGTTATTAACTGTTAGACATGCAAAGATGTGGCCCAATGAATAGAATACATGAAGAATGTTTAGGTCGATTTCTCGATGTTGTTCTTCTTGTTCTTATTGACCTTTGACATAATTAATGACATAATTTGTAGCCTCAATAACACGAGTACTTTATCTTTTCTGTAGCTTGTCAAGATATGATTTAGCCGAGATTCCAAGCAGAGAAAAAACAATTATCTGGTGATATATGTTTCGTTTGTTAGGAAGAATGTTGGCACAAATACACGTATGACTTCCTAACCAGAGCGAAAGATGGGGGGGGGGGGGGGGGTCAATCTTGGATTTTAGATCAAAATATTTCAGTAATTAATATAATAAAATACAAGTACATTTATAATTCAAACAAACCATAAGTTGTTGGTACTCATTGGAATAGTCTCGCAAAGAGTTTGTATGAATATTTTAGAATAGAATTACCCCTGTTATCTGTATCGTGTACATTAATAAATCATCTGAAGGAGGAAAAGTGAAGACCCTAAAAGGTTCTATTTCCTGCTGAATTTTTACACTGCTTTAAAATGCAAATACAGTTAACAATAGCGTGAAATTGACAAGGTTAATACTTTTGGAATGATTTAGGAATGAATACGAATGAGTGTGTGGAGCGAGTTTTGGGTGAATTTAGTAGGAGGTAATCCTATATGACACTCACCTGGTCAATTTCATGATGTTGTTAACTGTAACTGTATCAGGGTCATTTCAAAGAGTTCAATTTTTCCAACAAAAATCAAAGAGAAAGAAAGCATTGTACAATTAATGACAATTGACATTTACATGTACCTCGATCAAAAGAATTCTAAATCGCTCGATCATTGTTCATTGATTCAAAGCACTTACTCAAAACATTCTAAAATGCCCATAACCTATTCAAAAACAATTCGAAAAATTCAAAAGAATCGACATTTTTTTCGAATCGATCCAATCTTTCCGTGAAGACACCCGTTCCCAAATGTACGTAAATTTTGATAGGGCGGGAGTGAAATAAATAATTAAGAGTTAGATAAAATGAGCGGTATTATGTGCCTCCCCTTGATTTCATTCACAACTCGTCCTTCCACTTTTTTCATTCATTCGAAGAAAATTTCAAAAGAAAGCACATTGTCAATTACACGATGTTGTTAAATGTAGTAGATTAGAATGCAAGTCAGTGAAGACTGACCTTGGTCTAAGGTGTCTTAGAGAGAGAGAGAGAGAGAGAGAGAGAGAGAGAGAGAGAGAGAGAGAGAGAGAGAGAGAGAGAGAGAGAGAGAGAGAGAGAGAGAGAGAGAGAGAGAGAGAGAGAGAGAGAGAGAGAGAGAGAGGGAGGGAGAGAGAGAGAGAGAGAGAGAGAGAGAGAGAGAGAAGAGAGAGAGAGAGAGAGAGAGAGAGAGAGAGAGAGAGAGAGAGAGAGAGAGAGAGAGGGAGTGAGAGAGAGAGGGGGGAGTGAACGACAAATTCCTGTTAAAAACATCACGAAATTTACACTCATGCTGTTCTTAATCGCTAACTTGACGCCTCATTTATTATTTCTAAACACACTCATTCACATCATTGAACGACACTCCGAAATTGTTCAATGATAATCAGAAACCATTTCAAAATCATCAGCCTTGTCAATTTTATGATTCTATCAACTATAACAAAGGGATAGAGAGAAATGAAAGGAGGAACGGAAGTACCAAGATGTATAGCAATATAGATAGTTTGCAAGATAGAAAGCAAGACAGACAAAGTCAAATTTTACACGTAAGAATAAAGGGCATTTTAGGGAGAATTATTTAAATGTACAGAATTAAGAATGTGGATATTATCAATATCTAAGGAATGTCTATTTTCAAGATTCAGTAGAATAAAACAAATTCAGGAAATACATTCTAGTTAAATTTCTTTTCCATACAATGCAAATTCGTTTTTCTAAAACCTCAAATTAAATGCAAATTATCATGTCAAGTGCCCATGAATTAAGTACGGACTGATTTGTTTTTGAAACAACCTTTTGATAGTGCTCATGTACTTTTCATTGGCTTTGACTGTATCTTGGTTGTAGCCCATGTAAAAATAATTTTGTCTTAAAGGGGTATGACAAAGCTTACAATTTTTTGATATATCGCGGCGGCTTGATTCCTAATCTTAAGAGAATATATGTTGGGTCTACATATATCTTAAAAGTAAAGAATCAAGAAATTATCAAAAATCGAACTAGGAATATGTTGCTGCAGCCATGTCACATTATGTAACAGCTGGGTCATTATTTATTCTAGAAACACTATCTAAGAAGGGGATTTATGGAAGTGTATGTATTCATTTTAAGCCCGCCTTTTCTGTCATATGGCTTTTCGCTCAAATGTGTCGTTACCATTCACATATATTTTAAACACAGTTAAGTTGTCTTCGTAAGGCGTAACAATAAAATGGTCCTTAACCGCTTGCCTGAATAAAAACGAAAAAAAAAAGACAGATTTTTTTAATGAATTGATAATTTTAACAGCTTTGGTAGAGCATCACCCGAGAAACATCTCTGTCAAGCGTCAGCGTGATTGGCCAAGTGGTTTAGGAGATTATTTTTTCTAAGTTTTTCTTAATTTTCACCCTTTCCAATAACAAAGCAACCAGAATCTTTGATGGACCTAGATTCTTTGGTAGAACTTCAAAAAGAACATCCCTGCAAAGTTTCAGCTTAAATGGCCCAGTTGTTAAGGAGGGGAAGATGTTCTGTATTATCTTTCTATGGGATATCATGAAACTCAGTTTTATATGAGAGTAAGATCGCTTAACAAATGGTAGAGCGTCTAGCAAGGAAGATCCCTGCCAATTTTAGCTGGATTGACACAGTAGTTTAGAATGAGACAATGTTTTATCAAAGATTTACATAGTGTTGGGGGCTTTCGTTTACCATGGCAACCATTTTTTTCGATGGTATTAAATTATTTTACAACTTTCGTAGAGCCTCACCCAAGTAACACCTTGCTACGTTTCGGCTTCTAATGTTATTAGATGTAGGCGGGATTTTTTTCTCAGATATTATTAATTTTCGGCCCTTCAGATTCTATGACCACCAGAGTTTTTGATTTTAGCCTATGTAAAACTTTAAACAAGTTTAGTGGGGCTCTTTTAAAGGAGCATCACTTCAAAGTTTTGGCTTGATTTGCTAAGCGGTCGACGTACTGTGGGTAATCACAGTAGTAAATATCTTTTTATTGACGTAAACTGTACAGTTTCTTGTTAAACATACAGATATTAACAATGAAATACAACACGTGATCAAATAGTCATGAAAAGTTACAATAGGTCACCTTGGGCGCTCTGTGCTCAGGTAAGCTTAAAAGTATCGCGATAGTGCAATTCTAATTTGAATAAGATTTGATAATGTTTGCATTTCTTTAAAATACTCGCCAAAATTTTATTCATGACATGCTTTTCCAGGTTCATTCTATGTCAATTTTTGAAACACTTTTAAATTGAGGCTTCATTTAAGGATAGTTGATACACACCTGGCGATGCTGCAAGGTCTCCGTTACTCAAGAAAGTCGAAAGATTACCCTTTTCCATGCAGTAACTACTTACATTTTATCAAAAGTATTAACAGGCAAATGCCTTACATGTACTTAGGTATAAAAAACCGTTCTTCGAAATAAAAATGCGACTCGTCACACAAAAAAGGATAATCGGGAACTCAATTGATGGATTTCTAATCGCACCCGTTGACCCACCTTTCGTGGATATTAAACGTCATTTTTCTGCAGCTTACATTGACACGGACATGAAACAATCAAGAGGACAATAATGTATTGTAGTAGGGAACCTTCGATAATTCTAAGGATGAGACCTCGAGAATAATTTAGGCGCGGCAATGACAGCGCGTTTTTCGCACGTGGATTTATATGACGTCACAATCATCGATATGACGTTGAGTAAAACGAAATCAAGAAGCGTAAGAACTGGGCATATTAAAAATTGAATACAAGACGCAGTAAACAGTTAATCAAGGTATAAAATGCCCCAAAACCTCCATAGACGATCGGAAAGCATTAACGAAATTAAATTTTCTTGAAACGTAATGACCAAAGTACAGCCAGATTCCGCGTGACAGTACTTAACCCTTGTCATGCTGAATAAATTTTGGCTAAAAATTTTCATCAAAATCAAAGGGCAAAAAGCACTGAAAGTACCAACTGTAGGTCAATTTATATTTATATAAATCTATTGACAATTCTGGTTTGAAAGTGAGAAAAAGGTGGTGTAGACTAACATCAGACTGCACATATGTGCAGGCTGATGTTTGTCTATAGCTCCTGCCAAAGCAGGGATATTCCGGGTTCAGCATGACAAGGGTTAAGTTTGATAAAAGAAGCTAGTGTCCGTAGTTTATTGTTTTCGTTCAATTTTTCGCTAACTTTTATCAAAATCTTGCTGAATTATGAGAATTTTTTGTTTTATCTTTTGAAAAATACCGAGCATTTTACTTCTACTTTTGATACAACATAGGATTCCCATTCACAGACTTTCATGTGTCCAAATCGATGTTATAATTCGATATAGTTATTTACATTTAAATTTTCACAAAGCATAGCAAACAGACGGGGCTGTTTCAGAGGCTCACGGCAGTTATTTGAGTCTCTACATTACAATTAGATAGTTTGTTCAAAGAGTAAGAATCGATCAGTTGTTTACCATTTCAATGGGTAAGCATAAACTTTTTATAAGTGTCTAATTACTTCACTTTTGATAAAGAATTACGTCCTGATCTGTTGCCTATTCGCAATCGAATATGTATCACTGTTATCTAAATAGAGCCTTTAGAACCCTTGGTAAACGAATCATGTGCAACTAGATGTTTCTCCCAATTCAACAACGGTTGTAAATGTTAGTCTGATGAAATAAACATTATAGTATTATGAATTAGTAAACTAAGAATGCTACATTATGTTGTATGTAATTTGATTTGTCTCCTTAATCTGTTCTTACAATTGCAATTCGAAAGTGATCTCAGTATCTCTTCTTTATTTTTAATTCATTTTCAGACTACAGATGTATTTATGACCCGCAAAAATAAAAAGGTCTATTTTGAGGGGGGAAAAAATTAAATCCAGAAGATATCGACCATTAGTCGCTTTTTCTAAATTAGTCATTAAGATTTTAAAATGACCATTCTTGATTCAGCAAAAATACAGACTACAAAAAGTTTCTACCAAGGTCAAACTGTACAATCGGTGCAGATGGTCTTTTCTTCGCGATGGGCCATAAGTATTCATCGTCATGTTTCGTGTGGGTGTGTACGCGTGTGCGTGTGTGCGCGCGCGTGTGTGTTTTCTTTTTTTAACTTATTTTTCTTCAATGTACAATGTAGGGTTGATTCACGCTTTTGAGGGCGTTAACATTTGGAGAGACCCGACAGCGGTTTAACGCCCGAGTTTTCTCTTGTTTTAAAAGGTTCCTATGAATCATTTTGCAACCTCTGTTTGCGTAAATACTTAAGTCTTTATTTTTGTGCAACGATGGCTAAATTATCGTTTATGAGGCCGTTAACATTTGTAGGGAACCGAAAGCGGTTTAACGCCCGAATGCGAAGCAAGAGGTTGTAAAAGAATTTTATGATATTTTAGGACAAATGTTGACGCCCGAGAAAAAGTGATTTAACGCTACCGTTAGATAAAAAATGAAGACTATAGTATTTACTCGAACAGAGGTTGCAAAATAATTCATAGGAACGCTTTAAAAATAGCTCCAAACCAATAAATGTGTCAGAAAATTGCGTTGTGCATTGCATTGCCACTTTTGTTGTTACTGGCGTTGCTTGGTAAATTTGTTGCTTGGTAAATTTATGACGTCACAAAATTTAACGAAGGATCAACGTCTTTATTTATGCTCTTTAGTTATATGGCGAAGAAACTGACCAAGTGTATAGGCCCTGTCTGAGGATAGATAAGTGAAAAAGCCGGGCGTTAACGGCACGTGATTTATTGACCCATGTTTTCTCTCGTTAACGCCCGGGTTTTATCCGTTGACATCTGCTTATAACGCCCAAAAAAACGAACATTCTATGCAATAAGGATGAATATTTTGATGAAAGAAGAGGAAGAAAGCAGAAGAGATGAGAAGTCATTTGATAATAATTATAAAACTAAAGTGAAGAAACTATTTACCTCTTCCGCCGCAAATGACATAAGTACTTTGTCATCCATTCTTGCCGAATTTTGCAGAGATCACAAAGTTCAAATTAAATATGTTAATTGCCGGCTAGGAATAAAACGAGTTGAATACCGAGTATCTCACAGCATTAAAAGAAAACACTGCACCATTTCCATAATCATCGCATCTGAACTCAATCCACAAAAAGGAAGTTTTGTTTCATTTACGCGTAGGCATAATACATTGTATTTTGATTTACAAAAGAGTTTGTTTTAAATTCACGTAAAAAATAAATCTTTTTCACATGTTTTGCATAGGTTCCATATATTTTTCTTTTTCATATAAACATTCTTACTCCATTCTAAATCACTTCTTCATTTTAAGATATCAATGTTTCAATCTGTAAGAGTACACGGAAAATTTATTTATCTCAAAACTTTTGAATACTTTTGTTCTAACAATGTTCTAAATATCGCATAATTAACAATGTAGATCTACGAAATATTCAAAGGCATAAGACGGATGCTTAAGACAAAAATAAATTGTTTAGTACAAACATTCGTTTCCATGCAAATTTGCATCAACCAACTCATTCATGAAATATCCGTTGAACTTTTTGAATATTGTCCTCGATTACTTCAAAGTTAAATACTAGCTACAAAACCATTGCCTTAAACAATTCGTAGCACTCTTATTATATAGCCGTCCGAGGTAATCAAGTTATTGGATAATAATGGGCTTACAAACTCCCATATATGAGTTTGTCCTTATATGAGCGTTATTATCACTTGCAACGTTTTTATCAAGTGCGACAATGTTTAGTTACAATGCAGCTGTACCGTGAAATTGTGACTCGATTCGATCGAAAGCGTCGTAAATTCCTTGCTTGGCGCTCCGTCCAAACACTCAATCAAATTGACCAAAACGCTCAAAACCGTTCAAAAACGCACCGAACCGTGCAAAACTCTCGATAACTTGACACAATTTAATTAAAGTGTTATAAGATTTGTTTTGCTCTTGTGAATTTTAAAAATTCAGTCTTAATTCAATCATAATGTCAATTTTAAGATGATTTTACATGTTACTGTAAGAAGCAGATGAGCCCGAGAATGCTTTAAGCAGAAAAATACTCAAGACGTTGCTGGTAAAGTCAGATTGTCTAATGCATATGTATATCAACCTTTCATTGCAAAATATATGACCTCGAACAACAGTCGTGTATTCTATTTTCCTGGTTGATTATGAGCTGAATTCTAAAATATTCTAAAAAAAGAATTACATTACGAAACAATTGCCAATGTATTGGAATCGAAATTCAATGTACTCTAAGTCCTGTGATATGCCAGCGCTGAATGACTCAACTAGAATATTATTTTTGTACATACGTGTGAGAAAATGGGACTTATATACTAACCCGTCAGGTGAAAGGACCATCTTGATGTTGTGAAATCAATGTTCCTGTTCAGTCTGCTTACCCCGACCTGGATCAAAACTGTTCGCATTCCTTGTATTTTCCGATACTATTATTAATCATATTTTCTTTAATGCTTTTCGGTGGTTTATCGAGAAATAACGGTGGATTTTCACTTGACAATCTCACCGAAAAAGCAGTGAAATTATCAAAAACTTATTTCCTGCTTTTGTGCATTTCATCCCATCTGACGTCATCTATGCGGGGCGATAAGTGACGTGACAATGAACGTTGCATAGCAATCACGTGCAAAATGGCGCGCTTTACGAAAATATGTCCTAGAAATTTCACATTTTGTCTCCTTTTTGCATTAAAGAAATATAATAATCGTTTGTTTTTCGAGTAAGATCGATAAATATTTCATTTCGTGAACAGCAAAATCTATATTTTCACTCGCGGCTCTGCAACTCGCGAAAATATAGCTTTTGACGTTCACTCAATGAAATATAAATCGATCTTACACTGAAACAAATGATTATCCTCTATTTCTTTTATTCTTTCCGGTAGATTATCGAGAAATAACGTTAGATTATCATTTGATAAAATCACTGTTTCAAATCTTCCACTTACTGATACTTTTCTCTTAATCACCCATGCAATCAAGATATTTGAAAACCAAGATTATAGTGAGAACATGAAATCCAATTAATGAAAAATAAAATATAGGTCTGCGTATGGATGTACCGTTCATCATTTGCACAGTTACAGTTAGTTACATCGTGAAATTGACCTTCACCTCAATCAAAACCATTCTCAATCGCTCACTCAGCGCTCCAATCATTCATTACAAACACTCATTCAAACCATTCATAAACGCTTAAACCCATTGAAAAATATAGAATCAATAAAGTCATTCAAAATGAATTTTGATAGAGAAAAATTGCAATTTCACTGACTTAATTGTAATTTTTAGCGACTCAAAGGTTCTTGAAGAAATAAGAAGCTATGTATAGAACTTGTATGCAAATTTTATTATAGGGAGGTAATCAATATCGCTAATTTTGTTCATCCTAAACAAAATTTGCGATGTAGGATTACCTCCCATTACATGCACTCAAAACTCGCTCCTCACACTCATTCAATTTCATTCCTAAATCATTCCAAAATCATTCACCTTGACAATTTCACGATGTTGTTAACTGTAACAACATCGTGAGATTGACAAGACGAATGATTATGAAATTATTAAGGAATGAATTTAAATGAGTGTGTGGAGCGACTCTTGAGTGAATTTAATGGGAGGTAATTATATATTTCAAATTTTGTTCAGGATGAACAAAATTAGCGAAATTGATAATCTCCCTTTAATAAAATATGCATACAAGTTCTAAAGAAAGTCTCTTATTTCTCCAAGAACCTATAAGACGCTAAAAAATTGAATCATGTTAGTGAAATCGCGATTTTTCTCTATCAGAATTAATTTTGAATTACGATGTTGAGTCTTTATTTTAAATGAGTTTTAGCGTTTTTGAATGGTTTGAGTGAGTGTTTGGATTGAATAAATGGAGCGCTGAGTTAGTGATTAAGAATAATTTTGATTGAGATGAATGTCAATTTCACGATCTTTTTAACTGTAACAACATCGTGATACTCATCTCGATCTAAACTTTTCACTAGCTCAACACTCTCATCATTCATTCCAAAAACCTACTCCAATCACGAAATGATCCGAAAATATCAAAAAATGCTTGGAAATCGTCTAAAATGAAAAAAAAAATCAATTAAATCGATCAAACAAAAGCATGATTTCTGTTGGTTGGTGTTGATTTTAAGCATCTGATTTGTGTGTGTGGACAAAAAGCAGAAAAGAACTTTGATTATTTAAAGGGAGGTAAAACATTATCGCCAATTTCGTTCAATTGGGCGAAATTAGCGATAATGTTTTACCTCCTTTGTAATTTTTTAAAAATTTCGCTCATCTCAATCATTCAAATTCACGCCAAAATCATTTCCAATTCATTCGACTTGTCAATTTCATGATGTTCCTTACGGTAAGACAATATACAGTTAACAACATCGTGAAATTAACAAGGTGAATGCTTTTGGAATGTTTTAGGAATGAAATTGAATGAGTGTGTGGAGCGAGTTTTGAGTGAATTTAATGGGAGGTATTCCTATATAGCAAATTTTGTTCAGGATGAACAAAATTAGCTATATTGATTACCCCCCTTTGATAAAATATGCATACAAGCTTTATACATAGCCTCCTTTTTTCAAGAACCTATGCGACGCTAACAATTTGAATTATGTCAGAGAAATCGCGATTTTCTCTATCAAAATTTATTTTGAAAGACGTTGTTGGTTCTATGTTTTGCAATGGGTTAGAGCGTTTTTGAATGGTTTGAGTGAGTGTTTGGAATGAGTGAATGGAGCGCTGAGTGAGCGATTTAGAATGGTTATGATTGAGGTGAATGTCAATTTCACGATGTTGTTAACTGTACATCTTGTATGAGCTTGACTCCACTTTCAACACATGACAGCGGTTACTACACCTACCAATGGCTTCCTGTCGCTTTACAAAGGTAATCCAAAGCAAAGAAAATGTTGAATTCGACCCCTTATTCATTTCTCAGATTATGCTTTTTTTTAGATTTCTAACGAAAGTAAATGACGTAGTAAAGTAAACAACATCGTGAAATTGACATTCATCTCCATCAAAACCATTCCAAATCACTCGCTCATTCATTCCAAACACTCACTCAAACCATTCAAAAACGTTCAAAGCCCACTAGGATCAATAGAATCAACAACGTTATTCAAAATAAATAAAGTTAAAAAAAATGGCGATCTCACTTACATTATTCACATTGTAAGCGTCTAAAAGGTTCTTGAAGAAAAGGGAATCTGTTTATTCAAATTTGATTTATATTTCATAAAAGGGAGTAAATAAATATCGCTGATTTTGTTCATCCTGATATTAGATTACCTCCCATCAAATTCACACAGAAATCGCTCCACACACACATTCAATCTTGATCCAAAAGCATTCCAACATCATTCATCTTGTCAATTTCCCGATGTTGTAACTGTACTACGTCATTACCTTCTGATTGCCTGAAACTGGAAAAGAAAAGCATCGTATACTTAAACTTATATAATTCGTTAATTCATCATTGTTAACGTCATCGTAGTGACGTCGTGCACGCAAATCCCTTTTGTGACGCTATTTAGATGTTATCATATCGTGTTATTCTGAAGCGCTTCTTGTTTTTCGCATGTAGGTTTTGACATGCAAATTAATTCTAAATTGCTATTCGAGTTATATACCGAATAAGACAGAATAAACTTTTTTTCTCTTAGAAGTCATATTATTATGAATCGGCTGTAATCATTTTTGTCTTGGATTGTTGAAACAGCACAGCGAGCAATTTAGAAATGTAAGACGTGAAAAAATACTTTTTATGAAAATTATGTCCACTCAACCTAATCTTTATTTCCTATTATTTTTATACGCATCTCTACAAAATGATCCTAATAATGAACGAAAAATGCTATTTTAAAAATGCATAATTATTTATGATAATCATTTTGATATTGAAATGTGACAGCGAAACATTTTGAAAATCGGCTAATTAATACGCATATGGAATAAATTGTGTCCAAACACATTTTTTTATTTATTTTGTTGTACATGACATATTGCTATTTTGAACCTCATTTACAAAAACTAGAATGAAATTTCACAGAATTTCATGTATCAACTATAGAGAAAGCTTTTCCTTTTTCGCGCCGATTTTTCGCTAAAATTTGACGCTTTGCAACTTTTGAACTGTTCAGCCCATCTCTATCAATTGTTTGTTGTTTCACTGACGTCCATTTTAGTTCATCTACTTGCATGATGTCACCTTTCTCGTTAATATTAAGATTCTCCAATTTTTTTCATGAACTATTTACGCAATGTGTGGATCTAAAAGAGGTCTTTGTTATGTATCTATGTTTTAGAGACGTAATTTGAGAGTTTGAGTGACAATTCAACTAACAAATAGACTTCAAAAATTTGATTTCTTTTTTTTTTTTTTTTTTTTTTTTTTTTGTGTGTGTGTGTGTGTGTTTTTTTTTTTTTTTGTTTTTGTTTTTTTTTTGGGGGGGTGGGGGGTGGGGGGTGGGGGGGTGGGGAAAGAACATTGAAATTGACTATCAGGTTTGGAAGTAACATCAGATGGAACTTTACGGGAGACGGTCCTTTTTAATGTTTTACACTGTAAGCATAGCCGTGCGCGACATCAGTGCCATCTGATTTCACCTTTTGCATTCCTACCAAGACTTTATTTATGGAAACATCGCCATAAGAATGGAATTAGAATGGAATTATTTCATGAATATTAGAAAAGAAAACACCTTTCATAATCAAATATATTAATCATAATCCAAAGACGTTTAAACTCACAATAAATGACCTTGGTCAAAACATGCCCGTATCTCATACATGTAGACAGTCCCTTTTACTCAGAACCCATAACTTCAAGACATGCATCCAAAAGTACTTGGACATTACAGGCTGTCAATAGTCTCAAATCGCTTTTCATATTTTGGCTCAAGTAAATCTATAAAAAGTGATAGCACCAAATTAGAATTTTAACCATTTTCCCTTTATGAGGCATATATGTAGTATCTAAAATTAGAATTTGCCATTAAAAGCCAAACTTTGTGTTGTTTTATTAGCTGATAAGCAGAAGCCATTGAATAAAATTGTCATTCCTGTTACTACTATTTTTTTCAAAGTTTTTATGTAGGTTATAATTTTCTTTTATGATCAATTTGATGAAAACTTAGTAAAACAATATTTTGCAGCCAGGTATATTGAAAATCCTGGATGAATGCTTAAATTTATCATAAAATAAAGCTTAGAAGTCTGAAAATTAAGAACTGTTTATTTTTTTCAAACCTTTTCATTTAATAACATGAAGTCAATAGAAGGTAAACTATGTAAATTTCTACTTGGTATGACGAAAGATAAATACAAATCATCAAAACATTTTCTTTTGTACAGTTATCTTTAAAAAAAAATACTTTATCAAAATAAAGTATGACCAATAACAGGAATGACAGTGAAATAACAAAAAGGACAGACTACGTAACAGAAATGACATACATCTGCTCAAAGACTTCTCAGTCGGGAAAATACTGTTTTCTTACTAGTTTTTTTTATTTACACGGGAACTTATATAATACAATGTTTTTGTTCTAAAAATATAAAACAAAATATCTGAAAAATGCACATATCAAGTTCTTTTATAACAGTAAGGACAACCATAATGAACATTTAGGATGTTTTTACCTACGACCACCAGAATGCATTTAAATAACCAAAAGGAGCTAAACTTTCAATTGTGACCAAGATCTTTGACCATGTAACCTTGACCTTGACCTTAGATCAATTTTACTAGCATGCCCACAGACTTATACCTTGATAATGTTTTGTAAATAGTTTCGCCTACGACCTCCATACTTGACAAACACAGGCAATGCCGTGTTCTCAGTTTGTTTAAAAATATTGGCCTTGTTAGTATGACCTTGACCTTTGACATTAATTAAAATTTTGACCTAAACTTGCAGCAAATACTTTAACATACATAGCTTACATCTTGGACTAATCACACTCATGATTACTTTTATTAAGTTATATGCTTTAACTGTGACAAAGACTATAGTCCTTTGACCTTGACCTTTGGCCTGCTTTGAAGTCTAAACCAAAATCTTTTATCTAACTTATATTTTTTGAATGCTTACAAGTGGGACTATCATATAAAGTTTTGTAATTGCTTCTCAAGTAAAGAGTCCAGTAATGATTTCCAGAAAAAGTTCAAATGTGACCTTGACCTACCTGAAAAAAATGTATGTAGCACTTTCTTGGGTCAAGGGTAACAATAATGTATAGTTTTATGGTTCTATATCTCAAGGTTCTTGGGTTAGAAAATGGAAACAGTATTTAAATAAATTCAATAGTGAGCCTCAAACAAATTTCAATAGTTGCCTTTACCCTTAACCTGTGTCTCCCAGGAAAAATAGAGTGCCACGAATGAAGTTGATTGCTTCTTGGGTTAGAGTCTGGCAATGGATTTCAAAAATAGTTCAATCTTCAGGTTTCAATACCTTTGACCTCTGTGATGAAAAGAACACACCAAAACTTTAGGACACTCTGTTTGGCCATCAGCAATAATTGCATAAATTGCCATGATTGTAGCAAACTTTGTTATTGCCTTAAAACCCAGTATGAAAGGTCTATGGACGGGTGGACAGACATGCTGAAACCGTGAAACAAATGTAGCAAATCTTTTCCCTAAGTTGGCATATAAAAATTGAACTAACTGACCAGAAATGTAATCTATAACTTTCTGTTTCCATATCTTTCCAAAATGTCTATATGAATTCCTTGCCCTTAGTTTAAATATACAACAAAATATCCAGCATGATCAGTCAGTAGAACATGCTGAAGGTGAGCTTTTGTGATCACCTTTTGTGAGTCGAAAGTCGTAAATAATCATGCCCCACTTCGAAGGGGGTATATTGCGTTGCACTTGTCAGTCGGTCCCTCGGTCGGTCCGTCCGTCCGTAGACCGTTTTTTGTCCGGAGCAAATCTAAAAAAATATGCAAGCTAGAATCATGAAAAATCACAGGTGGATATATCTCATCATAGAGAAGTGCAGTGCACAAAAACTATATCTCCACTTTTGATTGACAAAGAATTTGCTATTTACCTACTTTTAAAGGGGGCATCAATATTTTACAAACATCTTGTTCTTTTTACATCTTCTCGATAACCGCTGGGACATCTTCAGCCAAACTTAGCATAAATATTCCATGTGTGACCATTTCTAAAAAAACTATTGATTTGCTCTAATAATAAGCACATGGCAGGGCCGGGCTTATTTTCACTTAAAAAATCTTAAGACGCCTTCCCCTCCACAATCAGACGGCCAACATCAGCCAAAACTCTCATGGACGTTCCATGGGTAACTCTTATTGACATTTGTCTTGTAATTTTGATTTGCCTCCCAAAATATGTGCATTGGAGGGCCGGGCTTATTTTGACTAAAAAATCTTTAAACACCAATTCCAAAACCAGTGAGCCAAATCAACCCAACTTAGCAAAAATGTTTCTTGGTGATCTATCTGAAAACTTGTTCATGACACTTCCATTGACACCTTATCTGACTTGAATGTTCCTTGGTAACCCTCCTTAAACCCTGTCTTATGGGCATGGAAAGGTGGGGATTATCTAACTAGGCATGATTTTTCCTTGGGTGATCCTATCAAAATTTCTTGTATTACATGATTTTCTCGTTCTTCTAATATTCCTCAGATGGGCGAATTAGGGATATTCTGGTTCTCTTGTTTATAAAAGGTTTTAATGTTATATACATACACCAAAAGTGTAATAGTCTAGGCATCAACAATATTTTTTTTTATTTCAAGGAAATACATGAACAGTTGATGTGTGTTGTATTATATAAGCATTAAAGCAAATTGCTAAACTGTTACTACACTTGGAGACATTTAAGTTATTATAGATATAAGATTTCTTCACACTACATGTTGAATACTTTTTTGATAGGTTTTGAGAGAACTTGTATCTTAATTTTATGAATTACTTTAATAATAATACATATTTTGAGCTGTATAGTCATGTCTGTTACAAAAAGTCTCTCATTCCTGTTACATTCTGTCTTTACTGTTTTCACGATAACAAGTCTTTAAACCAATTAATGTCTACATTTCTTTTAATTTGATGTTTGGGGAGAACTTGACAATATGTATTGGAAGCTAAATTAATAGGTTATTTAAAATTAAAGTGAATTGTCAAATAGTATTAGTAGACATTGCTGTTACTAATCTTGTCCTTTCTGTGTCATATTATAAAAAGTCGCTCGAAGTGTTCATTTTAAAATGCAATTGAAAAAATGATAATGATTCTTTATTGTTGATGTAGGATAGAAAGCATTAATTAATCTAATGTTCATAAAATGCATCAATAATAAAGTAATTTAAATAGAAAAAGTCCCTTCTGTTTCATACACATTGTCCATTATTTTATGAAGCCTGTCTTTCATGTTATTTGTTTCTTTGGAACAGAGGGGACAGTAACAGGATAGAAATTTCTAGACAAAATTTTATAAAGCACAAAATACGCTAAGGCATAAGTTACAAACATTATTTATATTACTTGTTTAATCAATTCTGCATATTATAAAATCTTTTTTATACCTTTTCCATTAGTAATAGAGAAATAAAAGTAAAAACAGGAAAGACAACAAAAAAGTGTGACATTCCAATCACTCCACATAAATTGGTCAGAACAAGTTGCTCGTTCATAGGTTCCCAAAACTTCTCCCATTTATGAACTCGGGGGATGTAAATCCTTATTCAAACTTATTTTGAGATAGATTTATTGCATTTTGACAGAGTTATGTTTCCTTTATTAATGTGGTAACAGTGAGGACAAGAACTTGTGGGACAGGTATGAATTCATTTACAACAATGTTGTTAAAAAAGATTAGACGGATTTTCCCATAAAGAATTAATCTTTTATGTTTCTTTCAAGTATATCGTGCAAATTTGCTGGAAAAAATATTGTTTTGCAAAAAAAAGTATCTATGAATTGATCTACCCTGAACGTGGGACAAGGCTTTTTACCATTTTTTGTGCATTTGAATGCCTTTTTTTTTGCACAAAATGAAAATAAAAATAATTCTTTTTTTACATTGTATATGATAGAAAATAATAAGAATAAACTATAAAAAAAAATCTAGTGATTTTCCTGCCGATGCTGATTTTACTACATTTGGACAAGAATTTCTGAAATTTTGAGAATGAAACATTTTAAATTATGTTCGAGATCTTACCTAGGATCAACCATGTCCTGTTAAATTCCATTGCGATTCATATCTTATTCGCTGAGAGAAATAGGACTTTCGAGGAACACCGTAAAATAAACATTTGAACAAAGAGATCGAATCCAGGAAGTGGTCAGATTTCCAGAATCATTAGGCATAAATAAAGAAGGTTAATTCTAGATTTAGAACATCAAGCAAGTGTCAAAATATTAGACCCAACTCAGCCTGCCCAGTTCGTGCATTCTGACTAAGGTCGATACTTTTAACATAACCTACATGTAAATGGTATTTTTTAGTTTGGCGAGTCAAAATTGTTTTGCAGATTTTACAAAATGAACATTGTGACCCGAAGGGTCGTACATATGGAGAAAAAAAATGTAGATCGAATCATAACAGAGCAAGAAAAAATATATTTAGTAACGAAGAGGGAAACATTTAGAAAAAGGAGACATTGCTTGTTTTTCTTCTTTTTACTCATTGTTTTCTTCAATACTTTGCAGTGTCTTTTTAAATTTAATCCACATTTTATAACCATCTGCGAATTCTTTGAAATAGGATTAGTCTAAATTGTTCTTTTTTAGTTCCGGGTACACGCTACTAGCTGTAGTACAAGCCGTAAGTTCCAAATCACGAAAGATATTTTTTCTTCTGCCAAACATCAGAAACAAATTACTCAGCGGCACCAAATGTACCCATTTCATCTGTTTGACATTTCTTATGTGAAAACAAAAATTAAAGAAGAGTGGCAACCAAAAGATAATTTCATTGAATATTCATAATTAATAGAAACTAACACCTCGATAATCAAATTATCATCACATTATTTCTTTAACCACCGTTCTAGACGTCTCAAATCGCAATAAAAATACTAATATTGAAACAAAACAAAAATGGAGGCGTGTGAATTTTGTGATTTCGTGTCCTTTCGGATTCTAACTTAATCAATCAAATTCAGAAAAAAATGATTTAATGGCAAGCGTTCGCATCCATTTTAGATAAAAAATGTGATGGCACATTAGTCGTTTTTAAAGAGGAGCAACGTCTCCATATTAAGAAATGCTAAACCGCAAGCTAATGCAAGTACAGTTGATAACGACGTGAAATTGAAAATCGGTCCCATCAAAAGCATTCTTGAATACCCATTCAATCCTCCATTCGTGCTAAAGAAATACTAACCGAAAAAATCACCCAAAAAATTGATTTTAAAAATCCCTTTGAAATTACTCTAAAGGATTAGCATTGTAAAAACATCGATTGAAACATGCACGATTTTTGATGGCCGTGAGGATACACAAACAGAAAAGTAGATGATATTTTAAATTGTGTGAAAATATCGAAATAATGTTACTTCCCTTTCTTTAATGCTTTTTGGTGATTTATCGAGAAATAACGGTAGATTATCACTTGATAATCTCACCGCAAAAGCAGTGAAATAATCAAAAACTTATACCCTGCTTTTATGCATTTCATCCTATCTGACGTCATCTATGCTGAGCGAAATAAGTGACGTCACAATGAACGTTGCATAGCAATCACGTGCAAAATGGCGCACTTTACGAAAATATCTCTTAGAAATTTCACATTTTCTATCATTTTTGGCAATAAAAAAACAGAATAATCGTTTGTTTTTCGAGTAAGATCGATTAATATTTTATTTCGTGAACAACAGAAGCTAAATTTTCACTCGTCGCTCCACCACTCGTGAAAATATAGCTTTTGTTGTTCACTCGATGAATATAAATCGATCTTACACTGAAACAAACGATTATCCTCTATTTAATTTAATCAAAATTTGCTCCTATCGCTTATTAAGTATCATTTAGAAGTCATTCCAAAGCCATTCATTTTTTAATTTTACAAAGTACAACGATAGAATTTCAAAGAAACTCCCAAAGTGTTATTCGAACGCAAGTGACTTTGGTATTAGAACTTGAACTTTATGTCAACTAGGAACATCGATAGATTGACAATTTGATTGATAAATGAATTATTTTGGGATGAAATTAAATGAGTGTGATTAGCCTTGGATTTTTTTTCAATAATTTTAAAGGGCGATATAATACAAGTTGGATAACTTCTTCCAATTAGCGATATCTTATTACACCCCTTTAATGAATGTACCCACTTTTCTGTGTCTTTACAGACAAAATAGACTCCTAATTTCCCACAAACAATAAAATCGTGCAATAATTGGATCGATCTCGATTAATTTTTGGTCGTTTTGAAACAATTTGAATCGTATTTGAAAAATTTCGACGCGTTTTTTTGAGTGATAAACGCGATAAGAGAGAGTGGTTTGAATGCTTCGAAGGAGCGCTGATTAAGAAGAGGGTTTTTGATAGAGGTGAATATCATTTTCATGGTGATATCAACTGTATAATTTAGACCTTTACTTACTCATACATAATACATGTACGCCACTTTGACCAGTTTGAAATGATGGTAATGAGTATATGTAGGGGATGTAACTGAAAGTATTTTTCCTTCTGAGTATGGTATTTATCTACCCTGACACACACTATTTTTCTATGAGATAGACCAAACCTATTTTACATGTAAAAGACGCGCATTTTGTTTTCCACAATCCGAATTTCTTTTCGATATCAGAAAAGTCTTCGGTAAGCCATCGCCTTCTCGGAGCGTATCTGTGCTAGGGGCAATACATTTACATTAAACATTCGCAATAATAAAGAATAGATCCCAATTTGTCAGATGATCAAAAGTACATGTACAAAGCGCAGACGATTCTTTCACAAATGAAAAATGTCATCCTGAACGCAGGGCAGTGTCAACTATCCAATCCACAGCTTTTCAATTTTAGTTAATTTTACACTAACCAACCACTTACATCGACACAACTTGAAGTAAAAAATGTTACTGCTTTTTCGACATCAATTGTTGTTACTTCACTAAAACTGCCAAACATGATTTTTTAACGCTGTAAAAATCATGGAAAATGTCTAGACTAAATATTTGCAAGAAGCCATAAAAATTCTGAGAAAATGAATTAATTTGATACCATCTTTGTAGTGAAATTTGAGGAGGTAATCGTTTTTTAAAACAATTAATTCAGGATCTGCTACGAAATAATAAACTTAACTTATAATGAATGAAAAGATTGTTGAAAAGAATCGAAAAGGAAGAACTTAATTTCAGTCTTTATTTATTTTGCTATTTTCTATATAACCGTACTTTTCTGTCTCGAGATAAAAAAAAAAAAATTGCCTAATTCAAAAGCAGGAATGATACAAATGCTCATTAGCAGTATCCCTTCAATTTCCATCTTTTTTTTTCAAGTGTCATAAAAATTTGGGTAAATGAAAAGAAAAAAAATAGCAAACAACATTTAAACGGGTTGCTGGATAACGGTGGCTCTTTACAGAAACCCGAATTGCCAAGGTTACATAGATCAACAACGGTTACGAAAACACAGATCGGTGAACATGAACACCACCTATGACCAATCCCGCATTCAGGATGCAATTACGTTTACGAACGTTTTGAAACGATACCCCACTTTGCACGTATGAATACGTGCAAAGAGGTGCATCGTTTCTAAAACGTTTCATGAACATTTCTGCATCCCGAACGCAGAGCAGATGTGTCACTGTGTATATATTTCCAAATTGCTTCTAGTCCTCGAGTGCCCTATTCAGGAACAGCTTTGTGGTGGTACAGCAATGAGATTAGGCATGATTCAAATGCGGTTAAGAACATCGTGAAATTTTAAGGTGATTAAAGCAGACGTTTAAATATCATACCAAGCCAATTAAATCACGAAATTACTTTGGGGCGTTTTTGAGTGATTTGAGTGAGTGTATGGAATGAATAGTTGGAGCGATGAACGAGTGATTTTAAATGGTTTCTATCGAGATGATTGTCAATTTCACGATGTAATTAATTGTACAATAAAACTTGTTTTAAGCGACCACAAACGGGACCTCCATAAAGCGGTCTTTAAAGAAAATGGCCACTTAATACACGTTTTGTCTACAAATAAGTAACATAGTTTTTGACTGAATATGTATAATTTTTTGCGAAATTCTCAATAATCCTATGTTGTTAAACTCAATTGAATCGTCTCATAGGATTCATTTTCAATTAATTTTAGACCAAATTGACTACACTTTAAGATATTTTTATTCAAAGAAGGTGATTTTGAAAACGGTCGCTTAATGAAAATGGTTGCTTAATAGACGTGGTCGCTCAAGCAAGATTGACTGTATATGTATATCCAAGATTTGACATACGATATGTTTACTTCACCAAAGTGCCCAAAAGTGTGTTTGTTTTCCTTACAAATGCACCTTTTCATAAAAATGCTAAATATTTACGTTTATGTATAATCTGTAAAAATAAGAACAGCACCCTGCAATTGACCGTTGATCAAGCCATTGTAATTCCAATTTCATCTACCTATTCGACCCCATTGAATGACAAGAAGTCTTTCGCAATGAAGAAAAATCGGTTGCCTGAACACAGATTCGAGCCCACAACCTGTCTTTTAGTTAAAACGACTTTGAAAGTGAATGTGACTTGGTCGTGCTTAAGAATATCAGGATATGAAGAATAGGCAATTGCGAACGATTCAAGCTTTTATCATATATGTTATTATATGAGCATATGCATGATATTTCGAATAATTTGAAATGTTCGAGAGGGTAGTGTAGACAGCCATATACTGTAGATATAAAGCTACCTGATGGCCAACAGATACTTTGAGATCTAATCTATCTACTAAACGCATAGTTAAGACTCTGTTCAGACTGTACGAATGCACAGGCTGTTCAGATTCTTGGCTTTGCGCATATTTGAAATTGTTGAAAATCTCACGCACAAGCTCATATAAGACTCTAAATGATAAAAAATATCATACAAAATGTCTATGATATTAAATCCAGTAAGTTGCACTTACTTCAAATACAAGGAAGGCAGTGTCTACGTCTTTCCCCTTGGCTTGACATTTCTTCAAAGCTTTTGACTTTTTCGTTTTTCCAAACGAATCCGAATTGGATACAGAATTCATAACACCTTTATACCATACAGGTTAAGCTTTGTCGTATACAAAATGTCTTCGAAAAGTTATCAGATTATTTGAATTTATGATTAGAATTCATGATAATATCAAAATATCACGTACGAGTCTACGATAGAATAGCAAAGTATGATTTTTTGATAATGTCTGTTTTGTTATTGTATCCCTTTTTTCAACAGTTTACATCCACTTTAAGTATTTTATCTTTATCGCCTTTAAATTATAAAAAAATAAATGTAAGAATATTGTTTCTATTCCAAATTAGTCCTCACTTTCATTAAGCACAACAAAAACACAACAAAAGCAAAATTAAAATGATTTTACTTTCCTTTTCAAAGTTGTCCACCCTTAATCTTTAGTAATTGTTTCTATTTTCTGGTTTAATTTTGCACGTATCTTCTATTCTAAAAGAAAGCTTTGTTCGAACATGAGCATGAAATATACTCCTTTACGTAGATGTGTGTTCCATTCTTTACCATGGTGACAAAGAATAAAAACGGCGTTATGTCTTTTTTTTTTTTTTTTTTTGCTTATGATTTGAACATTGACAGGGTAAGGAACGGTTAACAGTGTTGATGGAACGATAAATATTTAATTGCCCATCATTTTATCTTCTCCAATCCTATACGACTTTGACCCAGACAAAACAATAAGATTCGGTCCGTAAACAGACTTACTAAAAGACGGTATAACAGGTTATGGACTTGATCACGCAAATCATTGAGGTTAAACTGTAATGAAGCTAAAGTTTACAAATATATTAAATGCTCAAATGTAGACTATCGATTAAAAAAAATCGGAGATAAATCAGAAAAGTTAATAGCATCGTGAAACTGACCGCCATTCCAATTAAAATCGTTCTAAATCATCCACTCAGCACTCCATCCATACATTCCAAACAAACGCCCCGAAACGATTCGTACACAATTCGAAATCGTTCTAAACGATTAAAAACTTTATTCAAAACTATCAAATCATTCCCAGTTTTTATAGTTTGATGTGGACTTCAAACTGCCTTATTGGTCCTTGAAGAATCACAAACAGCAATGTACGTGCATTTTATTAAATGTGGGGAAAGAAATATCGATATTTGTATAAAATTAGCGATGTTATATACCCCCCCCCCTTCTATTTTTATTCAAAACTCGCTCCTCGCAATCATTCAACTGTATACTTATCCCAAAATCTTTCACCTTGTCAATGGCATGAAGCTGTTTACTATTACCAAATACATGTAGATGTACCTAATCAAATCTCTATGCATTCGCAAATCAAGTTAAGACCACATGCGCACGAACAGATTCCAGGGAGAAAACATCACTATTACTCAATTAAAGATGGACTTGGATTATTTCCCTTGGTAAATGTTCCCTCTTATCTTTAGGCTAATAGTATTTAAAGTTTTGAGTTAGTAAGGTCATTAGATTAGTATTTACATTAGGATTACACATAGATATAAGGTATAGTTCTAGTGACAGTGGACCCATAATAGTTCTGCAACATTTCGGACATCATAAACTTTCACATTATTAACCAAGGTTTGCTAATAACATCTTTAGGGAACCTCGCTTAACTGTGTCTAAATTCATGACTTCCGAAACTTTGCGCAATTAATACGGGACCACTACCTTAATTTCATTTTTCGTATAATCTGTTTCCTTCAGGGGTTTGACTCAAATTAACTTCTTGGTTCATCTTTCAGTTTGTAACAGACTGAAATTTACAAATACCTCGATCACTGAAAACCGTGCAAAATCGCTCGTTTATCGTTCAATTCATTTCATTCAAAACGCTAAATTAAAACACTCAAAAACGCTACGAAAATTTTCAAAACACCAGAAAATCGTTGAAAACGATCAAAATTTTATTCTAAACAGTAAAATCATTCCACGTTTTTATTAGCTGGTATGTTTTTTAAAGCGTCTAAATGGCCGTGAAATTACACAAGCATAAAAATATGCAGACTTTCCTAAACGGATATAATAAGACATCCTTCATTCTCACAAAAGAGGCTATATTATTTAATAGTCCTTAAATTTAATTCAAATCGTGTTCCTCACATAAGTCTATTCATTCCGAAAACATTCACCTTCTAAATTTCATGACGAAAAAGACTATCGTTCTCCAAATTTTCAACCGCTTAAGACTTCAGACTTGAAGACAGTAAATTATCGTTCAAAGGGAAACTATTGTTGGAAAGAAACATAAAGGATTCAATCTGTTCATTTTTTCTCTTGATTGAAGTGTTTACTTCACAAAATTACATTCTTTAATGCTGTCTGCTATTTTAGTACAGTTGGCATTCACATTGGAGATCCAATTTGACCCTTTGGAATTACTTCTACGATGAACCACGTAAAAACGAGACTACGCGAGTTATTGTTTATGATATGTACTTTGTAATGACTGTATTTCTAATCCGTATGAGGTCATTTTGACACAAAACCAGATTTAGCTTTTTTTAAAAGGTACCTTCTAACACGAAAGTTAAAATGCTATATTTCAGAATGCTCCATTACGTCATCACTCTGGTTTTATCCCTGGTTTTACTGCCTAACAGAGGTCTTACAGATTATCCATGTGTCTGTAATTACCACACATCACGTAATGTCTATGAATCCGTAAGTTAAACATTTCTTACATGTACTCGATGAGAGAAAAAGAATACATTTTGTAAATGTGAAAATACTATGTAAAAAGTCTATACTGGCAGTACGGAGTAAACAGACAAACACAAATCAGAGCTCGTGGTTTTCTTTGCACTTACAGGTCATATAGTATTTTTCAGACTAAATACGCCATCATTTGCAATTTGATTGTTTATCTATATGCCATTCTCGTGTTCCATAAATATAAACACAATAGTTTATCACTTTTCTAGCAGTGAAAACTTGGTACGTCCGATGTAATAAATTTTGAATACATCACTAGTGACGATATCACTTTTCAGTTTCAATACAGGATCTATAAAAACGTTATTAGGCTTGTGAACAAAATTTATCCTCCTGTCTCGTCTTTACTGCATAGTAACGCATTCTTATGAAATATTTTTCATGTCAGACATAAACAGTTGATTACAGTTAACAACATCGTGAAATTGACAAGGTGAATGATTTTGGAATGATTTAGGAATGAAATTGAATGAGCAAGTGGAGCGAGTTTTGAGTGCATTTAATGGGAGGTAATCCTGTATCGCAAATTTTGTTCAGGATGAACAAAATTAGCGATATTGATAACCTCCCTTTAATAAAAAATGCATTCATGTTCTGTACATAGCTTCCAATTTCTCCAAGAACCTATGAAACGCTAAAAATTTGAATTATGTCACTGAAATCGCGATTTTTCTCTATCAAAATTTGAATGACTTTGTTGATTCTATATTTTTCAATGGGTTTGAGCGTTTTTGAATGGTTTGAGTGAGTGTTTGGAATGAATGATTGGAGCAATGAGTGAGCGATTAAAAATGGTTTTGACTGAGTCGAATGTCAATTTCACGATGTAATTAACTGTATATGTATCCTCTTTATAAAGTGATTAGTCTTCCGATTCATAAACAAAATAGCCACAATTTCAACTGTACCTATGTCATTGAATGAAGCATTTGTTGTTCAAATAAATTAAATAATATCTAATACTGAAACAAACAATGAGCTCCGAATTGTTATCCATTACGAAAAGTAGATCTATTTTTTTTATCTAGCTGTACTTTATTCTAATCAGATGCAATCGAAACTACCCGAAATCATCAATGATTGTTTTACCATCGAATGGATGGAATATAGTGTAGCAACAACTTAAACGCTTCTATAGCTAAAGGGATATTGTCATCCAGCTATATAATTTATAATCAAGACGAATTATAAAGTCTAATTCACTCATGGAGGTTTTATTCTTGATTTTTTTACGAACGTAAAGAATCCATAGAAGTTTCGGTTATGGCGCTTTGCGCTTTGTTAATAATTTAACTTATATACATACAAGATTCCTTGAGAATGATCACAGTTGTATTTATGGCAAGGTCTGAGATTTATGTACGTCACAAACTTTAAATATATACTGAACAACAAAAATAACGCATCACTTTTCAATGACAAATAATTCTACTCTGAAATCGATCAATTTACTGATATGACATTACTTTAATTTGGCCGGCCACTAGGTACACAATTGTGATCCAATTTATTCCTAAACTCATACTCATTTGAGTAAAGACACTTGAATGTGATAAACATGTTTTCTGCTCGTGCAACAGATGGAATGCATCTAACAATAATAAAGTTGGTCGAGTATTACAGCAAATAAAGGTTGTAATGAAAAACAGTGTATACTTTTATCAGATCAAGCAAAGTCTTCGAGTTTGGCGGTAGCGAAAAAGTGAATTTCGGAACGCTATCGCGCATAGTCATATCGAACTGATTCATTAAATCAAGGACACTTGCTTCTGCCATGAGGGACAATAACTGGCCTATCGTAAGGTTAAAACATCGATTTTTAACAGCTCTCGGTCCCATACTCTGGATGCTGACACGATGAGGAGGCTGCATTATAAGGTGATATGACCGGAAATTCTTACTCTCTATGTCATAGTTTTTCAGGTCTTAGTGGACTATTTATGATAGTGAAACACACAAATTATGAATATGAGCCGAGTATCTAATCCCTCGGTAGCTATAGCCATATGTAACATCCCATGATCAAGTCAATGTTATGTTCCATTCAGCTCATGCAACTATGGACTTTCTTTGCGAATTCCTTTTTAAGTGACATCAATGTCTAATCTTTCACCGACTGGACTTATCTCAAGAACCAGCCCCTCAAATACGAGCTTGCAATGAGGGTCAAAAAGAGCACGAAAACCCAAGGTTTTGAGTCAGATTGAGGCAGCACGCACAGTTTATGGATATCCATATTGGGAGTAAGTCTTGATAAAATTCAGAATTCCGCGTGTCAGACATTCTTTGAGTGCAATTTTGCACACGGATTCACACGCTAGTGTCTTTTACTGAGCAATGGAAACCTTCTCTATTTTCAAAAGTTTTTATTTTGGGGATGTTCGCCTTTATGAGTGTGTTACTCTGCAATGCGTATGTATACGTTGTTGACCTTTTTGACGCAAATCAATAATTGGTCAACGTTTATTTTGATATAACCATTCTTTCAAACTTTATATTATGAAAAAAATCATATCTTAAAAATGAAGCATTGCGTTATTTTTGTTGTTCAATATATAATCAGGTTTAGTAATTAGAGATAGTAATTACATACCAAGTACATCGTGAAATTGACACTCATTCCACCTTCACTAAGCATTCCGTTCATTCATTTTAAACCATTCAAAACGCTCACAAATCTATCATCGACGCTCCCGACATAGTTGGAAACTATCAATATTTCATTTGAGTCAATCCAATCATTGCACAATTTTATTGACCGATGCGGTTTTTAAAGCGTCTAATTTGTCTCTTAAAAGTAAGTGGGTAATAAAATTTCGCTCATTTAGTAATTTAGTTCGCTTATAATCTTCGATGGATTATTACATCCCTTAATTTCATTCAAAACTTATTCTTTAGACTCATTCAATATCATTCCAAATTCAATCCAAAATCATCCACCGTGTAAATTTCACGATGTTCTTTACATTGTATTAAGAGTTTGTGTACGAATGTTCATTTTAATGATTTATCTTTTCCTATATCGATAGCCATCGACTAAGGTAATGCCAATTTCAACAGTGTACAAGTCCGAGTGTAAACAATTACTAGGCGTGCCTATCTCTGGAAACAACTGGGTAGCTGTAGCCATTCTTCACCAGGTACTCAAATTGTCGTGACGGTTGTCATGAATGATTAACTCGAAGTTTATTTGTTATGGACCAATATCCGATTTTATAAGATTTTTTAAGAAGTTTACAATGAATTATTAAATTAGGAGAGAAACGAGAATAGTAATCCAGGCGGAAATATGTAAAACCAAAGACTAACAAAAAATCCTCTTCTTGTCTGGAAACTATCTTAATTTTGCTTATCAAGCGCACATTGTTTATCTGGTTCGTTTTTTTTTAAATCTTCCCTTTTCAAACTTTTCATGATGACTGACATCACAAATAGAACTTACCAACAGTGTTAATTTTTATACGACCCAAACAATTTCGGCAAAAGAACAGAAACCAAATACTGACTAACTTATTGAGTTCAGCACCTTTCATCCCTCTTACAGGTTGGATATTTGAAGACAGACTATTTGGTACGTGAAGAATTTTGTCATGGTAGTCCAGATCCATTAGACATGAGTAAATATTAACTCTTTTCCTGTTCAATGATTTTCATTAGGAAACCTCGGTCATAATTGTGTGAGATCATAAGTTACGAAATGTTGCGGAACTATTGTACCTTAAGAGCATCATTTTATACAAGTATCTAATGTGGATGTTAGATTGTCTAGAGTATTCTGGATGGGGTGAGGTCTTAGAAGTTCAATAATATAACCAGTTATAACTTATTCACATCCTTTTAACCTAAATAAATATTAGTTAGACATACATAAATAGATCATTTATATGATTTGGCTACTTATTAAAAATGAAAATATAAAGTTTAAGAATATAGATCATTTCATTGCGCAAAACCATGTTTAAGAAGATTTATTCATCTATTTATTTAGTGTAAGCTTAAAAGTTGAAAACTAAATAAAATGATATTTGTAGTTAGCACCTCGACAAAGCCGACATCTATACTTTCAACACTTGTTTCCTCAAATCAACCAACGTCGACTAAATTGAAACCCAAAACTACACAATCGACATTGAAACTGACTCCGAACTCGAGCAAATCAACATATAAAGCACCATTATCATCAACAGTGGTACCATCTAGGGTTAAGCCAGGCGCTGTTGTGTCAGGTAAAGCATATACAGTCAAACTCTGGGACCAGGAAAAAATGGGAAATGTCGCTTAATACAATATCTTATTATAAATAAGGCGGGTCATAGTGATAGCATTTATAGATTGTCGTTTAAGTCTTACCGAATCCTATTATGCTCGGGATCATTATAATCGTGTCATTGCTCCTAGTAACGTAAGAATCAATAATTTACACATTTTACACATAACAATTGGTCGCTGATATCAAAGAAGCAGTGTCTTATTGCGAGACATCCAAGAAAGCTTTGTTATCTCACTTTCGTTTGGAATATTTGCTAGATCGTCAAGTTGTACATGTATATCTGTTTTATTTTACATGCCGTACAACATTGATCAGACCGATCGACGATAAAAATTCATAATTGATCTTAGTAGTAAATGTAGTCTATTTTTTTCGAAAACCTTGTGGTTTAATAGACGTTGGCCAAAGGTACCAGTACTAGAGTAGTAGTTTCAACGGTTTTTTGGTTAGCAAGATCGGCACCCGGTCTCAAATCAGTCGGTGATTTTATGGAGCATGATAAACATTTCGTCAATAATAAACCGACTTTCGATAGATCTAACTGCGAATTTTACATTTTAAAACTTTGTGGGTTTTTTTTAAATAACCAAATTACAAAATATTACATATCTGAACCTCTAATAGGAATTTCTTTGCCTAATTTATAGAAATCTTGAATATTTTCGATATTCGGTTAATGAATAGCGAAAGCGTTAAAAGGAGCGAAAAGTGGAAATGTCATGAAAATCATAATCCATTCAGATATAAATCTAGAGATAACTTGAATGCAACATTAATGTGTTATTGTTCTTCGTTTATAAACCAGGTGACATAAACATTTGCCCTGACGTGTTGAAACTTCTTGCAAAGCAGGGCAATGTAGAACTGAACCGATATGGCGACCACTGTCTATTATTGGTGACAACCCACGTGATATGGCAGGAGGCAGAGTGGCAGTGTGGTTTGAATTATGGTCATCTCTTGACGATATCTGATCAAGCCGAGAATGATTTCATCACCGAGTTTTTGAACAACAATACGTTTTTTCCACTATGGATAGGACTGAATGATATCAGACATGAAGATACATTTCAATGGACTTCAGGTAAATCTACAACGTATTTATGGCAGCAGATTTGGTTCAGTGGTAACGCATTGGCCTCTTTTGTTGTTGGTCCAGGCTTGTAATTACAGACTCAGTTTGGTCGATCAAAATAATGTTGTATATCGTCGATGGTTAACAACAAGAGAACCATCATGGTCTTAAATCTCTCACCTACGTATCGATCATTTAAATTAGTTTCTGTGTAAATTTGGTTGGGCCCTGGCTTAGTCAAGGGGACACCAGGGGTATCATTTTATCAAAAAAAAAATGTAGGAACAATAAAGTGGAACCATGTCATAAAAGATATCAAAGCTAAAAGCCTCACAATAAATAACTAGAATGTTTTAGAAATTCCAATCCTTGTTTTGCGGTTTTTGGGGTGTTTGGTGCAGAGTCCATATGGGTGTCCTATGGACAAAATTTTTATACATTTATTGAGAACAACCAACTGCTATCATATGCAAATTATCGTTCCTCAAACCGTCATAACAGGACACAAAATGATATTTTCTTTAAATCTTGTTAGTAAAATTGGGTTTGCCAAGGACCCATTATTTATCATTTTCACAACATTTTAATCTCACTTGATGTCAAACGCAAAATAGTTTGACAGGAACAGTGTTGTTTGAGTTTTTTCGTTTGTTTCTTTGTTAACTGAGACTACAGTTAACAACATCGTGAAATTGACAAGGTGAATGATTTTGGAATGATTTAGGAATGAAATCGAATGAGTGTGTGAAGCGAGTTTTGAGTGAATTTAATGGGAGGTAATCCTATATAGCAAATTTTGTTCAGGATGAACAAAATTAGCTATATTGATTACCTCCCTTTAATAAAATATGCATACAAGTTCTATACATAGCTTCCTATTTTTTCAAGAACCTAAGCGACGCTACTAATTTAAATTATGTCAGAGAAATCGCGATTTTCTCTATCAAAATTTATTTTGAATGAAGTTGATTCTATGTTTTGCAATGGGTTTGAACGTTTTTGAATGGTTTGAGTGAGTGTTTGGAACGAATGATTGGAGCGCTGGGTGATCGATTTGGAATGGTTATGATTGAGGTGAATGTCAATTTCACGATGTTATTAACTATACCAGTGTAGACCCCATATGGGGTTCAATTGCCATAATTTTTAAATATTGTGAGAGGACCATCATCTGATTTCACTTTTAAAATATTAAACTCTAGGCCTTATGGTTTGTCGCAAGAAGAAATTCCTCTAAGATTTTCTCGATTTTCGACTTGATTGTTTGCATGTACTTAAACAATCAGATTTTTTCTTAGACGATTCTTTTCAATCCAGTAAAAGGTGCGTTTATGCAGCGAGCTAATGAACAACAATTACCCTTCAACTGCTATCATTTAGAATGGTGATTGTCTTCGTAAAAACGTAGAAAAATTGAAATATAATAATCCTGAAATTATGACTAACTTTTAATTTAACTCATTTTTGGTATCAGAAAATGTCCTTGACTTTGGCTTATAAGCAAGTTGCTAACAACCGAAAGGGCTTATTACAAGCAATACATATACGAAATATGAAAAACGCATGACATACCTGGGTAGATACGAAAACCTAGATGTATTAGATAGAAAATGTTCCAATTGTGGCGTCGTGGAAGATGAAGCACATGTTTTGTTGCATTGTGATCTATATCAAGATATCAGGGAAAGCCTGTACCAAAAAATATCGAAAAATTGTCAGAATTTTATTAATTATCCTGAAATTGAAAAGATAAAGTTTCTTTTTTCCAACCAATATGTTATACGTTTTGTCGCAAAAGCCTGTTTTGATATTTTGCAACGCCGTACACAATTGTTGTGTAAATAATAATATGCTGTTTTACAGTTTCTTACATTTACTGTGAATACTCATTTGTGCGTATGTGTGTACTTATTTGTATGTTTGTATGTATAAATAGATGATTGTTTGTATGTTTTTATGTATGAGTATTTGTATTCATGTATATATGAATGTGTTCACTGCCAAGGAGGTTTGTCATCGAAGAACGAACTGCACGGATGTGCAGATCAGTCTTCGATGATAATTGTCCTTGCGCCCCCCCTTCCACCCCCAAAAAAGTAACACCTGGCATGTCGGGTGAAGCTCCAAGTTTTAACTTATCTGAATAAGTACTGGTTTTAATAATAATATTGATAAAAATGATAAGTAATATTAATAAAATTTTAGATTTGATTTTAAACACATGGAAAAAAAAAGTAAATTCCTATTTTAGAGTGTTTTAATAATAATAGTAATAAAAAATAATAATAAAAATGCTTCATTCTAATTTTCGATCTCGATTTTGAACTTAAAAAAATGAAAAAGAAATAAATAAATTAGAATAAAATAAAGAAAGAAAGAGAAGGAAATCGCATCTTTTAATATCGAATTTCATCTCTGAAAAACTTTTAAAGTTGAATTTGTATATGACTATGTTTTCTTATTCAGTCTCATCTATAATTCTTTTTAGAATGGTCGTGTATGAATATATGTTTTAATTGTTTTAATGTTTTGTATTTATATGTACACAATTGAGACAATAATAAATAATAAAACCTACCTGTCAAAAGTTATAGTCGATCTTATACTTTTTTGGACACAAAACGGAGTCATGGACAAACAGACACACCTACGAACAGACAGTAACTATATAGTATTCACTAGATATACCGATGTTGGTTCATATAACAAATAATATATTGCGACTTCGTAGCATAAGAATTGAAATCGTTGTTGCGATTTCTAAATGCAAAAACAATTGTTCACGTCAAAAATATATACTTAGTTCCAATAGAAAGTGTGCACTTTTGAATTTTGAATATCTCTGAAATTACACAATCTAACGTATTACGACTATCCCCAAGAGTACGTGCATACGATATTTGAAAACAAAAGTGCGCGATGAGCAAACTTTTTCTGATAATTTAAGACATTTGATTTTGCATGTTTTGCATGTGCATCTCGCGTTAGACGAAAAATTGGTCTGAAAATCTGGCAGTTGAATCTATGAGGCTTTCCTATGCATAAAATCACATCGTCAATAGAATTATGAATGGTGCTACAGCGTGGTTTGACTGCCAAAAAACTTCGTTGAATAAAATCGAACCTTGTCAGATTTAGAACGTCATTAGAATTGATTGAGCATTCATGCTCCTGTAGAAATCAAGGTCATCATTTTGCACGGCCTTAAAATTAGCAAATCGAGATGTCATAGAACGACATAGCACCATTCAACGAAAAGTAACTGGCCTAACAACTTAGCAATATCTAACGTTGACGTACACGTAACGTCTGCATAAAAATTAAAAATCTTGTTTGAAAATGGTTATGAATAGGTACTAAAACAGTATAATGCAACATCAATACATAGCTCTATTCAAAGAAAAAGTTGTAAGGGAGTCAAATCTCTACAATTTAAGTTCTGCCTGTGCATATGCCTCATGCCATACTTTAACAAAATCTGATTTGACTTTTAATATTAAAAGGTCTTGACTAAAGTATGGTATCAAATTTACTCCACAATTTTCCTCCAACTTTGAAAAAAATCAAGAGAAAAGCAAATGGTGAAAGTGCACATTTTCTTATGGAACTCGGTATATTTTATTGACATGCGTGCTTGAGAATGGGAGTTACTATTTGTATTCTTTAAAGTAAAATAGGATCTTTATACCATATGTGCATATTTCATGACAAGATCCCAACAAGAATGTAGACTATACAAACTGGACACCATATCACTATACGAACCATCATGGTGCCGAGGACTGTGTTACAATAGGACTAGATGGTCGATGGGACGATAGGCGATGTGGGCATTATAACACGGAGGACAATCTGGCTGCAAAGTATGGATTTATATGTCAATATGGTAGGTACAAAGATAAACATCGTAAAATTAACATGGTTAATGATTTTGGAATGATTTCGGAGTGAAATTGAATGAATGAATTGAATTATTTGGACGAAATTCGCGATAATTTGTACCTCCCTTGGATAAATCTACGATTATTGTTTTCTAATTTTGTTTCTTCACGGACAGATTAGACTCTGAAACATCAATATCAGAAAATAATCGCGTGTAATTATATGATCGATTTGATTGAAATATTGATCATGTTTTATACTTTTGAAGCGTATTTTTTTAAGCAATTTCGCATCGTTTTTAAGTGTTTGGGATGAGTGTTTGGAATGAATTAATGAAGCGCTGCGTGAGTGATTATCAATAGTTTTGATCGAGTTGAGATCCATTTTTGTGATGTGATAAACTGTAAAAATAGAAATAAGGCAAAATTAGTGCTTGAATAGATCAAACATTTTAGGCCCTCATTGCTTACAGCGAGCTCATTCTCCCTTACGATATTCATTATTTTTGTCACAAATTCTCATCCTGTGACAGTGAATGTACTATTTACGAATTTCTTTGGTGCGTTTCGGTGGATTTTCGAGAAATAATGGTAGATTATCGTTTGATAAACTCGTCGCCTTACCAGTAAAATTACCCATTACATACGAGGGTGGATCAAAAATTACGTAGACTAACGTTGCAGAAATTTTGGTTTCACAGACTTTGAAGAGAAAACTACATTGTTATTAAATTGAGGCATTTTTCTTTTTGTCGTGTAAATTTGGATGAAATCCAAATAGTTGGTCACCTATAGCAACCATTCTAAAACATGTAGTCATTTGGTATCGGCGCACGGTAACGACTTTAATATGACGCTGCGGTATTGATAAGGATCGTCTCGAAAGTCAGCACTTTTCAAAATACTCAACTCAACAATAAGCACGATTTCCATTGGATAAGTACTATTTTCATATCCATCTGATCCAAAAGGATGAACTTAAATGTGTAATGTGTCTAAACGATTCTGAACTGATGTTGTTCTGTGACAATTACAGTTTAACGCCGAGGAGACGTTTTCAATTCTCTGAGTGTCATCCTTCAGAAACACTTTCCATTCTTAAACAAACCTTTTAAACCATTTAAAAAGAAGGTATCTGCTTACATTTGAAGACCTTTTAGCATATTTTATCATTTGAACCTCTCGATTAGGTTTTCCATAGGTCCAGTAGAACTTTATTATTGCCTGGTTGTCTCTAGCTGCGCCGGTGCCGTCGTTTCAAAGTTCAAAAACAGACGCGTGCCCTTAGTTAACTTACTTTAAATTCGAAAAAAAGCGAATAGATTATGTTTCAATTTTGAATATCCTTATTCATAACGTCAACACGTAATTAGGCGAAGTTTGGAAGTGTTTGGTCCAAAATGATGGGACAATTACAGGTAGTAACACTAGGAAGTAACGTTTCAAAATGAGTTGCGCCGGTAGCACCTACCAAAGTTATAGTCAAAGTCCACGTATTTTTTTATCCACCCTCGTATAAGCAATACCCAGCTATCGTTAATTTCGTTCATGTTATCTAAGCGGAGCCCAATAAACCACAATGAAGATGGAAATTGACAAAATTTATTCTAAAATATTCGTGTTTGTCTCATTTATGCAGTAAATATAAAGATAATCGTTTGTTTTTCGAGCAAGGTCGATTGATATTTCATTTTACGATAGGCAAAAAAGCAATATTTTTACTCGTGGCCCTGCCACACGTGAAAATATTGTTTTTAAGTTGGAATGCGGAGCAATTCCAACTTAGATTTAACAAAACCGCAAAATGAACGCAAGATAATTCCATTTCGGGTTTTCTGATAACATATATCACGTGAACAGGATGTGAATACACTTCGGCCTATTTTGTATATCTCAACTTGACATAGACATGCAGTTTATTTCATCAAGAAGTAATAATGTTGAACAATTACACAACTATCACTTCATGTAAATTATTAACACGCTTATTTATGTTTTAAACGATATTTATTGAAACTTGCTAACGAATTTACTTGTATCATATATTTGCATTACTATATTTGGAAATCATGTGATAAGTCAAGTCCAATAAAGTCAGCTATTGACAATAGCACTGGCCAATCATGTGATCTGCTTTTTTGGTAATGTCGCCACCTGTTTTTCATAGGATTGTGGAAATAGCACAAGCCAATCACGTGATCTACTTATATGGTAATGTCGCGAGCGGCTTTTCGTTGAATCATGCTGTAGCTTCTTTTAGAAGTGTAGTTTCTCTTTCTGAACGAACCTTTTACGACCTTTTACAAAATAGTTCAAATGTTTTTGTATCTAATTGTTCCGTAAGGCATCAGTAGAAGCGCGCAACATATGCAGATTATCTATCCGATCCAGCAAATATTCTCTTTCTAATACTTCTCTAAAACAAAAAAAGGAACCCCATTTCCAAATCGCGCGATAATTTCTCTGATGGTGGACGCAGCAAGGATCGATTAAGGTATAGATCCACAAGTTTAAGTGAGTGATCAAAGGTCAATTTTGTCACCACCTGTATACAAAAAAATACCTTTTATCACTCACCCTAAATTGCGGGTCTATAGGCAAATATTTATCTTCTCTGTCTGCTTATGTCCATTTTCTTTAAAATTGCTAAGTAAATAAATTCACTTTTGCAAAAATACGTATGTGCGCAATCCTTCAAATATCATTGAAGATTATGACGGGTTAACTACAGCCTTGGTTTTTATCAAATATCTGAACGAGTTTACCAACCCCACGTGTTTTGTCTTCAGGGGCCTCTTTCAAGAAAGGTCCTACGACCGAAATTTGATCGTATCACAATCGTAAGATTAAAATTGGCTTTCAAGAAACGTTTTTAGCTTCCAAGCAACATGTCGTATTGTTTAATTTACTCATAAATTTGCGACACCTAAAGGCTAGTCGTTTTGCGATTTTGACTGTGCAAGCATACGTACGCATGTACGTCCACTTTTCTTGTAAATCACAACTCCTCAAAAGTTTCTTGTTGGATTTGGATGAAACTTTAACAGAATCTTTCTAGTCACCTGACCTTGCGCATAAACTCACGGTTTGGAGAATTTCAGCCGCGTCTTGGGAAAAGGGGTCTTCATGTAAAAAAATCTTGTGATCACAACTCCTCTTCCATTTATGGACCGACTTTCACAAAACGTTCCTAGTCACCTGACTTAGCGCATATTCTAACGCAGTTTGGTAAATTTTAGCCGTGCCATGGAAACGGGGACCTTCTTGAACAAAAAAAATTGTGAACGCAACTATTCTTCCATTTATGGAATGATTTGGAAACTTTCACAAAATGTTCCTAGTCACCTGACCTTGCCTATATAATCGCGATTCGGTGAATTACAATTACGCCACGGAAAAAGGGACCTTCTTGTAAAATGCTTGTGAACGCAACTCCTCCTTTATTTATGGACTTATCTTAAAGATTTCTTTGCGAAAAGTACATTGTTACCTGAATTTTTGCATGTTGTAATAGTTAAGTGAATTTCAGTCGCGTCATGGAAAAGGGGGCCTTCATGTCAAAATTCCTTTGAAAACAACTCCTCCTTCATGGATAAAATGTCCGTATTGTTAATTTTCTTTTGATACAAATTGTATATTTGTACAAGATGAAAGTTAACAACAGTTTTCGACGAGGGGATATAGTAATGGGCTCCGTCCGTCATTCCGTCGTTCCATTGTTCCGATGTTCCGTCACTAAACTTGTCAAGAGCATATCTCCTAAAGTATAATAGCTATCGTACAATTTTACTTCTTGAAAGAGACCCAGGTCCCATTGAAATACCTAAAATACTCATGAACAATTATGCTCTTTTCTCCTCGACTCGCACATGGTAATCATATCATCTGCGTGTACAGTAAAGTAAGCACGAACATATTTTCTTGGTTTTTCTAATACAGAATAATTTTCTCTCATTTCTTCTTTTTTTATTATTTTTCTTTTATCAGATGCAGGCCTGTATAGCGATTCAGGGAATTAAGCGTCTCTCGTTGTTGAAATACATTGATTAATATACGCCCGTCAAAAGACGAGACGTATTATGTGATCACATGTGGTAGGCGGGAGGCGTCAGCTTCGTCAGTGGCTTGATGTCACCGTCTCTTGAACGCATTCCAACTTATCAGTACTTTCAGTACTTTGATTTTGTTGACTCTGTGAAGTAAAAATCAATCTTACCCGAAAACAAACGGTTATCCTCTATATTTGTCCATTGAAATGAATATTGACTGTTAATCATCTGATCCAACACTGGAATACGGATTTATCTACTAGAATGTAAGCAATAATTGAGCACATTCTGTTCATATTGTGTTGTGTTTACAAAGCCTGAATTGTCGAATTATGAAAATCATGAAGGACGTGTTAAGCAAATAGGCTAAACAATACGTGTTCGCCAATGCCACCTAAACTGTTTTTTTTTTTTTTTTTGGTTGTTTTTTTTCAGAATCTTTTGACTTGTTTAACCTTGTCAAATGACCTTCGCATTGAGCAAAACCGACAAGCGGGCAAACAGACTGAAAAAAAAACTTGCCAAAAACAATATGCCCTAGATCTATTGATGTATGGGCTTAAATTTCTGAATTTATGGAATATTCATTGATCCTCATGCAAAAACTTGTACAACGTATGCAATCACATAGTGTATAGGGCAACCAATACCACTAAAAGCTATTTTAAAGATAAAGGTGAGTAAATTAAGTTTTGGTTGCAAAACCGAAAGGACATAGTTTTTTAATGTACACCAATAAATACCATTTGAACTTGTTAACAGAGATACAGAACCCGAAGAACGCCATAGTAGTCGGATGAGACATGAAGCAGTATCGTCACCTAAATCTTCAAATGTACCGAAACAAGAGCTGCCTTTCGTTCGTTTTTAAATCATTTTTGAATAAATATTTGTTAAGGTTCATGTAAAGTGTTTGAGACCCAATTTTAAGGGCGCTTCATTAGCCTAGAAAAAGCAGTATGTCCAGGTATATTGTATATCAAAATGAAGCTTTTTTTGAGCACAAGCAGTTGAGCAACATAAGACCGCCATAACTATAGCAGTAAAGCCAAAACATTGTGGAAAAGGGTCATTTTGTACAGAGCAAGCAACTGCATGATGGTTGGATAAAATTGGCTCATAGTTTAACAAAGTACAGTCTAAAGTACTATCCAGGTAGTACTACAACCGTTGATATAAAACTCGGTCTCAAAAAGCTCCTTTGAAACAATCAATTTCCATTTATTTTGTCAACATACTTGTCAAACCGGTTTGGTCTGTTTTCAAAATAGATGCTTGGTATGGTGCAACAGCACACCATAATATTGTGATATATTTTCTGCAATCTATTTCAAATTATAGTTTTTGAAATCACAGATCTATAATAAATTACTTTATATCTATGATTCAGTGAAATAGAAATCGATATATTACTAAACAACCTTACAGGTAAATAAACTATTAATGTCTATTCATGTTGTGATAACACACCATACCTTAAAAAGATCTACACGGTTACAAAATTAGAATGACATATATGACATATGTGTTTATAAAATAAGTCAAATAAGATGCTTGCATAACTACGTTTTCGGCTCGAGTTTTATACCAACGTTTGTAGTAGTACCTGGGTCGTACTTTAGACTGTAATTTGTTAAAATATGAGCTATTTTTATCCAACAGTCATGCAGTTGCTTGTTCTGTACAAAATGACACTTTTCCACAATGTTTTGCTATACCGCTATAGCTATGGCAGTCTAATGTTGCTTAATTCCTTGTGCTCATAAATAGCTTCAATTTGATATATAATATACCTGGACATTTGCCTTTTTCTTGGCAAATGAAGTGTTTTAAAATTGGGCCTCAAACACTTTACATGAACCTTAATGTTTGAATGCTGTAGTTAAAGTGTGTATTAATTTTTGGAATTTTTTAGCCAATTTAAAAGATCGACTCCGACAACCTCACAAATAGAAGTAAAAAAAAATAATTATTGAAATATTTAAACAACGTGAAAATTTCGAAAGGAATCATTTTTACAGCTTTAAACTGGGGCCTTACTTAGTAATTCTAGAATAATTTTAGGATAGAAAGACATACAATAAACCAAAGAACCTTCATTAATGGCAACGAAAAAGCAAATGTACGTGTGTATCGGTAAGAAACTACGAAAATCTCTGTAGCTTTGAGAATCTCATAAATGCACAAGTTGAAGTTAGTCACCGAGGATCAAATTTGTCTATACATGAATAGACAATGTTGACATTTAATTACTCAATTAAACTTGTACATCTATGCACTGCTTACATGTATACGATTAAATAAAATATTGACAAAAATGATAAATCAAAGGTCGCCCGCATGTATAATTGTGACCCGTCACGCTAAAGGGACCATCTGAGAAGTGCGTAAAGTGTCGACCCTAGTCAGTCTACGCAAACCGCAAAGTCTGACTGGGGTCGAATTTTTTCGCAATGGGCTTATTTTCTGAATCTAGACTTCTGGTTGACCAATGCTGGAACCACCTCTTTTTCAAATATTAATTTTACAAAGTTCCCAGATGGTCCCTTTTGTGTGACGGGTCACATATTTTAGATCGTGTATGGGTGATGTTGAATATTGGTCGATATACAGATGCAAACATATTGTCAAATGAATTGATCAAGTGAAAACAGGTTTATGTAAAGCTGCACTACATAAAGGGTACGCAGTATAGCCAAATAAAATCGTTTGTCTAATATATTTGTTCATAATCACCCAAGACCCTTCAAAAGACACTGTGCAATAATCACAACGGTTAATTGGTCGAACAGATTAGCAGATAGATAGGCCTATTTGTTTCTTATTTCTAATTGTTACATTTGTTGTTTAGACGATTTGGTCTTTTAAATAACAATTATATGGGGTCTGCATATATATGAAATTTGACTGATACTTGTAAATTCAAAATAAAGAAGCCACATTTTGTGCGATGCGTTTGTGCACTTTTACATTTTTTACTGTTGATATCTTTAAATCAGAAATACTTTGATTCTGCAGTTTTCATATTGAGTCTATCTTAACTATTTTACTAAATTGTGTGAACATCCAAAAGGGTTTCACATTCTTAAATTATCTAATTTAATTATAGTTCATGTTCATGTCGATTTTGAACCTGTCATTGACCTTATCATTTAGACAAATAAAACGCAAAGTTTTTTCTGATTGGCTTCATATTTGCTATTTGCGGATTATATTTGTAGGCCCGAAGGTGTAGGATTACAGTTAAAAAGATCGTGAAATTGACATTCATCTCAATCAAAATAATTCTAAATCACTCACTCAGCGCTCCATTTATTCATTCCAATCACTCACTCAAACCATTCAAAAACGCCCAAACCCATTCAAAAATATAGAATTAACATCGTAATTCAAAATAAATTTTGACAGAGAAAAATCGCGGTTTCACTAACATGATTCAATTTTTTAGCGTCTAATAGGTTCTTGGTGAAATAGGAGACTATCTATAGAACTTGTATGCATATTTTATTATAGGGAGGTTATCAATATCGCTAATTTTGTTCATCCTGAACAAAATTTGCAATATAGGATTACTTCCCATTAAATTCATTCAAAACTCGCTCCACACACTCATTCAAATTCACTTATTAATAATTCCATAATCAATCATCTTGTCAATCTCACGATGTTGTTAACTGTACCTTTTTTTACTTGTAACGAAATCCTTAAATTAAACGATCGAGCTTCGAAGCATTGATACTGTCACTAAAGAGTTTTTAACACGATTTTTATCAAAATCGGTTATACCATTGTTCTGCACCTATTACAGAATGCACTAGTTATGCCAGCGTTGATAGGCTGTCATAACGTATTAATGGTTTGTTTTGTTGACATGTTTACAAACATGCAGCTGTGGTGTTGTGAATATAGGCGTTTGTCTTAACAAGTTAATATTATCTTATCTGCAGATGCAGTTGTAAGATATAACGCAATCCATGGATATAGCCGAAAAGTCATTCATTTCGCAAATTAATAATTTTGAATCTATCGCGAAATGTTTATTTTCCCAATTTTAACAGCAATGTTCTATATGGCTGATATTCACCATTCTTTACGCATATAATTTCTTATCTTTGTAAAGAAAATTATCATTTCGGAATTATAGTGTCGTTTGATTCTAATTTATCTAATGAAACTGTGCAAAAGCATAAGCTCATACATAGAATTGCTCTCTAACCAATCAATCCAAATTATTTTCACGTCCCCGAGAATGGGACTGTGGTCTAAGCACACCGCTACAGTTAACAAAATCGTGAAATTGACGAATTGAATGATTTTGGAATGATTAAGGAATGAAATTGAATGAGTGTATGGACCGAGTTTTGAGTGAATTTAATGGGAGGTAATCCTATGTAGCAAATTTTGTTCAGGATGAACAAAATTAGCTATATTGATTACCTCCCTTTAATAAAATATGCATATAAGTTCTATACATAGCTTCCTATTTTTTTCAAGAACCTATGCGACGCTAACAATTTGAATTATGTCAGAGAAATCGTGATTTTTCTATATCAAAATTTATTTTGAATGACGTTGTTGGTTCTATGTTTGGCAATGGGTTTGAGCGTTTATGAATGGTTTCAGTGAGTGTTTCGAATGAATGATTGGAGCGCTGAGTGAGCGATTAAGAATGGTTATGATTGAGGTGAATGTCAATTTCACCATGTTATTAACTGTATAAACATAATCACTGACTTTCGGATAAAAAATGAAAGTCCTTTTCTACCCGGCCATAGAGGTACATGTAATCAATGCATCTTCAACTTGTACTTTACGGCATTCAGTAGAAAATCGATGGTATCAAAAATGATGTTCATACATATTGTTAAGTTCCAAATGATATCTTTGCGACAAATTACGCTTATAATATTTGTAAAAATCCCACGTTGGCGAAAGGCGAGAAGATCTCCGTATTTTGGGTTATGGAAACGTCATACATAACTTCGAGAGGTATTCGACGGATTAATGGTTATTCATGGAATTCAAAGTAACAATTTAGCCCGTGGTCGCCCCAGGAATATTTTCAAAGCAATGGAAGTAGTAAAATACATACGAGTTTGAATATCCTTCATTGAAATTGATTGTTATTCATCTTCTATCATCAAACGTTAACAAAATGACACGAGCACATGCAAACAACATGTGTAACATATAATTTTTTTAATAAGAATGAACATTTTTCTTTTATGCTTTCCGGAAGAGTATAGAAAATAACGGTAGATTATCTAATGGTAATTCTACTGCTTTTGCGGTAAAGATTATATTCTGAAATCGGCCATTTCACCGTATTTTCTAAGCGGGGCCCAGTAAACACAAGACATCATGTCGTTGCTTAGCAATCACGGGCTTAATGACACGCTTGAAGAAAATGGGTACTTGAATTTTCTAATTTCGCCTTATTTTAGCACTATAAAAAAATTGTTTATTGTTCGTGTTTGATCGAATTATCTTTAATTGCGTGAACACCAAAATTCAATTTTCAATCGCAGCGAAGTCAGTCGTGAAAAAATGGCTTTTTGTTCACTCAATGCACGATAAATCGATCTTACTCTGCATCTATTTAGTTATCTTTTTTTCAACAATTTTATATGTTTGTGAGGTGCAAACATTGAGTAGCGTTGACAGCCATACACCGTAAATATAAAGTTACCTGATGGCTTACAGCTACTTTGAGATCTTATCGATCTACCAAACGCATAGTGAAGACTCTGGTCAGACTGTGCAGATGCACAGGATGGTCAGAGTCTTTGCTTTGCGCATATTTGAAATTGTTGGAAATCTCACACACAGGTTCAAATGATATTTCTATCTTACCGTAAGATCTATTGGCTCCTTTGATATGTTTCTCACAACCTTGTGTTTGGCATTCAGTGAAGCCAAAGCTTGAACATTGGAACTAACGTTCGCTGTATTCATCTTATGGGAGCTCTACGCCGCACAGATGATATATATTGGTTGTCATTTTAGTCATCATGAACACATTTCTGAATGTATACGTGTGACCAGATGGTCACATACGGTCCGGTTACATACGGTTTTAAATAAATCTCCTTTGTTAAAAAAGCACGGCTGTGAAACTTTCTTTTTTGGAAAAAAAGCGTAATTCTTTATACAATTCAAGATATTATATACACATATATTTATATCTACTTCTTTTTACCAGGCAGTTACCGAAAAGTTAACTTCTGATCTTGTCAGCAAGATTTCCACTATCAAATCAATAAAGATGTTTTGTTTACAAGAACATTTGAAATTTCCTTTATTAAATTACTGCACACTTTTTGTATTTGTATAATATATACAACATTTACACAACCAAAAATATATGACACGTGCACATCCCACTTATTTCGTTTTAATATTTAAGTGAAAAAGTATTCCACTATCATAACAAATGTAAATCGCATATAAGCCATTGCTGCTTTTTTGTTGTTTTTATTCGAGAAAACAATACTAGTTAGGTTTATAGTCACCATGCAATAGATTTAAGATCAACACCACGTGTCCCCAACATTCCATTACAGATGTAAAAGAAAAACTGTGGTTTCGAGTAATGAATGGTACAATGCCTTGAACTAATAGCAATAATAATAATTAGTACAACAGTGAATAGATGGGTTCCTAAATGATTATAACTGACATAATTGTGGAGTACCGGTAAGTCAAGGGTGCGAAGGCATGTATCTTATTGCACGGCTGATTGGTAGTAATAACACCCTGTATATTTGAACGTTTAAAGTTGTATGTTATTAAACATAGAACGATTTCGTATATGTTGGAACGAGCAATTTCCACGTCCTTTTTTCCAAAGACATAACCTGATAGAAGTAGTAATTGATATCCATTTTCATTATCTTTGCAACAATACTGGTCGAGACTGCTTGCAGAAAGTATCTTCCCCTTGACATGTTTATGGTGTCAGTGTACTTAGAAACAGGCACAGCATCATTTCAATAAAATAAGTCATTATTTTCCTATTAGATTTTTAAACACTTATTCTTATGGAATATCAATGTGTCTGATAAATCTGCATCATTTTCGGCTGGATTATTTGGAACAAATATCCGTCTACTCCGATGAACTTGTCCTGTTTTCAGGACCACAAAACGGTGCAAACAGTTTTCCAATTATAGCCAGTTTTGCTCGTGCAAAGTGGTGTATAATTGGCAAACTGTTTGCTCCGTTTTGTCATCCTGAACGCAGCGCTGTCGTCTTCTTTTTAATAATAGTCTAAGGTTTCGGCGTTTAAAAAGGTTTATGTGTAGGCCACCTTTAAGCCTATCAGATTTTTTTCAAATCATTTTTTTATGAATTTGCATTTATGTTTACTATCACGAAATACCACACAATGCTACCAAAGGAGGCAGTAATGAAATTATTTTGTAAGAATTGTGAGATTTTAGCGTACAAACTTTTTCACCATTCAGTATCGAGCATCCACATGGGATACCCTTGATCATCCCTGCGTCATTTGAATCCTGGACACGACGGACGCGATAATTGTACGAAGAACATAAACACCTGTCAATAACGAATGGATAATCAAACACGATTACTTTCAGAGAAATGGTAATAAGACAATCACTCACATAATTGAAAGCATTATTTCTTATTTTGGCGAGGCCTGTGACAGTGGATAAATGTAGGAGATTTTAAACTCAATATGATCGTAGTTGTTGTTTTCGTTCGTTTTATGCTTTATTTCTTATTCAAAATTAACTTAAATATAACAATAACGTAACACACCCAACCAAAGCAAACGAAGGTTTGTAATAAGAGTACCCCTTAACAAACAGAGCATTATCCCATTAAGACTTAATTCAAATGTCAAAAATGGGACAGGTTATTTTTGTATTTTAACATATCAAGTGTTTCGCCCGTCTATCCCTTGTAGTTGGGCTGTTTTCGGAGAAAACCCCGTAGTATTGTAACAATATTGGCGTTGCTTGCGTTGGCGTTAGCCAGGCAAACTGTAATCTTGGTCATATCTCTGTTGTTATTGAAGATATCTTCATGAAACTTAGTACGTGGTCCACCACCACAAGAGCTATCGAGACTATCAGGATATCCCTGAAAGCATTTTTATAAAAGTAATGCCCCCTTTTCGACTTTTTCATTATCCATTATCTGCAGCCGAGCAATGGCACTTGATGGCAGTACTCTTGTTGCCTTGGTACCAAAGTATCATGAATAGAACTTACATGTGGCGCCATTTACGGTCGACAAACACTTCGATATTTGGTGTTGGATACTCGTTTAATAGGCCAAATCGATGTTGCCTTAACTTCTTATGTGAAAAATATCATTGTTTACATATCCGCTGCTTGTTCATGTGCGATACTTCATAACAGATAACATATTGACGAATTGTTTTCATCCTTTATGTCGAATATGCAAACATATCTTTATTGAACTCTCTCTATAACATAATGTTTTTTGTAGTTTCAAATAAAAATAATATATGTATCGTTATAAAGAAGTCGTTTGAATGCTTCGTTCAGTCTAAATTTTGCATACTATACCATATTGACTCGAGATAATGATATTCATGGGTTAGAGTAACCTAACACATGACAAGCATATTGTACTTGGCTGTCATTTGTCTGATCCAATCAAGCGATAACTTAATATGAACCTGGCTGTGAAGAAACGAGTTGTCAATAAAAACGAGTTTGGAAATAATTATTGCAAAACTCGTATCGATGACAAACCATTATTGCAATTCAATGCGCGACAAGATTTGCAACAAAATTGAGAAATGCGATAAACTTTTTTTGTATGCTTTCCAACGAACATGCGCCCAAAATGTTTGCTTTCTGTCTTAAAAAGAGTATTGAAGTCTTCTTTTGCCTGATATTGTGCCAAGTTTTGAAGCCTTATAATCTTTTAGAATCTGACACAAAAATCCTATAACGTTTAGCTTAATACATGTATTTCGAAACCTTTTAATATTTGATAACATACTAGTTTCTGTATGAATACTCTTAGACTCGAATTGTAGTAAATTTAAGAAAGATAGTACAATTGAAGTTTTTAAACAAAAGATTTAACCTTTCTGAATGGAAATGTGAATTCAAATTCTCTCTAACAAAAATAAATAAAAAAATGAAATACTTTTTGCAAAAATCGTTGCGGTGATTAAAACCTTATTGCAATTCAGTGCACAACTAGATTTGCAAAAAAAAAAAAAAAAAAAAAAAAAAAAATGAGAAATGCTATAAACTGCTTTCATGTATATTATTCAACGAAATTGTGCCAAAAATATATCGACCTGTTTTTAAAAAAGTATGTATTAAAGTCTGGTATTGTGCAACGTTTTCAGCCTTTCCGTTACCATCGAAACCAATGTTTTTGACGAGAATAAATTCTTTTAACAACTTTTTAATTAATAGGTTGAAATATTTAGGTTGAATTTTGCAATAAATAATACAATTTCTTTGTAAAGATTTATGTAGATATTTGGAATTGGCATTTCTTTCATTTGTGGTTTATATCTCTTAGAATCTTTAATTTTAATTATCGTTCTAAAAATCACTACAATAAAGGTCTTGTAACAGAAACGAGTAGCAATTAGATATTGACCAGTTTTTGTGTCAAATACTAAGAAAATGCTTAATAATCTAGCAGAATATTAGGCAAACCCTGAATTAAATAATTACAATTTTTATACAGATTTGTGTTGAAAATAAGAACGAGCATACATTTTTGTGTCTAATTAAAAGAACTAGAAATGCTTTAGAATAATACTATTCTATATCAGGCAAAACAAAATGTCAATACTCTATTTAATAAACAAATGGCAATTTTTTGGGCCCATGTTCGTTAGATATAATACAAAAAATAGTTTATTACATTTCTCAATTTTATTGTAAATCTTCTTGAGCACTTAATTGCAGTAAGGGTTTTTTTTCATCTCGGCGAGCTTTTCAATAATATTGCAAAACTCGTTTTTCATTGCAAAACTCGTTACTACATGGCTGTAGCTGCTTTTTGTGTTCATCATTTTCTATATTCGGTAACGTTTAGAAAACATTCTTCGCTTCGGACGTAGGTACAATATGGGAAACCATGACAAACGTCGAAACTGTTTTGTAATCATGAGCGTAGGATATATCTGTCCAGCTACAAACTCAGGTGTTCATTCGCTCCATCTAGGGTTCTAACCACTCAAAAAATAATCCAACAGTCTATATGGCATCCGATATGTTCTCTTCATATATACATGTACTCCAGTCCAAAGAAAGTGTGTATTTTTGAGTTCTTGATATCTCGAAACTGAGGCTACGTACAAATTCAGGAATTTTGCATAGCATACCTCTAGATCATTGACCAAACATCTTTGGGAAACAATCAAACAACTCGCAAAGAACCTTTTGCGTCGTTGCAATCCTTGATCTTGGGTTATGACTTTTCCATAATATCATGACTCTTTTATGTAAGAACAAATAATTCAATTCATGTTCTGTACATCAAGATTCGTGCATTCTGTTTAGCTTTTTTTCCAATGAAAATAACTTTGAATACGCGCATGTTTTGAAAGCTTTCGCACAAAGTTGTCCCATAAAAATGGAGAAATCGTTACATTTAAGCCCCCTGGTGTTAAATTGTAACATTGGAAGAGTTTTTTTTTATTTGTAAACATATGAAACCAAAACACCTAATCACACTTATATATGAATCCGCTTCGCGTATTCATACAGTGGGATTAGGTTTTTTTAAGTGCAACATGATGTACTAAGTCGCACCTGAGTCTCGTTACACTTTGGACATCGCATGAATAGGATCGGAAGATATCCACTAGGAAAACATTGTACCCAATAACAAAGCCATATACCTTTTTAAATCAAGATATTCCTTGAACGATTTTTAACTTTGGGTCTGTATAGAAAGGGCGTCACGCGGACTGAACCCCAATATATGTCCATAAAATTATTAAATAAACTGGCTTGCAGTCAACTTGATGCAGCTTAACATGGAAAATCTATGCTATTTGTCTTCTAATTTTGTAAACGTTGATTTTAAAAATATTTTCTTCGTGCTTTATCTCGTAATGTCGACAAATCCTTCATTCTGTAAACAACAAAAGCTTTATTTTCGCTCTTTGCTTCGAAACTGATGGAAATATAGGTTCATACAATGAAAAAACGAATCGATGCTACATTGAAACAACCAATCCTTTACATTGGATGTCTCTCACTTAGTATTCACAGATGATTTATCTTATTCTGTGGTAAGCTGAAACAAATTATTACGCAATAAATTATCATTCCATATGATAAACAATTTCTAGTGGTTGTTCACTGAAGAATTATACAATTCTTCGGTTCAGCGCTAGAAATTTATCGTGAAAGGGTGCTGGTAATTGTCGTTAAGTCATTTTGTCATTTTATTGTAAAATTAGGTAATTTATCTTATAAAAAATATGTAACCTACATAGGCGTATCTAGGACTTTTGAAATTAATACGCACTCAGAAGGCGACAACAAAATAATATGTAGGATATAGGCGATATGTGGAATGTGACAAAAGACGAATGCCTTCCGTCCGCTCTCTTATGATTTGGGCGTTGGTGAATAATCAATACATCGAAACTACAGCTTGAATAAGCTGTTGTTTCGATGTTACGATCATTCATCAATATTTTTTTTCAACAGATGATTATTTCTTTTACGCACTTGTGTAATTGCGTAATGGGGTTTCGTTTGACCTTTCCGACAAAACCGGATAATGTCACAATTGCCCTAGTGAAGAATAAATCCCCTTTTAAAAGAAGATAAAAGCCAACGTATAAATCTTGATTTCGGATTCTTATTTACGAATGACTTTCTTATAAGTACAATTATACTGATTTCCGTAAGAAAGTCCACTTTCCCCTTATGCATTTCTCTTGTTTTTTACAAAGATGGAGGAAAATTATGGAGTATATTTCATACCACTGTAAAGACCTTTTGAAAATAATAGTCAAATCAGACTTTGATAAAGTATCGCATGCTGTATACGCACAGGCAGAACTTAAATTGTTGAGATTTGACCTCCTTACAACTTTTTCTTTGGTAAGAGCTATGTGTTAATGTTGTACTATAGAGTTTAAGAAGCCATTCCAAACCATTTCCTGACAAAAGTTTAAATTCTTATGCTGACGTAACGTTTAAGTCAACGTTGAACATTTCTACCTTGTTATGCCAGTAACTTTTCATTGAATGGTGTTATGACGTTCTATGACATAAAGACTTGCTTTTATTAGAACATGACTGCTCAATCAATTTTGATGACATTCAAAATCTGACAAGGTTCGATTTTGTTCAACGATGTTAATTTGTAGTCAAACTTCGCTGTAGCATCATGCAAAATTGTATTGAAGATGTGATTTTATGTTTAGGAAAGTCGCAATGGTTCAACTGAATACATTTTCAGACCAAATATTCCTCTAATGCGTGATGCACATGCAAAACATGCAAAATCACATGTCTCAATTAAGCAAATTTTTCAACATCGCACGATTTATGTTTCAAATGTCGTTTATACACACTCTTAGGGATAGTCATACGACGTGTCATGACGACAGATTGTGTAATTTCAGAGATATTCGAAATTCAAAAGTGTACACTTTCTTTTGGACTTAAGTATAGTAACGCCGTCAAATAACACTCATCCAGACTAGAAGTTTTCTGAATTTCCCGCTTATCGCATTATTCACTAATTCCAAACATTCACTCATATGATACGAAACACTAAGAAAATCGTCAAAAAAAATCGGAAATGGCAGAAACCGAACGACAAGCTCATTCAACATTGACTAAATTCAGATTTTGAATAGGAAAGAGTCTAAGTGGTCCGAACAAATATTCATATGTCATTTCTGAGATTTTTTTATTGAAGGGGGATAACAATATAAACTCGTTCATGTTGTAAGAAATTAGCGACACTAAATATCTCTTTAATACCATTAAATACTTACTCTTTCAATTCATTCTTCAATCACCCAAAGTTATTCAGCTTGTCAATTTTGCGATGTCTTTTACAGTAGCAGCAATTCTCAGTCATGAAAGACAAAGGGATACATTAAGTAACATCGCGAAAGTGACATTCACTTTGAACGTCACCGTTCTTAACCGATTACTCAGCGCTCCATTCTATACATTCAAAACACTCACTCAAATCACTCTATAACGCTCAAAACCATTCGAATAGTTTCCAGATTGTTCAAAACGAGCAAGATTTCATGCAAATCTATCAATTCATTCTACTAATGCATTAGCTTATATGGTTTTTAACGGATTCGATTTGTCTGTGAAGACTCATGAACAAAACAGTGCGTTAATATTTTTAAAGAGAGGTAATGCGATAACGCTAATTTTGACAAATTCCGATCTTAGCAATATCATTTTTTTAGCTCACCTGAGCACATCGTGCTCAAGGTGAGCTTTTGTGATCATTGAATGTCCGTCGTCTGTCGTGCGGCGTGCGTCGTGCGTCGTGTGTCGTGTGTCGTGCGTCGTCTGTCGTCCGACGTCAACAATTTAAGTGTTTACACTCTAGAGGCCACAAATATGATCCAATCTTCATGAAACTTGGTCAGAATGTTGGTCAGGTCACAAGGATGAACCCTATTGAAAATGGGAAGGATCCATGCAATATCACAGCAAAAGGGGCCTTAATGACAATTTTCTTGTTTACACTCTAGAGGCCACATATATGGTTCAATCTTCATGAAACTTGGTGAGAATGTTGGTCAGGTCATGAGGATGAACCCTATCGAAATTGGGAAGGATCCATACCATATCACAGGAAAAGGGGCCTTAATGACAATTTTCTTGTTTACACTCTAGAGACCACAAATATGGCCCAATTTTGATGAAACTTGGTCAGAATGTTGGTCAGGTCACAAAGATGATCCCTATTGAAAATGGGAAGGATACATGCCATATCACAGGAAAAGGGGCCTTAATGACAATTTTCTTGTTTACGCTCTAGATGCCACAAATATGACCCAATCTTTATGAAACTTGGTCAGAATGTTGGCCAGGTCACAAGGATGAAGCCTATCGAAAATGGGAAGGATCCATGCCATATCACGGGAAAAGGGACCTTAATGACAATTTTCTTGTTTACGCTCTAGAGGCCACAAATATGGCCCAATCTTAATGAAACTTGGTCAGAATGTTGGCAAAGTTACAAGGATGCACCCTATTGAAAATTGGAAGGATCCATGCCATATCACGGGAAAAGGGGCCTTAATGACAATTTTCTTGTTTATGCTCTTGAGGCCACAAATATTGCTCAATCTTCATGAAACTTGGTTAAAATGTTGGTCTGGTCACAAAGATGAGAAAATAGGAAAGATCCATGCCATGTCATGGGAAAAGCGACCTTTATGATAATTTTTTTGTTGTAAGTCTAGAGGCCACGATTTTGGCCCAAACTTCATGAAACTTGGTTTTGTATTGAAATTATCTCCTTTATGACATCTGCCTATTTAATTGATGTGATTTCCCAGGGGTCAAAGAGAATCAGGTGAGCGATTTAGGACCATCTTGGTCCTCTTGTATCCCTTTATTTTCATTCAAACTCGCTCATCAACTAATTCAATTCCACGCCAAAATCATTCACAAATCAGTCCCCTTGACAATTTCATAGTTAACAACAACATGAAATTGACAAGATGAATGATTTTGGATTTCAATTGAATGATTGCGTGGGGCGAGTTAAAGTGAAGTTCGAGGGAAGTAATCCAATATCGTTAAATTTGTTCAAGAAAAACAAATTATCTATATTTATTACCTCCCTTTAATAAAAATATGTATACAAGTAATATAAATAGCTTCCTTTTTCCAATAATCAACCAAACGCTCACAATTTCTAAAAGGCCAGTGAAATCGTGATTTTTTTCCCAGCTATTTTTGCGTTTTTGAATGGTTTAAGTGAGTTTTTGGAAAGAATGAATTTAGCGCTGAGTGAGCAGTTAAGAATTGTTTGATCGGAATGAGAGTCAATTGCACGATGTAACTATCTGTATGAAAGGGCTCATATGTCCAAGTTGAATAATTTGAAATTTACTTCAACACCGACTTTAAAAAATTAAAAAGACTCAAAAATTAAAATAACTTCGTCAAAATTAGAATAATTTGTTAGTGTCTTAAAATATCAATGTTATCTGTCGAGGTTGGTAGAATTCATCATGGCGAGGCTTTGCCGAGTCATGATAATTTCTCGCAGCCCAGACCAAATAACATTGATATTTTAAGACACTTACATGTTATTCTATTCACCATGAAACATTTTTCAGCGCTTAATTATAATTAACCCTTAGAAATCAAAGAAATTCAGGTGAAATTGTATATAAACTGTTTCTTAAAATAGACTGCCTGATATCATGTTATGTTATCAGACAAGTGATATAAGCCCGATACAGGCTCAATTGCATGATGAATATCCTTACCTGGAGATACATGTCCTCTCGTAAAGTTTGTGTATCGTAATTGGTAGGAACTTTCGTGGCAATATTGGCAGAAATTGTCGCTGGATTCATCTTTGTTGTCTAAATATGTCGTGGATTATTTTCATTCAAACAGTTTGCTTGGATATCCTTTTCATACTTAACTAGTAAACTTTAAAAACGATTTCTATTACAAAACAAGTTTTGCAAAAGACTATTCAGTCGTTCAAACGTGATAATGTGAGGCACTATGTGAAAATCAAATACGCGTGAACCATTCGCCTCAATGTAAGATAACACCTCGAACAATTATAGTAAATCACATCGTGTAATTGAAATATCACCTCGATCGAAACTGTTCCAAATCACTCGATCAGCGCTCCATTCATTCATTCTATACACTCATTCAAACCACTCGAAAACGCTCCGGAAGTGTTTAAAAGCGCTTCCATATCGTTCAAAACGATTCAGATCTAGTCAACCCGATTAGATTAGTCGGTAGATCACCGGACTTCAAAACAATTGAATTTCGATGGCGTGGGTTCGATTCCCAGGCTGGCACACTAACAAACTAATTGTCTTTCGGATTAGACGTTCAACCGAGGTCCCGTGAGACGATGCTTTACACAGAGCACATTAAATAGCAATAGCGGATCTCAGCTGTAGACTAGCTACATGCATACTTGCACTATACCCCGTAAAAGCTAACCGTCTACTGGGGGCGTCGCTCATATGGGTATACAGTAAAACCCCTCCTTCCGACCACCCCGGAAATACGAGCACCCCGCTATTACGAACGATTTTTGACAGAACGGAATTATTTGTTCTTTATTTCAATGGTCGCAAACCCCTCTAATGCGAGCACCCCGCTATTCCGAATTACGACCACTAATTTCAGTACAAATGTCATGTAATGCACTATTACGAACCTCGCTAAAAAGACCAGTAACTTCACACCTCAGGATCGACTATCCGAATTTCACGCTTAGTAAGTACGGCACTAATTGGGTACGATTGCATCAACAATGGATTATCGGATATTTCGATATCGTGATTAAATGTCTATTGTGTTTTGGTGTTATTTTTAATCAAACAACTTTAAGTGGTTAATTGTTTTGATACACTACATTCGTTTATCAATAAAAGATGTCTGTTACATGTTTAATTATAGTAAAGCAACCGAAAGTAATGCGTTTTCGGGCAACTTACTGAAATTCGTTTTCGGCGATCTGCACGGACTGGTATTGATTGGTAATGAAACATGATTGTAAAGCTTGTGATTGATAGGTTTCGTATTTAGGAAAATGATTTTACTGAATGTAATCACTACATTTACAGTTCGACAAAAAATTGCTTTATTTTGATACAATTATTCCGATGTAGGATTTCAAATCAGATCAATTAAACAAACGTAACGGAGAAAAGATCTCATGATAGTGATAAAGAAAACATAACTTAGCAGAGAACGTGTAAATGCAATTTTATTGAATTATTATGTATTGTAAAATTACACGATAGAGTTTAAATTATGATAAAATTAACTAAAATGTAAAATTACATAGTCTTCTCTATTAGCAATAATTTGTGTTGTAAGTTTAGCATCCAACCAAACCTCAGAATTAAGACCACCCCAATATTAAGACCACTTTCAAAAAGTACCCCAAGTGGTCTTAATAGAGGGGTTTTACTGTATAATATTGTAGCGACGAAAAATAAACGTAAATAAACAAACCATAACGATCAGACTTTTTTGAAATCGATCAAATAATATAGCACTATTTTATAACCGAATGTAGCTTTCAAAGTGTCTAGAAAAGACAAAAAGATACACAAACAGGACAATACGTTGATTTTTAAAGGGAGGTAATAAATTTACACCAATTGGACGAAATTATCGATATTGCACTACAGTTAACAACATCGTGAAATTGTCAAGGTGAATAATTTTGGAATGATTTAGGAATAGAATTGAATGAGTGTGAGGAGCGAGTTTCGAGTGAATTTAATGGGAGGCAATCTAATATCGCTAATTTTGTTCAGAATGAATAAAATTAGCGATATTGATTACCTCCCTTTAATAGAATTTGCAAACAAGTTCTATACATAGCTTCCTATTTCTTCAAGAACCTTTGAGTCGCTAAGAATTACAATTAAGTCAGTGAAATTGCTATTTTTCTCTATCAAAATTTATTTGAATGACTTTATTGATTCTATCTTTTGCAGTGAGATAGGAGCGTTTTTGGATGGTTTGAGTGAGTGTTTGCAATGAATGATTGGAGCACTGAGTGAGCGATGGAGAATGTTTTTGATTGAGGTGAATGTCAATTTCACGATTTTACTAACCCACCCCTTAGTTTCATTCAAAACTCGACCCCACTCATTCCAATTCATACCAAAATCATTCCAAAGTCATGCGACAATTCAATTCCACGATGTTGCTAACTGCACATACACCTTGACACACAAAAAATAAATTGCAATATTTTAAAGGGCGTTATATAATCTCAAAATAAACTTGTATATGGTGAGTTTCACTATTTTTAGGTGAAATTGTCTTTTATTGTGATTTCTTCCAAAATATTTAAATTATACAAAATTTCACAATGCAAAGTTCAGAGCACAATTCTCAATTCTGGTTCAAATTAAACTCCAAAGAATGATTTTAGATCCACACTAAGCACATTGCTCTCGTTTCTAAAATAGATTAATCAAAGAAGGCCCAAAACATGGCCAAAAATGTAAATCAACCCTTTGCCTAAAGAGATGAAACTTCTTCGTTGTACCTCAAATACTGCTATTTTTTCGTAGAAACTTCACTTTAATTGCAAGATTTTTTTCATAACTTTAGAACATTATTCATTTATTTGTTTCGTTACTTTTGTTTACATTACCATTTTATAGTAATATGTTCTTTTGTGTGTCTTATTGGTACTTAAATATTTGCTCATTGATTTGATTCAGTCAATAGTACTGTCATTACAACCACTATCTAACTGTACAAGATTGATATGATATTAGTGTTTACTATATAAAATGCATGTTAGCAAAGTATCATGCTAGTGATTTTTATCCGACTAAAACTCAGTATTTGGGCTAATGATCCCCGTGGACATCTATTTCGGAACATGGATGGGAAAGATATGTGCAGGAAGAGGAAAGCCCCCTATGGACCCATTCGAAACTTAATCAGCCTTCTCTCAGACAAAGATATTCCATTTAGTACATCTTGTTCATTTAGATTTACAGGAACAATCACATCGAACCGAATAGCCTTTGTAAGCGTATCGTGTGATTTCTTCCTTTTATCTGTTTAACTTATAATTATCACTGTTACATATGTTTTATGTCTGCTTACTTATAATTATCACTGTTACATATGGTTTTTATCTGTTTTACTTATACTTATTACTGTTACTTATGTTTGATGTCTGTTTTACTTATAATTATCACTGTTACATATAATTTTTATCTGTTTTACTTATACTTATCACTTTTACTTCTTTATTTTAAAGTTTGACTGTGTGTACGACTGAAATGTATATAGTTAACAACATCGCGAAATTGTCAGGGTGATAACTTTTTAATGGCTTTGCAATGAAATTGAATGAGTGTGAAGAGTAAGTGAATTGAAATGGAGGCAATCCAAAATCGCTAATTATTTTCAAGATGAACAAAACTAGCGATGTTTATAACCCCCCTTCAATAAAATATGCATACAAATTCTATAAAAAGCTACCTATGTCTTCAAGAACCTATCAGACACGTACAATAATTCGATATCGCAAAGTTCGATCAGAATGAACAAAATTAGCGATATCGATTACCTTTCTGTAAATACAATTTGCATACAGGTTTTATGGATAGCTACCTTTTTCTTCAAGAACCTATAAGACGCTAACATGTTGAATCATGTCAGTGAAATCGCGATTTTTCTCTATCAAACTTTACTTTGAATGACACAGTTGATTCTATCTTTTTCAATTGGTTTAAGCGTTTCTGAATGGTTTTAGTGAGTGTTTGAATGAAAGATTAGAACGCGTAGCGAGCGATTTGGAATGGTTTTGATCGAGATCAATGCAAATTTCACGATGTAACCAACTGTAGTCCTGGAGGCAATCCATGGTTAGGTGCTCCTGTCTCTGTGATACTACTGAACTTAAAAGCGGTGTCGAACGCATTACACAGAAATAGATTGAATATTTGGATTTTCAAGTCTTGCCTTTTTTACTACACAGAGATATCGTTTAATTTTCAGTTGATACCTTCAATTTTCGTGCATTCTGATTGGCTGAAAAAATAGTTTCATTCTCCAATGAAATTAATTTTGAGTACACGGTTAAATTGTGAGCTTCCGCGCAAAGTAGCCCCTAAAGAAATCTGTCCTATTTAAAATTTTCCTTCATTATATTAAATTATAAGATATGAAGAGAACTTATTCGTTTTTTAAGGTTTTTAATTCTATATTTCCATGATACCAATAAATACTGTCTTCTTCTCTAAAGAATAATAAAAAATGCAAAGGTTGTTTGCATGACGACGTCAACATATACACAACGACAAAATTTATTTTTGTTGTTTGTTTTGTTTGTTTGTTGTTTCATCTCCTCGAAAACGAAACAGTACAAGAGTCGTTATACCCGATTCAAGACCAATCAATCACATAATAAAGAGATCCGTGCCAGCAGTCTGTTTATTATCCTAAATGCAGTCAGCTATTGGATTTGATGGTCAGTAAATACAAGGGAACAATCACAACTTTTCTGCGAAGAATTTATTTCTCCGAGTTTGATTAAATGGAAGTAATTTATAACACACAGGGGGTATAACTAATTAAACACTATTTTCCGAGATATGAGCTCGCTGGTCGTTTCTGTGAGCTAAAGTTTTCCAGTAACAGAGAATCGGTTACTAGGCAAAAATCGAAACGAAATTCCTCAGCCATAGTTTTAGATTACTCTGATTTTGATTACTCTACTTTAATAAACATCCGTTAGCTTTCTGCGTTCAGGATGACAAAACGGGTTTAAACTGTACGCATATTAGACCCCGCTTTGCACATAAATGCACGTGTAAAGCATCGAAACGATTAGACGCTTTCAAATATGTGTAAGCTAGAGTGCGTGTCTTGACGCAACGATCAGGCGCTTACAAATCTGTGCCGTCTCAAGTGTGTGTCGTGACGAAACACGGAATACCTTCGAATCTGAGCCAGCTTTCAAATCAATGTCAGCCCCAGTGAGTGTCGTGACGAAACAATCAGATGCTTTAAAATCAATGTCAGCCCCCAGTGAGTGTCGTGACGAGAGAATCATACGCTTTCAAATCTATGCCAGCTCCAGTTGGTGTCGTGACGAAACAATCAGATGCTTTCAAATCAATGTCAGCCCCAGTGAGTGTCGTGACGAAACAATCAGATGCTTTAAAATCAATGTCAGCCCCCAGTGAGTGTCGTGACGAGAGAATCATACGCTTTCAAATCTATGCCAGCTCCAGTTGGTGTCGTGACGAAACAATCAGATGCTTTCAAATCAATGTCAGCCCCAGTGAGTGTCGTGAGGAAACAATTAGATGCTTTCAAATCTATGCAAGCTCCAGTGAGTGTCGTGACGAAACAATCAGATGCTTTCAAATCAATGTCAGGCCCTGTGAGTGTCGTGACGAAACAATCAGATGCTTTCAAATCTATGCCAGCCCCAGTGAGTGTCGTAACGAAACAATCGGATGCTTTAAAATCAATGTCAGCTCCAGTGAGTGTCGTGACGAAACAATCAGATGCTTTCAAATCAATGTCAGCCCCATTGAGTGTCATGACGAAACAATCATACGCTTTCAAATCAATGTCAGCCCCAGTGAGTGTTGTGACGAAACAATCACACGCTTTCAAATCAATGTCAGCTCCAGTGAGTGTCGTGACGAAACAATCAGATGCTTTCAAATCAATGTCAGCCCCAGTGAGTGTTGTGACGAAACAATCGGATGCTTTCAAATCAATGTCAGCCAGTGTGAGTGTAGTGACGAAACAATCATACGCTTTCAAATCTATGCCAGCTCCAGAGGGTGTCGTGACGAAACAATCAGATGCTTTCAAATCAATGCCAGCTCCAGTTGGTGTCGTGACGAAACAATCAGATGCTTTCAAATCAATGTCAGCCCCAGTGAGTGTCGTAACGAAACAATCGGATGCTTTCAAATCAATTTCAGACCCAGTGAGTGTCGTGAAGAAACAATCAGATGCTTTCAAATCAATGTCAGCTCCTGTGAGTGTCGGGACGAAACAATCAGATGCTTTCAAATCAATGTCAGCTCCAGAGAGTGTCTTGACGAAATAATCAGATGCTTTCAAATCAATGTCAGCTCCAGTGAGTGTTGTGAAGAAACAATCAGATGCTTCCAAATCTATGCCAGCTCCAGTGAGTGTCGTGACGAAACAATCATACGCTTTCAAATCAATGTCAGCTCCAGAGAGTGTCGTGACGAAATAATCAGATGCTTTCAAATCAATGTCAGCCCCAGTGAGTGTTGTTACGAAACAATTATACGCTTTCAAATCAATGTCAGCTCCAGTGAGTGCCGTGACGAAACAATCAGATGCTTTCAAATAAATGTACGCCCCAGTGAGTGTCGTGATGAAATATCAGATGCTTTCAAATAAATGTCAGCCCCAGTGAGTGTCGTGACGAAACAATCAAATGCTTTCAAATTTATGCCAGCCCTAGTGAGTGTCGTGACGAAACAATCGGATGCTTTCAAATCAATGTCAGCCCCAGTTTGTGTCGTGACGAAACAATCAGATGCTTTCAAATCAATGTCAGCCCAAGTGAGTGTCGTGACGAAACAATCAGATGCTTTCAAATCTATGCCAGCTCCAGTGAGTGTCTTGAAGAAACAATCAGATGCTTTCAAATCAATGTCAGCTCCAGTGAGTGTTGTGACGAAACAATCAGACGCTTTCAAATCAATGTCAGCCCCAGTGAGTGTCGTGACGAAAAAATCAGATGCTTTCAAATCAATGTCAATTTTAGACGGTGTCGTGACAAAACAACAGGACGCCTTCAAATCTGCGCAAGCTCTCGTTAAATTCTTGACTAAAAAATCAGATGTTTTCAAATCTATGCCAGGTACAGTGTGTGTTGTGACGGAATGATCAGACGCCTTCAAGTCTGTGCCAGCTACAGTGCGTGTCGTGACAAAACGATCAGACGCCTTCAAGTCTGTGCCAGATACAGTACAAGTGACGGAACAATAAGACGCTTTAAAATCTATGCCATCTATTGAGTGTGTCGAGACATAACAATTAGACGTTTTCTATTCCGTGTCAGCTTCAGTGCTTGTCGTGACGGAATAATTAGACGTTTTCAACCAATCCGAGTGAGTGTTTAGAATGCATGAAGAAATGGAGCGCTAGGTTAATAATTTAAAATGATTAAGAACGGAATGAGTGTCAATTTCAAGATAATCTAAACTGTAATAAAGCTATGAAATAATTTGATCGAATTGAATATGGTTATTGATAGTTTTGAACAATATGAATCAAAGTGCTGCATAAACGATAGTATAACAGGGACATATCACATGCGATTGCTTCATCTCAATTTTACCGTATCATATGACATAACACAATGAAAATTACATTCATCTCGATCAAAACCATTCTGGATCGCATTTTCAGCGCTCTATTAATTCATCCAAAACACTGATTCAAATCATCCAAAAACGGTCCAAGATGTGTAAAAATCTTCGAAATCGTTCGACAGCGATTAACATTTTATTCTAATCGATTTAATATATCTTTATTTTTATTGACTGCAGTGTGATTTAAGGCGTCTGATGGGGTCACAGACAATGACGCTTACTCTAATAAAGGAGGGGTGAAATAAGCTATTGCTATTTGCGTCCATTCGGCGGAATGCGAAAGTATACGTTTATGTCATGGTACAGTTAACAACATTGTGAAATTGACAAGGTGAATAATTTTGGAATGATTTTGGAATGAAATTGAATGAGTGTGTGGAGCGAGTTTTGAGTGAATTTAATCGGAGGTAATCCATTATCGCAAATTTTGTTCAGGATGAACAAAATTAGCGATATTGATTACCTCCCTTTAATAAAATATGCATACAAGTTCTATAGATAGCTTCCTATATCCTCAAGAACCTTTGAGACCCTTACAATTTAAATTATGTCAGTGAAATCGCGATTATTCTCTTTCAAAATTTAGTTTGAATGACGTTGTTGATTTTATGTTTTTCAATGGGCTGGAGCGTTTTTGAATGGTTTGAGTGAGTGTTTGGAATGAATGAATAGAGCGCTTAGTGAGCGATTTAGAATGGTTTTGATTGAGACGAATGTAAATTTCACGATGTATTTAACTATATTTCGTTTAACAGTGAAAACTATTGTACCGGGATGGAGGGTATGATTTTCTGAACTGTTGCCTGATGTCGAAGGCGTCGGGCAACAGTTCATAATGTCATTCCCAAAACAGAGGGCAAATGTTTTTCCCTGTTTAGTCGGTTTGACTTCTTTATGGACCAACCTTTTCACCAATTACATTAAATTGCGTTTGAATGAAGCATTTGGTAAAATTTTAATTTCAGCTTAATACCTCTCCAAAAAATATTTTTTTTGAAAATGAAATGATTTCAAAACAATGATTTTTTCTATCTAGTCAACGTTATTAATTTCACATTTCCCGCTATTAAACACGAGGTGTGATCGAGGCTGTTAAGTAGCAAGAAAACATACACATATAGTAAAACACGTGGTTTTATAACAAACATTTGACAGGTGAAATGTAAATTATTCCATATTTGGACATGCTTATTAGCATTTCGACGTTTATGTCATCTCAAACTTAAGATCACGTAATTTGTACCGTTATTACTCGCCTCCTTATCAAAGTTTCCTCGTGACATTCCCATCGACTTCGTAAAATATTGCTTTTTGATTGGGATAAATATGGGATAATATGGGATTCATCTCAGAATAGATAGAAACAATTATCAATTTTCTGGTCAAACGGGTTTTTAACAAAAAGATAGTATATCCAGATTTGATATCCATTGAAAGATAAACTCCTCCACAAACTTAATTTTATGAAAAATACTCGATTTTATACTAAAACGACTCACTTAAAATCTTCCACTTTTGACTCGGTCCCTATGCAAACTAGAACTATTTTTGGTTATTGAATTCGATGTTCCGGTGAATATGGACACAAGGTGGTATGAAAGGCTGAAAGTTAACATGTAAACGGAAGGACAAAATTATTATTTTACATTCATTATATAAAAGAAACGTCGATTCTGGACAATCTCCTAAGGGCACGTCACTAAGCAAATTTTGTTACACCCGTGCAAAACATGACGTCATTTTCGCAAGCGGGTAACCGATTGGTGCTCACTGCGCATGGATGAAATAGTTCATACTGTTGACCGCCCCATGACGTATATTGTAATAAATTAATTAATCAATTATGGATAATTAAAATTTGTATAGCAGATAAGGTAATAATATATACTCATATGTTATATATATATCACACGCGACTGTCAAAGCGTTGTAAAAACAGCTCAAATTTGTCACAAATTTTCCGTTTATTTAACCTTTGGCAGACGACGCAATTCTGGTTCTACTTTTTTCTAAACCTTGTGGGAATTTGCATAGGCGTAACTAGGAATTTTATATCTAAACGCACTCAGAAAGCAACCACCAAAGATATAGGATAAAAGCGTTTTTTGGTCCGTGACAAGAGATGAATTTTAAGTATCAGCTCCCCTTCAAGTTAATGATTTGATCGTTGCTGAGTTGCCAAAGCATCGTAACTACAGCTTAAATAAGCTGTAGTTACGATGTTGTGATCATTCATCGACGACATTTCCGAAAGAGGTTCTATTTCTATTACGAAATTGCGTAATGTACGCAATGAGGGCTACGGCACTGTTGTAAATATTACTGTAAATAATAATAATAATTATAATGTTAACAAAGTACAAATTAAATAAAATTGTTTTCCGAACTGACGTGATGAGCGGGGGTTGCGTTTCCAACTTTGTACGATTGACACTGGTGGAAACCTGACCCCTGTTGCTCACTAAACACCCATGGCCGAGTGGAGGGTCGTATAAGCGGCTTGAATAGAGCCGTGTCTACGACTGTCTGATCGCCCACCAACGATGTATTATCTTAGAATGTAGATTTATCCTGTGGAAATTTTCCCGAATCTAATGATAGATAATATCTTCAAGTTAACCCGAATTACCAGTAAATATCTAGCATGCTTCTATTAAAGCTTCAGCAATATTAAAAATCAACTTTCTTGATCCAATCATTATCAAATTAATTCTATGTCATTCTGTTTGTGAATTACCATACTGTATGTTATTTCATGCGATGGTTTAATAAAGAATATGTTATGTTATTATCATATATGACCTCACTTTCAGAGACATTCTATAAAACACTCTCTAATCTTTAAGGTTCTTTACAATGCTACAATAAGCATGAGTATATAATATTACTATATATTTTGTTTTCGTTATCGAGACAGATTTTTTTTCTTCATTTTTAAACATGCAAAAGAAGATATAGAAAAAATATGCATGTAGGACAAAGGAGATAAAGGGAAAAGTCTCCCACTCGCAAAAGTTCTCCCTTTAGGATAGAGATAGGGGTGGCTTCCCTTAAGTAAATCTTGATGATTTGAAAGTTAGTGAATGACCAAAACACAGTAACTATAGCTTGAATAAGCTCTTGTTACATTTTCTGGTAATCTTTCAACGATATAAGCAGAAAATATTATTTTGTATTTTCACTTTTTATTAAATGATTTTTTCAAAGGATCTACTATTACACAGAATCGATGACAAGTAGTGTTCCATGATATAAAATACAAGGGAAAATATCCAAGGATTCCATCTTTAAAATAAACTTGAAGTTATTTCCCTTCTCCGAATCTTTGCAAGCGAACGCGTTTGTCGTAATATTCTCTTTAGCGAATAAAATTAATACTAAATAAATGTTAATATTTTGTTTCACGCATATACACTTACAGCCCACTGAAAATATAAAAGAAATTATAGCTTTGTGAAGACAACAATGATTTAAAGCGAACCATTTCTCTTCCTACATCATAATACGAGCATTTTTAATAGTGAGAATGATCACACATACAGTTAACATCGCGAAATTGACAAGGTTGATGATTTTGGAATATTTATGAAATGAACCTGAATGAGTGTATTGGACGATTTTTAAGTGAATATAAAGGGAGGTAATCCTGAATCGTTAATTTTGTTCGGGTTGTTACCTCCCTTTGATAAAATGTGCACATAAGTTCTTTAGATATATTCCTATTTCTTTAAGAAATAATCAGACAATCATTTCAAATATGTTAGTGAAATTGTGATTTTTTTCTTTCCAAGTCTATTTTTAATGTAGTTGTTTTTTGGGGTTTTTTTTGTTTGCAGGGTTTTCAATCTAGCAATCAATCCTATGCATAACAAATTTGAATTTTGTCACGTTTGAATTGGTAATTTTCGGGATTTAAAACTAGTCTGACTTCAAGATCTGTGGAAAGCATGCAACGTAGACTGAGAATAGACTACATATTTGTGCAAACTAGTCTAAGTCTATACTGACTGTCAAAGCTTTGTTTACAGAACGGGAAAGTCTACTAGTCATTCATCTATCATTGGTAGGCGCAAAAATCTCCACGATGAGGTTTTGCAAAAAAAAAAGATCACGACAAAAGCTTGAAAGTCCGATATTTCGATAGCCCGACAGCGAAGTGATATTCCCTCACTACAATTCTATGCCAGTATCATATTTTACTCTAACTGTTGACCGTCCACATGGAATTGTCCTTGATACTATTTAAGGCTCAACAATGTATATTGCATCAGTATGATGGACGAGACTCAGGTGCGTCTTCGTGTTACCATGGTAACCAAACTATTATCATCATTAATAAAGGTTAGATCTGCCATTCAATAGGAAAATTAGATAAGATATAAAAACTGCAGTAACGTGTAACTAGGAAACTAACTTGTTTTTTTTTTCTTCGTCTAATTGTTTCCATGAATCATACAGCTAACAACATCTTAAAATTGACAAGATAAATTATTTTTTGAATGATTTTGGAATGAGATTGAATGAGTGGGGTGAGTGAGTTTTGAGCGAAATTAAAAAGAGGTAATTCAATAGCACAAATATTGTTCAAGATTAACAAGATTAATGATATTTATTATCCCCCTTTAATAAAATGTACAATTGTTGGCGATTTTTCTAGCTCTATCTATTTGAAATGTCATTGTTGATCCTATCCTTTCCAGTTGGTTTGGAGTGTTTTTGAATGGTTTTAGTGAGTGTTTGAATTGGATGAATGGAAAGATGAGTGAGCGAATCAGAATGGTTTTTATTGAGATGGATTGCAATATTACAATGTAATTAACTGTAGCGAGCTTTGAATGAAGTTTTAGGGAGATAAATCAGTTAACAACACCATCAAACATGGCAAAATGAATAATTTTTGCATTATCTTTTAATGAAATCGAGTGATATGTGGAACATCTTTGAGTGGACTTTATGGGAGGTATACCAATATCGCAAATTTAGTTCAGGATTAACATTTAGCTATATTTATTACCTTCCTATGATTGAATATGAATACAAATTCTATAAATAGCTTCCTTTTTCTTCAAGAACCAAGCAGACGCTTACAATTTCAATTATGCCAATCTATTTATTTCTTTTTTCAATGTAGTTGTTGATTGTATCTATCTTAGTTATTTTGGAGCGTTTTTGATCGATTTGATTAAGCGTTTGGAATGAATGAATTTAGTGCTTCAAGTGAGCGATTTGGAATGATTTTGATTGAAATGAATGTAAATTTCACGATGTAACTAACTGTACAATATTGCTTATTTCGTCCAAGTGGGATGAAATTAGCGATCTCTTACTAGCCCTCTTTAAAATCAAAGCGCTAAAAGCGCTGAAGGCCTGGTTTATAAAGAGGCAAGGTGACATTTGCCGACATGCACTCAAATTTTTTCAATCTTTTTAGCAAGGTTTTTTTAGACGAGGGAAACCAAGGGTTCCGTTTACCTATAGAGATCGTAAGCCACATTCCGAACTCACTTCAAAGGAAAATGTCGAACTATATTGCGCTGAGTCCGCCAAAAACAAGTAATTCCCAATGTAAAGATTACAACGCTACGATACCGCTTTGCAGACATTGGACAAGTCTTTTATATTTTTTTTTAATTTAGATTAATCCATTACAAGACAACAAATATTAAGAAAGGCTCAAACTGTAAAGGGTTGCAGATTACATACGATATATGGGCAAATTGGGTAAAATTTGCAGCAGAAAAGGTAGATAATTTCATGGAGAAAGGAGAAAGTGTTAGCAGCATTTTCTTCTTTTCCCTATTAGCAAGGTCATCCATCAAGATCAAATATAAAAGCTATGTATCTTTAACACAGCATTAATTTTGAGCAGTGATAAGTAAGAAAATATGTAGTATAGATGCTAAGGACAAGGTGAATAATTTAGGTTTTATTCCAGAAAATTGACCTCGTGTGTTGTTTCGTCTATTCAGTTCCCTCGCCTTCAGTACTATCAGTATTTTGTTTTGAGCACAGCGTAGTGATGTGCAAGCACTGCGTGGAACACACAAAGCACTTTGGTCGAACAAAAGTTGATGACGTAAACTAGACCTTTTTTTGCGCGCACATGAGCACAAAAAGGCTAGGTAGTACACACGTCATTCGGTTTTTGACTCGTTTATCTTTTTCCTAGGCAATTTCCAGGATATAGGGTTGATTCCTATGACCTGCTTAACTATGCAAAAACAAAAAAAAAAAAAAAAAAAAAAAGACCCCGAGATACATATATACTTTCAAATATGTATCTCTTTCAAACGCTTTAAGATATACACCAGCAAAACGAATCGTGGAATACCTTGATAAATTTCAAAGAAATGTTGATCATTTTGAAAGATTTCAAAACTTGGCGCAGAAGGAGTGAATTGGTATGGATATGAACGGTATGAAGGTCAATTTTACGATGTTTGTATCCTTAAAACCAGAAAAATGTCCTAACAATAGTCTCGTAAACCCCGTAAAGGGACGTCTAAAACATATTTTAGCTCCAATCCAATAAGACTGTCAAGAGGACAAGAGGCATCAAGAGGAGAGGATGTCCATTGTTATTTCGTAAGGTAGTTCACTACGATTGATTTAACACTGACTTGATTTTCTTTATATTTGTTTTCAATGATTTCTTTCGTCAAAAGGTGGACGGATAAATTAGCCTAGTTAATATTTGACCTGTGGGACGCGTTCGGCGACAGACTCAACGTAAATTGCAACACAAAAAAATGCCCAGAGCCCGTGTGGGACAAAGGTTGTCTCTGATTACATCGTTCCGTTTTATCGAGACCGTAACCCGTGTACATTAACCAACATCGTGAAATTGACAAGGTGACTGATTTTGGAATGATATAGGAATGAAATTGAATGAGTGTGTCGAGAGAGTTTTGAGTGAATTAAATGGGAGGTAATCCAATATCACTAATTTTGTTCAGGATGAACAAAATTAGAAATTTTGATTACCTCCCTTTAATAAAATGTGCAAACAAGTTCTATAGATAGCTATTTCTTTATGAACCTATCAGACGTTTACAAGTTGAAGTAGGTCAGTGAAAACTCGTTTTTGTCTTTCAAAATTCATTATGAATATCGTTGTTGATTCTATATTTTTCAGTGAGTTTGATCTTTTTTGATTTGTTTGAATGAGTGTTTGGAATGAATGAATGGAGCGCTTAATGTGCGTTTAAGAATGGTTTTGATTGGGGTGTATGTCAATTTCACGATGTTACTAATTGTAACAATAGTCTCGTAAACCCCGTAAAGGGACGTCTAAAACATATTTTAGCTCCAATCCAATAAGTCTGTCAATGGCATCAAGAGGAAAGAATGTCCGATATTATTTCGTAAGGTACTTCACTACGATTGATTTAACATTGACTTGATTTCCATTATAATTGTTTTCAATGATTTCTTTCGTCAAAAGGTGGACGGGTGAATATGCCTAGTTAATATCTTACCTGCGGGGCGCGTTCGGCGACAGACTCAACGTAAATTGCCACACAAAAAATCGTACAGAGCCCGTGTGGGCAAACTTTGTCTCTGATTACATCGTTCCGTTTTATCGAGACCGTAACCCGAGTACATTAACCAACATCGTGAAATTGACAAGATGACTGATATAGGAATGAAAATGAACGAGTTTGCGCAGCGAGTTTTGAGTGAATTAAATGCGAGGTAATCCAATATTGCAAATTATGTTCAGGATGAACAAAATTAGCGATATGTAAAACCGCCCTTTAATAAAATAAGCATTAAAGGTCTATATATAGCTTCCTATTTCTTCAAGAACCTATGAGACGCTGACGCTGAATTATATCAGTGAATTTATGATTTTTCTCTTTCAAAATTCATTATGAATGACGTTGTTGAATCTATATGTTTCAATGGGTTGGAGCGTTTTTGAATGGTTGAGTATTTTGAATGAATGAATTGAGCACTGAGCGAGCGATTTTGAATGGTTTTGATTAAGGTGAATGTCAATTGCATGATGTAACTAACTGTACATATCCAAAGGGTATCGCACGGACGCCGTACGGACAACGCACAGACATGATGTAAAGCTTCTAAATTTGGATCGCAACATTCTACGTATTATCGCCGGGCAGAGAAAAAGAGAAAGTCGTACGGCTCTACCTCCATTGTAGATCTAGTTGGCGAATTAGTCAATTAGTGAAATTGACAAGGTGAATGATTTTGGAATAATTTAGGAATGATTTGAATGAGACTGTGGAGCGAGTTTTGAGTGAATTGAATGGGAGGTAATCCTATATCGCAAATTTTGTTCAGGATGAACAAAATTAGCGTTATTGGTTACCTCCCTTGAATAAAAAAAAATGCATTCATCTTCTGTACATAGCTTCCAATTTCTTCAAGAACCTATAAGACGCTAACGATCTGAATCATATCAGTGAAATCGCGATTTTTCTGTATCAATTTTAATTTTGAATGACTTTGTTGATTCTATATTTTTCAATGGTTTTGAGCGTTTGTTTGAATGGTTTGAGTGAGTACATGTATTTTGAATGAATGAATAGAGCACTGAGCGAGCGATTTAGAATGGTTTTGATTGAGGTGAATGTCAATTTCACGATGTTACTAACTGTACATATCCAAGGGTATCGCACGAACGCCGTACGGACATCGCACGGACATGGTGTAAAGCTTTTAAATATTGACCGCAACTTTATACGTATTTTCGCCGGGCGGAGAAAAAGAGACAGTCGAAGAGTTCAACTTCCATTGTAGATCTAGTTGGCGAATTAGTTAATTTTTGAAATTGACAAGATGAATGATTTTGGAATAATTTAGGAATGAAATTGAATGAGACTGTGGAGCGAGTTTTGGGTGAATTAGATGGGAGGTAATCCTATATCGCAAATTTTGTTCAGGATGAACAAAATGAGCGATATTGATTACCTCCCTTGAATAAAAAATGCATTCATCTTCTGTACATAGCTCCCAATTTCTTCAAGAACCTATGAGACGCTAACGATTTGAATTATATCAGTGAAATCGCGATTTTTCTCTATCAAAATTTATTTCGAATGACTTTGTTGATTCTATATTTTTCAATGGTTTTGAGTGGTTGTGAATGGTTTGAGTGAGTGTTTGGAATGAATAATTGGAGCGCTGAGTGAGGGATTTAGAATGGTAATGATTGAGTCGAATGTCAATTTCACGATGTTATTAACTGTACATGGTGTCCGTACGGGAACTTCGCGACTATCTTTAGCCCAGCGATCACAGTGTTATCGATGCATGGTCGCCACAAAAGCTTTTATATAAGTATAACAAGAAACAACATTGTGAAATTAACAGGATGAATGTTTTTTTGGAATGCCACTGGATAAGTAATGCAAGTGAGTTTTGAGTGAAATGAAAGGAAGGAAATCCAATATCGCAAATTTTGTTCAGAATCAACAAAATTTGCGAACTTTATTACCTCTCTTTAAAAATATGCACACAATGTTTGTGAATAACATCCAATTTCTTGGTTCTTAAAAGATTAGAAAACTATTTGTAAACCAAAAATAGCGATATTTGATACACCCCCCTTTAATTTCACTCATAACTCACTAATCGCGCCCATTTTACTTCATTCCAAAATTATTGCAAAATTTACCTTGTCAATTTTAGGATGTTCATTAATGTACGTGTACTACTTGATGCTTTATGTACTTCATGTATGATCTACTATCGCTAATTTCGGAATTTCTTGTTTTACCGTTTTTTGCTAGACCGAATGTAACTCTTGGTTAAACATCAATAATAGCGCGTTCCTTATTTTCCTTCTTTAATAAGTAATTCTCCACGACAATAATCTCCCGTACATGCCTCAGATGGAAAAAAATAGTCCTTTTGAATACCAGCATTTACCAGCATGACTAAATAAAATTTAGAATAAAACTGAAATTAAAACTGACAGGATTTCAGAAAGTACAGAAAAATGATTATCCGAGAGAACTTGAGAACTACAGGTTTTACAAAGTGGACAAATCGAGAAGGTAGAGAATCTTTTTATGAATGTCTATATTGTATCAGATTATAGGCAATTATAACTTTTGATAGTTAAGTCTTGCTTGTTTCTTCTCGTAAAGTCATCAGTTCAAGTTACCTTGTTATTTAAGAAATATACACTTACAGTTAACAAAATTGTGAAATTGACAAGGTGAAACTTTTTAAATGAATATGGAATGAAATCGGGGAGTGGGAGGAACGGGTGTTGAATGAAATTAAGTTAAGTAACATAATAATCTTAATTTTACCGAATTGGACAAATTTATAAACATTTTGTTACCTTCCATAAAAAACTATACTTATTTTTCCGTTTGCGCGTCTTCACGAAGAAACAAGACATTTTAAAATCCACACCAACCAATGAAAACGCAGAAAAATTGACCTTTTTAATAAAGTTGATGATCGTTTTGAAGGTTTTTGAACGGTTACAATTAAGAACTTCGTGAAAGTCACAAGGTAAATGATTTTTGATTGATTTTCAAATATAATTCAATAAATGCGATGAGCGAGTTTTAGTGAAATTAAATGGAGGTTATTTATATCGCTTATTTTGTTCAGGATGAACAAAATAATCGATATCCATTACCTGCCTTAAATAAAACAACAGGACCAAGATGGTCCTAGATCGCTCACCTGAGTCTCTATGACCCCTAGGACATCACATTAATTAGATAGGCAGATGTCAAAAAGAAGATAATTACCTAAGATCAATACCATGGAACGTTTTCAGTGAAGAGCAAGACAGATATGCCTTTTTGCTCTTTGATTCTATATAAAAAGGGATGCACCCGGCTGGACCCCAAAAGTGACCCCAGGGTCTTGTTATGAACAAACTTCGTAGAGGTCCACTAGATGATGCTACACACCAAATATTTAAGCTGTCTGCAATCTGGTTACAGAGAAGAAGATTTTTAAAGATTTTTCGCTCTTTGATTCTATCTAAAAAGGGTTGGGCCCGGGCAAAGCCCAAATATGACCCCAGGGTCTTGATATGAACAAACTTGGTAAAGGTCCACTAGATGATGCTACATACGAAATACGAAAGCTGTCTGCCTTCTGGTTTCAGAGAAGAAGATTTTTAAAGATTTTCATATTTTTACACTTTTTGTTAAGAGTTAAGGGAAAGTTAAGGGTGGATTTCATTTATTTGAACAACTTTGGTAGAGCTTGACCCAAGGAACATCCCTGCCAAGTTTCATCAAGATTGGCCCACTGGTTTAGGAGGAGAAGATGTTTAAAGAAATTGTGGACGACGCACGACGCACGACGCACGACGGACGACGCACGACTGACGACGGACGACGGACATTCTACGATCCCAATAGCTCACCTTGAGCACTTTGTGCTCAGGTGAGCTAAAAAAGTATACAAATTCTATATAAAGCTTCGTGTTCCTACGTGAAACAATAAGACACTTACAATTTAAATTATGTCAGTGAAATCACGATTTTTTTCTAGCTAAACTCATTTTCAATGTTATTATTGATCTTATCTTTTTCCGTCATTTTGGAGCATTTTTGGATGGTTTGAGTAAGTGCATAGAATGAATGAATTGAACTCTTAGTGAGCGATTTAGAATGCTTTTTGACTAAGATGAATGTCAATTTCACGAAGTTACTAACTGTAGAAGTGATTTCTAATGGTTTAAACCTATTTATTTTACATCGATTGGGTTACTTAGATTAATCCCTCTAGATTCTGCTGTCCAGAAAATTCACCAGTAATCGCGCCGAATGTGTGGGCCAATGAAAGAACCAAGATCGTTAGCCACTCCCGGGTATCGAACTCAGGACCTTTGGGTCGGAGGCAGACGCTCTACCTCTAAACCACGGACACCACAATGTTTTCTAATAATTTGAAGCGTTTTTGACCGAAGTGAGTGATTGTTTAGAATGAATTAACGGAGCGATGAGTGAAACATTTAGACTTTTTTGTCGAAATGAGGGCCAATTTATCAATCAATTAAATTGTGAAATTAGATAATTCGAAGTTCGGATTACGTTTAAAGTAATAGGACCTTTCAAGTGTAACAGTAAATAACATTTTGAAATTGACAAGGCTAATGTTTTTGTTATAACTTCGGCATGATATTGAATGAGTTAGCAGAGTGTGTTTTGAATGAAATTAAGGAGAGGTAATATAATATCACCATTTTCGCGCCGTTGAAAAAACTTATAGAGACGTCGCAGCGATAGATATTAAAATACACCCCCCCCCTCCTATAAAGTATTATGTTTAAGTGGAATTGTGATCGTTTAGAAATAGAGCGTCGGCCCCTTGTCCCAAAGGTCTTTAGTTCGATTCCCGGGAGCGGGAGCGGCTATCGATCTCGGTTTTTCCATTGGACCACACATTCGGCGCGAGTACTGGTGAATTTGGTGTTGTTGTTGTTTTTTCTTCGGGAAGTAGAATATACAGGGATTGTGAGAACTTGTTTCCAAATCGATGAAAAACAAATAGCTTTAAACATGAACGGGTTTTTTTGGGTTGGGTTTTTTTTGACAATTTTGGAGCGTTTTTGAATGGTGTGAGTGAGTGCTTAGATTGTGTGAATGGAGCACTGAACGAGCGATTTTGAAGATTTGATCGAGATAAATGTCAGTTTCGCAATATTATCAACTGTAAATTTCGATCGTATATGTCCTTGTCGAGTCACGTTTACTGTCCTTTATCAACGTAAATGCAATTTAGGCTGTCTAGATAAGTCAGAGACCTAATATATTTTACAATGTGGCAGTTTTCCTGGAAATCGGTCAAGGAAATGACCACCATTTGCTTTATTTCTATGGATATTGTTCTAACCCCTAGAACTGTTACAGTACTGTTAATTACATCGTGAAATTGACATTCACCTCAATTATAACCATTCTTAATCGCTCACTCAGCGCTCTATTCATTCAAATCAATCAAAACCGCTAAAACCTATTGAAAAATATAGAATCAACAGCGTCGAAATTAAGAAGCTTTACATCGTGTCCGTGCGATATCCGTACAGCGTCCGTGCAATACCCTTTGGATATGTACAGTTAGTTACGCCGTGAAATTGACATTCACCTCAATCAAAACCATTCTAAATCGCTCGCTCAGTGCTACATTCATTCTTCCAAACCACTCAGAAACGCTCAAACCCATTGAAAAATATAGAATCAACAACGTCATTCAAAATAAATTTCGATAGAGAAAAATCGCGATTTAGCTGGCATTATTGAAATTGTTAGCTTCTCATAGGTTCTTGAAGAAATAGGTAGCTATCTATAGAACTTGTATGCATATTTCATCAAAGGGAGGTGATCAATATCGCTTATTTTGTTCATCCTGAACAAACTTTGTCATATAGGATTACCTCCCATTAAATTTACTCAAAACTCGCTCCGCACACTCATTTAATTTTATTCCAAAATCTTTCACCTTGTCAATTTCATGATGTTATTTACTGTACAACGGCAATAGGTTTCTGTATGAAACATGTAAAGGTTACTTACTGAGAACTGTCTGCTATTTTGTATAAATATATGTCGGATTCCACGTGTTTTGTAACAGTCATAATGCACATTAGATTTTCAATATATTCCAATACTATTCCTTAAATAATGAATATTGCGGATACAAATATTATTAATCTTGAGATACCAATTATCAAAGAATTTTGAGGTGAATTTATCACAGTGGTTTTCTGTTTCTTTTTTGAATTTTAGAACAGAAATAGGAAATTGTTGAAATCTTTTATATATCTGGCGCTTACGCCCTCAGTCTGCTTAAGTTTACCCGTTACCTGAAAGGTATGCCTTCTGCTTTGAAGAATATATGTATCACTTCAATTCTATGTGTATGTTACGGATTCTGCTTAATTCTTTTGATGTGTTTGTTTCTTCCACACAGTGTTATAACGTCTGTCATTGATATTGCATTCAAAAATCCCAGAGTATTTGACGTCAGGTTGCTCAAAACACAAGAAAAAACCGAGTTATATTTATGTAATTCTTTTACTGCGAAATACGAGGTAGATGGGGAGAAAGGCCTCAAACTTCATTCAAGGGGATATCTCTAACAACTTGTCCGTGGGCCAGGATGGGTCACCATGCACCCCCTAAGGGCTCGCCGTCAGTGGAATGAAATTGTTCATAGGACCTCCCTGAGTGAGAATCAAGATGTAAACAGGTGGTAATTTGGGTCCCGGCTTCCATTTCGAGTGGTTTTCTAGATAGCAGCCAAGAATAAATCCATACCTTACACTATAGAGGGATTTTTTTTCATTTTAAATATTTTTGAGAGTCTAAAACATGTATATTTTGCGTTCTGGTACCAGTTATTACATAAATTGATTTTAAAGATCCCAACTTCCGAAATGGGAGATGGCAGCCAGGTCTAGATAGGAATTTGCTATTTTTTTCGATGAATGCCATGAGATAAAAGTGTTCAGTTCACTGTTCACCATGTACTACACCATAGATCATATTGCAAAGTGCTATGATATTATTGATATGACTTTCTCGATTTCAAATCAAGTTGTTAACAGTCTGTATTTTGGGTCCTGACTGCATATCTCTGTGTGTTTCTAAATGACAGCCACTACAAATACAAACTAACTAGGAGAAACTATACGGGTATAACTTGATTTTAAATCATATTTAAGGACCAAAACGTGTATTTTTATGTTCTTGGTACAATATCCATTAGTTAATGTTAATTTCGGTATCCAAACATTCTCTATTAGAGATGGCAGACAGTTTAGGACAGGAATTTTGTTATTTTTTGTAGCAATCTGTGAAAACGATGGTTCACCGTTTACTTTGCTTAACTATCTCTCTGATTGTACCACGAAAAAGTTAATTCAACATTCCCAAGGTCGAATAAAGTTGTTTACAGTAGATGTTTTGAGTCCCGACTGCCTTTGTGGGGTGTTTTTGTAAATAGCAGCCAATGCAAATACAAGTAAATAAATTGGAACAACTTGTATATGAGCAACCTTTGTTTTCTAAAAATCTTTAATGACCAAAAACATAAATATTCAGTGTTCATACTGCATGCTGAAATAGGTAATGTCTTTTTGAGGATGAATGGTAGATGGCAGCCAGTTTTAAATATGAAATTTGCCTCTATTTTCAGTCCATCATCGTCATCATAAAATCCATCTCTGACAGGACAAAGGAAAAGATAACCGATATAACTGAGTGAGAATCAAAAGTATCAATCGATATTTTTGGTGTGCCGACTGCCTTTCCGGATGTTTTTTCTAGATGGCAGCCAAGAAAAAGTATAGATTACATAGGAATCCCTTTGCAATCTTTTGTCTATATTTATCTGATTTTCAGGACCAAATCACCTAAGATTAGCGTATCCCTTATCATTTCTGCAATTTAGTGTCTAATTTTAAAACCAAATATACTGAAATGAAGATGGCAGCCAATTTTAAACACATTATTTTGCTTATTTAACTGATATAGTCTCAGAAACTAGTTGGGTGGACATGTCACTCCTGCGGAATTGGGGGTGTATCAAGTTGTTCACCATATATCCCTAATATCAATATTCTCTCTTTTTCATTTCACTTGAAGAATAAGGTCTCCGGGAGAAGATATATGATAAAATGAAATTTGAAATATGAAATGGCAGCCAGTGTATAATTTGCATTCATCTTATTTCTGAAATGATATCTTTTTGTGTGCATGTTTCTGTCGATGATGGAAGTATAATGGTATCTTTTTCTCCATCTGTCAGTCCGTGTGTTTATACATAGGTTAGTTAATTTCTTGTTTCGATTAAGAACATCGTAAAATTGACAAAGAGTGAGTAGCATAATTGACTTTTGAATGATATAAATATAAATTGATTTGTCGAACTTGAGCATAATTATACATTATAATGACGTAATGTTCTATTAGAAGTTAAAGGACCGATCAGAAGCTTCAAAATCCACTCCAGCTAATGGAATTATTGAATGATTGGAAAAATTTGAATGATTTCGGAGTGGTTTTATCGATTGAATGCTGTTTGGATGATTTTAGGGCATTTTGATTGTTTATTTATTGAATGGAGTTTTACGCCGCTTTCAACATTATTTCAGTTATATCGCGGCGGCTGGAGCACCTAACAATGAATTCCTGGTATTTCTCTCACCAGTACAACCATCACATCCTTTCCTAGCCTCCAGATGCTATCTAACATAGGTCTACGATCGTCAACCCAGTGGTGAAAGACAAATAGTCGGAAAGAATGAGTGCCGCCGTCGGGGTTTAGGGCATTTTGAATTAGTGTTTCTGACATGCCATGAATGGAACACCGAGTAAATGATTTCGAATTATTTTGACTAGACTTAATGTTGAGTTCACAAAGTTTTTTGACCGCAAAATATTGCCTTCATTTATAGACACATATTCATGAAACTTTCTTAGAAAATGACAAAACTCTTTTTGTTGATGATTGCTGATATAATGCCGAGTAACGGAAAAAGGGGGCTCGATGTAACATTTCACGAAAATTCTGCATTATTATCAAGCGTCTTCTAAACGTTGCTCTTTCTTCATCAATGTATGGATTTCATCAAACTATTGATGGATTTAAGAAGGTTTCACATAATGTTCCTGATCATGGGACAATAATAGCACATAATTGTCCATGCTATATAGTCACTGACTTTATGGGTGGTTTTTTATGACACTTTGGAAGTATACTTCATGATTATAGGGATGAATGTCTTTTTCACTACGTTTATTGGGGTATAAAGTGCAATTGCCTCAGCACATGGCAAATAACGCCCGTAGGGCGTTATGATTAAGCCATGTGCTAAGGCAATTGCATTTTATACCCCAATAAACGTTGTGAAAAAGACACTCGTCCCTTATAATTGCAACCATCTAGATCGAAGAAACTATTAAAATACTCAGCCAAACATTAAAGCTTCCAGTCTACTTTTTGCGCGTATAAATTACACGATCTATTTTTAGATCGTGTATTGTTCATCTCGCAATCGAAGTGAAATGTCATAAAATAAAACAAATGATACACAAATAAACGACAACTTTGAAATTCGCAGAGGTACTTATGACAAAAAAGCTTGTTTCTGCAAAGTTAGTCTGTATTTTTAAACGAAAACGGAGTGGTCGGTCTTAGATGAAAGGGTTGCTTGAAGGTCTTCGTCGACTCGCTGTTTTCTAAGTTTAGGTCGGCTCAGAATCAGAACTGCATGTAATCGTAAATTCTTTCGAAATATATCAATTTATAATAGATTGAATAGCAATGTTGCGTTGATGATCAGGAACTAGGTTAATTCGAGTTCCTACAACACAGGACTTGCAGATCGAATTTCGGGGGTTTTCCCGAAAGACCTATTGCATTTTATACAGAAATAAAGTGCAATGGATTTCCCCACGTGATGCGATTTAAACCAATCAGAATTCTTTATTTTATTGGATTGCAATTATATGAATTTGAGCACACATTCACTGTTTGTATCTATACAATTTTGCATCATAAAAACGTAGTCATTTGTTCTAAGAATGTTTTAGTGAGGCGTTTTTTTTTTTGTCAAACAGGACTCGTGTTTTTTTTTTGTAAAACAAATAAATCCAGATATACATTTCCATACAATAATAAAGTTATATTTTGGAATTGTTCGATATAGGAAGGCTTCCATAAGGTCAAATGGCGGCCAAGTTTTTAAAAATTAAAAAAGAATAAAGGTAGATAAATCGTACTAAACAAATTTATATATGAATTTCTAAATGTATCAGCTACGTAGGGATTAGCACTGCTGAGCCCTTCAAGATGAATATGATTAAAACAGATTTAATCTAAATTTGGTGGACATTTTCTGTCGCCAATTGAAAGTATTCCTTCATCGCACTTAATAGATATGGAATATTCGTATTAATATCTGGCTGCCATCTCGCTTTTAGAATTTCGGGAACATCAAATTAGCCCTAGATAACCAAGAAGAAAATTTTAAAAAATCAAATAGTTTTTCCCTTTCAGTTTGAAAACCTTTATTAGCAGGTGAAACCAAAAATACCAAAGGGTCTTGTGAACAATAAATTTGATAAATCTTTTACAGACCCCCCCCCCCCCCCAATGAAAATTAAATTATTATCTAAAATTCAGTATTTTTGGATTTCAATTTCGATATTTACCGATAGAATGGTAGGTAAAACGCTCAATATAGGTGTCTGTTCCTTAAAATGAGTTTAAACGTGAAGCAACGTTTGCACATGGATGCTAATGTAATTCAAGCATCTTCTTGGCTGCCATCTAAAAAATGCCCGTAAAGGCCAAATACCGATTAAAAGATTTTTGATTCTCACTCAGGTCGATTTAACATTCCTTTGCACTCAGAAAGGGTTGTTAGGGTTTGGTTCGTCTCCTCTTGTCTTATAATATGCAGCAAAAAATGGCTAATTTCATATCCAATATTAGCTGCCATCTTCCATTCGGGATGTTTGATTTTCAAATAAACTTTAATTGTTTTTTTCAAGTTGTAGCTAGAACACCTTTTAGAAAAACATCTAGAAAGGCCGGTCTATATATCGACTGTTAACAACTTGATTTGAACTTGGGAAGGTCATATCAACAATATCATAGCAATTTGCAATATGATCTATGGTGTATAGACTGGCATCAGTCGTTTTTGTTAGCATTTTCAGAAATGTTTTGTAATAGTTTAATAACAAGCCTCTTTAATCCAAGTTCATATTAACAAGTGCTGAACAAAGAGACAGGGGACTTAATTGGAATTTATGTAATGTCTGACACATTTTTCCCCTTTTAATAAGTACTGTAAAGAAGAGTCTGGCGGCCAGACTATATGGTGTAGTACATGGTGAACACTTATAAATCATTGCATTCATTGAAAAAATAGCAAATTTCTTGTCTAGAACTGGCTGCCATCTCCCTTTTCGGAAGTTGGGATCTTTAAAAGCATTTTAAGTAAAAAAGGGTTTTACAAGAACGCAAAATATACATGTTTTAGACTCTCGAAAATATTTAAAATGAAAAAATTAAAATTCCTCTATAGTGTACCAAAGATAAAATGAATTTATTCTCGGCTGCCATCTTGAAAACCACTAGGAATGGCATTCGGGACCTAAATAACTACCTGTTACCATCTTGATTCTCACTCGGGGAGGTCCTATGAACATTTCCATACCACTCTCGGAGAGCCCTTAGAGGGGTGCACGGTGACCCCTCCTGACCCACGGACTAAATGGACCAACTTATTTGTCACCCGAACGGAGCCCGTATTCAGCCGGGCCACAATAAGAAACCAGCTCTAGGTTCCGGCTAAGAAGATGTTGCAAACCGTTTTCAAATTAAACCCGTTTTGCGCGCATGTGCACGAGCAAAGCGGCGTATAATTTGAAAACGGTATGCAACATCTTGTTAGTCGGAACATAGAGCTGGTTTCTTATTGTGGCCCGGCCGAAAAACGGGCCCCGTTCGGGTGACAAATAAGTTGGCCCAATAACATCCTGATCTTAGTTTTGATTTGTCTTTTCATACTCACTGTTCATGCATATCTGCCTTACGTTCAGGAAAAGAAAGCACTCGCAAACGTTACAAAGCGTTTTATATATTTCAAGATAATTTTGAACTTTTGTAGCAAATTGAATATAAACCGTGGATTTCATTGTGATAACAAGTATTTTTTAAATCAAATTTCCAAAATGTCCATTTTCCCTTAGTACTTGACGAACCTGGTATATTTACCAAAGGATCAATGTTCTAATTTTAATTTAATCGTTTTGTGAAGCAAACTGTATGAAAACTGTGCACTTTTATGCGATAAAGAGGACATTTTAATGGCATTTCTATGCCCTTTTTCCTGTGGGACTTGATGAACCTGACCCATCTTCGATAAGAACGATCCTTATGTTTGCATAATCATTCTGCGAAAGATTGAAGCAGATCGGATGAAAACTGTGAACTATAATGTTATTGCGAGTCAATTGTAATAACATTTCCTTATGGCCCCTTTTGCGTGATGTTTGACGGAACTGTTTTCGTAAGAACAGATTCTGATGTTGGTATAATTAAGTGAAATTTTTAAGTAAATCGGATGAAAAATGTGGACATTATGCGAAAATAGAAGAAAGTTAACAGTCGGGCGGACGAACGGAAAATAAGACATAGCTAAAATAGCTGATAAACCCCGTTCAAATAAATTGAATGAAACCGATGTATTTCATAAGAATCTGGAACCTCTATCAGTGCTGTAAATACTGAGCTGTGTTGGATCATATTTGTTACAAATCATATATGTAACACCTGTTACATATATGATCACATATGTAATATATGACTCGGAAATCATATTTTGTGACGAATATGATCGATGCCGGTTTTTGATGTGACATGAAATCACATATGTCACAGATCAATTTTGATTTAAAAACAGTACATATTACTACCACACATGCCTGCTAGTCTGCCAACTTAAAGCCACTAGGCTGTCACCTTCACGCCACTAAACTGGCAACTTCGCAAACATTATCAAGACGGGACATGATCAATTTTCACTGATCTCCTACTACTGCAGATGCGCAGGCTGATCTATATGATGTGTGTTTTGCCTTGGGTTCCAATCTGCAGATCAATTTTCTTGCTGTTTGGATGTTGCTGGACACACTCACGTGCGCGCTGGAGATGCACTGGTACCTTAGGCAAAAAACCATTATTTCATACGTCCTCTCTCTCTCTAATCACTCATTGACGCACAAGTATACACTTAATCTCTTCGTGATATTGACACTCATCTCGATCAAAATTACTCAATTAGCGCTCCGATCAGTCATTCAAAACACACACTCTTATCACTCAAAAAGGCTCCGAAATAGTACTTCAAAATCGTTCAAAATTATCAACATTTCAATTAAATCGATCAAATAATTGTATGATATTAGTTTGTTTGTGTTGATTTTAAGCGTCTATTTGATCCTTGAAGACTCATTATTAGAAAAGTCGAAAATATATAATAAAAGAA